>JAHHFK020003766.1:0-507500 GCA_024533555.2 Aedes koreicus
ATTCTTCATCGGCTTCATCCTCGTCAAAAGGCGTGTTCAGATCTAACGCTTCAACCTTGAAATTCTCCGACAGGATCCTCTTCACCAGCATCATTTCCTTCTGAAATAGATTTTTATCATGAGTATATTTGTAAAAACTACGGTTTAGACAGTATTTTTTCTTACCATGAACAGTATGTTTTCTATTCTTCTTAGCCCGTCGATGAACGGTAGATTGACGCAATCCTCTCGCTTGACTGCGCTTGACAGAATTCCTGAGTACCTGCTTGAAGAAATGTTCAAGCAGTTGTTTTGAAAATGATGGGTTCACACCATGAATGATTCTAAAGAACACGTCTAAAATGTTCTTACAATCCTTAATAGCATATTTGGGCATGTCAGATTTGCTTCCTCCGCTCCATGAACACTCCAGCATAACGTTGCGGTTGAAAAAGCAATCAACCAGGACATAGCACATATTCTGCCCATTACAGGTATCCCCGTTCTGTCCAATGATTTTTCGCATGTGATTGACTGTAATTTAGGTTTATAATTTGAGGAAGGCAAATAAATTAAGGGCACAAAGGGAGTGAAAGGAGAGGTAAATTTTAAAATTTTAAGAAGGTAAAATTTGCAAAAGCCCCGGGAAAGGAAATAGTATATAACAATATGTCTTGATAGGATTTGTCAGCCAAATCATTTTCGACTTGTTTGATTTGTTCAATTGTAGCTGCCGGCGAAAATTCAAAGCTTTGCTCAGTTAAGTAACCGTGTTGATCTCGAACACGCAGGACGGCTTCCATCTTTATGTCAAAATCGCTTTTCATCGCAGCAACAGTTTTAATTAACGATGCTTCTATTCTGCTAGTCACAGCCGCAACGATAAGATTTCTCTCTTGCTCTATTTTTCTAGAAATGGCATGAATGATTCTATTTTCCTGACTGTCGGTCGATGGCTAAAAGTAAAATGTCAAGAAATGTAAGGTGATTGATTGGCAAAATGTTATCGTTATTCTGAATTTTGAGACGAAAATCTATTTCATTAGAAAGCAAACAGTCACAGAGTTTATCTTAGTATAAATATTACCTGGCCAACGTTAGTTACGAATTCCTTATGATAGACGTTTTCTCCTTGTGATTGATTTAGTGCAGTCTGACTATCCAGTCCCATTTCTTGTGAATTTTGTAGCAATGCTATAATATCCGCATCACTGAGCAGCGATACTTGAGACTGGTCGACGAGTTGAACATTCGGAACTTGGTTCAGAATATTCTTGTTAGTTTGAGTTACTGCAATTAACGGAGCGTCGGGAGTAGTCGATGTCGATGGTACAACTGTGTTGAAAATTTTCATGGGTTTCAGCTGAGCAGGATTCCGATCAGACGACTGTTGTGTTGGCCTCAGCCCGGGCTTTGCGATCACTGTCTGAGATAATATTGTAGGGGTTTGAATAATCCGGTTAATTTTGTTGACCCCTTGGTTTTCGATTAGTTGCGACTGAATTGCAACGGATGGACCTGCTGCAAAATGAAAATTTAGTAGTAACGATTCACAAGTAAGTTATGGAGGAAAACATACCTTGATTAGTGAGCATATGATTAAAATCGTATCCTTTGGCTGGTTCATTTGTCAGGTTTTTTCTTTGTTTCTTCCTCTGTGCATATTCCGATGTATCAGTCGACAATCCAGAAAGATCCGCGGCTTCCTTTTCTGCATCCTTATAGGTAGGAATGTACTTCCTTTTCACAACACAAGGAATCTTGGTCCACGATGCAGTTGGTTTAGATGAAGCGTCTTTTGAAAGCGAGGCAGCGTTCTTATTTGGCCACATCAAGATATCGCCTAGAACCCACTGATTGGGAACAATGGACAACACAGGGTCTCCTCCTTCTTGAGTTTGGACAATGACAAAGAAGTGAGCTGAAAACGGAAATTTTTGGAATGTTTTATCAAAAAAAAAAAAAAAAAAAATCAATGTATGTCATCTTACCTTTACTCATATTGATTGAAGATATCACAAAGTTATTCTTCACAAGCGAATCAACATACTTTGTTGCAAAAAATCCCGTATTCTCACTTGTTATATTTTTTACTCGGAAACAAACCTTTTGTTGCGGTTATTGACGACAGAAAAAAAATAAAACATGTAGAATTGTTCCCTGGCACCGTTGTCACACCAATTTAACAGCGTCAATGCAGCACTTGTGCAGCAAGTACGTCTTGGTGTTAAAGCGACTTAAAATTAGCCAAAAAAGCATTGGTTCAAGGCGTTAAAATGCCACTCTAAGACAAAGCATTTGACATTGTTAGCTTAATATTTGAAAACGTATCATGCCACCAAAGCTGCTGAAATTTTCAAGCAAAGTTAAATGACATGCTTTAAAATTTCATGTTATCACAGGTTGTAAGATAATGGCTAAGGATAAACTTTCACATGATGCATGCATAGTTAGGAAAAAATAAGGTGTGCAAAATCTACAAAAAGTGTATATGTTAACATCATAGAGTCTATTCAAATGTTTGACTAGATTTATCTTATCTAAGTACCATTCATGTATAGACCTTAGTGTTAAACATGATATTGGAATGCTATCCCTCATTTCATAAGCTTGAGTGGTACAATCGATATGGATGAGGTCCATCAATTGAAGGTAACGCGTTCAAATCCCGGCAAGAAATAAATTTTCATCAAAATTTAGCGACGACCTAGAGAAATAATAGCAAGATAAAAGGGTACTTAATGTTAAAGAAATGCAATAAATAAAAACTCACCGGTGAAAACATATTTTTTTGCAAAGCTTATGCCAAGCTGTAAAATAACTTTATTGATAATTGTTAAAACAACTAATCAACTATTTCGAAACATAGTTCAGCAGCTGACTCTATTTTTAGATCCTTCCATTGAAAATAAATAAAGTTTTTGTTAATGCTTTTCAATCAGTTGGTTAAGAGCTTCAACCATGTTAAAAATATATCTCAATTAGTATGAATCAGTCATACGGCCATACTAACGTAACTTAAGAGCTTATTAAATGATTAATATCATATTATACAAATGGTCGTGTGGTCGAACAAACATGTATCAACAAATCATAAACAGCTGTTACCTGACTGGTGAATAGCTTAATAATTTCTCCAAAATTGTGTGAACAGAAGATGAACTGGAGTTTTGACTACAAGTAATTCAAGTATTATTCAACTTGATGCTGAAATAAACTGTATTTAAAACGTTAGTTAAAGGTGCAATTGTTTGTTGGCTAATAATTATAAAGATGGATGGATGTGTGTTTTTGGTTGGGTGGTGTGTGGGGGAGTCCACTAGACATTCCGGGGAAATTAAGATATTGGAATATGGGTAGGTATGGTTGGAAGTGTTGATTTGATGTGGGGGAAACGCGGGGCCAACAAGGGGAGGTGGAGTGAGAGAAGGTTGTGTGGCTGTGTTGTTATGGTTGTGTGTGGGGGGTGTTGTGTGTTTTTGTGGGGTGTGTGGTTATATGTGTTTGCGGACACGTCGCCGGTGTCTGCATTTCTTAGGCAGCTCGGAATGAGGGTTGCAGCAATCAATTACTACGTTGTAGTAACCAACAGGTAATTCAAAGATGGATGAATGCATGCTAAGAATATTTTCAAATAAACTTGTCAATTTCAGGAAAATCTCATTTATTCCGGTGATGCAGCAGTTGAAAACGCAGTGCCACCGATAGTTAACGACTTTTCAGCAGCATCCGAACCAGCACCTCTGATTACCGCATCTAGACAGACCTCCGGATTCTAAAAATCGACACAATCCCATACATTGTCAGGCAACTATGGCAATGTGGCGAGTTTCATGAACATAAACTTGCATATGAAGCACAGGTTTGCACCCAATTGTTCAAAATTAACAAACTATCCGTACTTGATAGCCCTCCACTGATGATACATAATTTTGAAAACAAGATTGTTCAGAAAAAAATATGATTATACAAACGAAGACAGTGATATGTAAAACGGTTATGTATTCATGAAATAAAATTAGTTATTGTGAATATAAATAACACTATGTATGAAAAAATCACTGGCACTGTAGTACTAGTGAGCAGCATTAAAGCATTTGAAATGAATATTAAGGAAATAAAGAAAAAAATACCTACATATTTACTAGCGTTTATTTACATAAAATTTCAACACAAAAACATTTGAATATCTAGTCGTAATAACATTGATGTCAGTGAATCTCATTCATCGATTTAGCATGACATACACGTTATATTTATATGGTAAGCTTTTCGAAATGTACCAGAAACATACATTATACATTAATGTGTAAAACATATGTATGACAAATGGATCACAAATAGTGAAGAACAACATGTGTAACATGTGAATTTATGGTTATAAATTATTTCAGTGCAGTAAACTGCCTGGTGGCCCGGACCTTGTATAAACGTCATTGTAAATTTCCCCGAAAAAAAAAAAACCACATGGGGCAGTTAAGTGTGGGAAGCCAACGTTGGGTATGGTTATGTTTTCCTACCGTTGGGTACAAATTACGTACTTTAAGGTAGACCTTTACCAAAAAGTAAGTCATTTCTACCCAACGGTAGGTAAACATTACTATACCCAACATTGGCTTCCCACACTTAAGTGCTCCGCTGGTCACTTTTTTCTTAGCGTGTATACATATATACACACTATATATAAATACACACTGGCTTAAACAAGTAAAAGCATCATTCATTATCGCTTATCATATACATACTACATGCATAACATAGATGACTATTCAAGTCTAAAGTTCAAATTAGTTGATTTCTACTCCATCAGGTAATCGGACGCACAATCATATTAATATTTTTCAACCAATATGCCACAGAAACAAACATATTTAATATAATTTCAGAACTAAAATGAGAGCTAAAATATTCCGGGCTGTTATTATGGGTGCGCCAGGCTCAGGCAAGGGAACTGTATCTACCCGGATAGCTAAAACGTTCAACATGAAACATATTTCTAGTGGAGATATGCTACGATGTAATATCGACCAAAATACCGATCTTGGACAGGTAGCAGAAAAGTTTATCAAAGAAGGTAAACTGGTTCCGGATATTTACATAACCAAGTGTATCTTGGGTGAACTTAGGAAACTAAAATCCAGTTCCTGGCTTTTGGATGGCTTCCCACGGACACCTGAACAAGCACACGATTTATGGCGCCAAGAATCGATCGATTCAGTTATAAATCTAGATGTGCCTTTCGATGTAATTATTGAACGATTACGCAGCCGTTGGGTTCATTTGCCTAGTGGTAGAGTCTATAATATTGGATTCAACGATCCGAAGGTACCAGGGAAGGATGATGAGACTGGTGAACCGCTTATCCAACGACCGGATGACGACCCGGTGGCCGTAAGGAAGCGTTTAGAAATTTACGATGCATGTACCAGGCCATTGAACGAATACTTCCACGAGAAAGGAGTTCTTGTCACTTTCAGTGGCAAAACGACCGACGAAATTTGGCCCAACGTTAAGAAATACTTGGAGCGTAAAATAACCATGAGTTAATAATAATTTGAGAAGTATATACATGCAAGAATACTGAACAATTCATAGCACAAAAGCTGTATCTGTTATCTATAATTAGAGCGCAAGTCCAATTGACTCCACAACAATGCGTTATGAGACTGATAAAGCATTTTCGGCTTTATTTAATGTTGTAGAGATAAGAACATTTGGGTGCTAGATATGAATAAATTTGTCTGTGTATGATAAATCTTGGGCATTAAAGGAATGATTTGTGATGCTTGTGTACTTCAACTTAGAGAGAGTTATTCTGAGAGTCGAAGTGACTTTTGTCACTTGGTGAAGTGAGAAAAGTCACCTGCAGTGACTTGACTCTGCTGGGCAAATCAAATGAAGATTCAAGTCACTGCAGATGACTTTTCTCACTTCACCAATTGACAAAAGTCACTTCGACTCTCAGAATAACCCTCAGAGTGTGTACTATCAATATTTACTAAAATATGATGACTTCTTGTACTGATCAGGTAAGACGTGATGTAAGAATTTGAAAACTGAAGATTTTTATCGTAAAGCCTAATCAACTAACTGTAGCAGGCGAACCCATATAATGTTGAATCGAAGAATGCCATACACAATTTGATGATTGCCGGCGTCGGTGGTGTAGTGGTAAAGCGTGACTGCTACTTGGCACCCCAGTGGGTCTGGGTTCAATCCCAGTCGACGTCGGTGGTTTTTCTGAGGCGAAAAAATCTGGTCACGTCTTCCTTCGGAAGGGAAGTAAAGCCGTTGGTCCCGGTTCATATTCATGAGTCGTTAGGTAGGGTCCAGGTGGTGGAGTCGTCTTCCTGGCGTCGGTGATTGTCACCATGTGAGGAAATAGGCCGACGTAAAATAAAGATTAAAAAAAAAAAACAATTTGATGATGACACATTCATTCTTGTAAGAGAATCTGAACAATACAGAAGGAAAAACAAAATACAGTATTCTAATTCCGAAGTTAGAAATTCCCCGATACTGATTCTCGATACCCGGCACCATCCGACACGATCCCCAATGGAAGGCTACTCAGGACACGACACCATTTTGTTTACATCTTGTTTGGACCGGTCTGCTAACAGATGTCGCGCCGAAAGTGGTAGTAAATAGTAAACTTCTGTATGAGGAAAATCAGAAAATCGTATGATTCTCAGCATGCAATTTTCCGATAAAAAAAAGCTACGAGGACATGCGCAATGATTTTGCGAGTCTTTTCTGAAAATCCCTTAAATTCAAAAATAGTTTACTACCAGTCCCATACAAACAGAAGGTGCTTTCAAAATGATGAGGTGGTAATGTGTGACATGATTCTGAAGCGTTTCTCCTTAAGCTAATGGGCGAAAAGCTTGGAAACGCAAAAAAAAGATAGATGTACCGTTTTCGTTTTTGATTAAGTTCCAACCTGGATCAGGTATCAAGATTTGGCCGGCTTGTTGTATGTTGAACGTCTATGTGTTTGTTTCTATTTGTAACTCGTATTGGATTGAGGTTTGCACTAGTAATGAGTTCAGGTATCGCAGGTTGTAACTGGTTCCAACTTAGGTTCAAAAACGAAAACGGTAAGCTTTCTTTCGTAAGCTATATAATAACCGCAAAATGTTTTAGATTTATCTTCGACTTGGATATGTTCGGATAAGTAACAGGAGTAACTGCATATCTATTTTATTGATATGCATACCTATATTTACGAATCGTCTGCTGATACTACCTCTCCCAGTACTGGTTCAGCTAAAATCGCCGCTGGTTGATCAATCTCTTTTTCATCTTCCTCTATCGCCGTTGGATCAGCGCTGACAAACTCAATGTCCTCGATTTGTAGTCTACGCCGTACAATCCACTGATAAAATCTAAGCTTCTTCCAATCAGCCAATATTAATTCGTCTGTAATTGAATTGTGCACTACTGGTTGCAACAATTCTGCATAATTACTAAGAGATATACTACAACCATTAGCTTCCTTCCACTGCAATAGCGCTTCTCGTAACTTGGTCATGACGTGCGATGTGAAGACCGTGTTGGGCAATAAGTGCCTTTTGTTGTTGATACTTTCATCCGGATTATGTGCCACTAAACTTATACCAAGTGACTTACACGCATGCCACAGCTCAAGTGAGACATTTGGTTTGGTTCCATCTACGAAAAGAATGACTGGAAGTGGAACTTTGTTTAACATCAGGTATTTATAGAAAACTTTCGTTACAAAGTTGCAGAAAGTTTCATTCGTTGAGATTCCATTTGGGCTGCTTCCATAACCGTAAAATAAAGGAACAGTGGCAGCAAGATCCAATGGAATCGTCCCATCATGTGGGTAAACTATCATTGGAAATGCTAATCGTCCATTAGCTGACGATATAAAACCCGTTGTGATCAGATCCGCTTTATGGCTCACGTTACTGCTGCTACTTGCCAAGTAGTTATAAAAATTAGACCCAAGACCAAATCTGACTTCGGTGTACTTAAATACCCGTGAGGCATCTTTGAGCACTTCCAGACAGTCTAGCTGCTGGAATACACTTTCATAACACTGTTGTTGCGATGTAGGTTCCGACTGATCTTCCCTTGTATCCTGAAGATATGAAGTTACTTGAGGATGGCGTCTGTAAAATCCTTTGCACCAGCTTCTAGCTAAAATAAAACATGACTAAGTTTTCGATTTTTATACGAACAATGACTAACTTTTGGCATACACAAAGATCTATCCTTATGCTTTCCCTGTCTTGGGTACGTTTCCAGCATCCACCGTGCCGCTTCCAACAATTCCGCACTTTTGCACAACATTCCTTTCTGACGCATATCCCGTGTCCAGTTGACCATTAGCTGTTCTTCGTCATCGGTGAAAGTCAGTGTTGGACCAAGCTTTCCCTTTCGGTCACGATCCTCATGATAGCTGGTCAGTGTAGTTCTGGGAACTCCAAACTGTTTTGCTGCCTTTATCAAACTCATGCCTTGACCTACGGCTTCTACCGCTTTCAGCAAATTTTCTTTGCTATACTGGCGGATCTTTCGTACCTTCGATACTTTATTTTCCTCCGACATACTGAAAAGATAAAATATTATAAGTGTGGATGCTTGTAAAAGCTTGGGTTAGGTAGTTACCTTAAAGCCTTATGATAAAAACCAATCACAAGCAGATAAGAGACTCTAAAGCAGATGTTCCAGTATACTTATAAGTTTATTATGGTTTGAGAATGTATTTATTCACACGAAATTATTTATTGATAACAAATCGACATGGAGTTTTCATAAGGGCCAATGTCGCAAACGTAAACAATGGCTTCTTTAGCAAATTTCTTGAAAATGCAAACTCGCTCAAGTAAACTACTACTTCTATTGTAAAGAGGAACTCTTCTTCTAAACAATCATCGTGGTAATTCACTATGATTAAGATAGCAGTCCGGGGAAATTTGCGGAAGAAGCCATTGTCTACGTTTGCGACATTGGCCCTTATGAAAACTCCATGTCGAATTATTGATTCTTTGCGGTACACGCTAGATTAAAATTACCCATAATTGATGATTAACACGCCAGAGTCTTCAACATACACTCAGAAAAAAATAAGCAAAATCCCAGATACTCTGAGAAAAATTTTGTGAAAAGGATAAAAAAGGTGAAAGTGGGGTTGTTAATGGAATTTATTTTTGGGTGGATAGGATTCGTTCTCCTTCTCCAACTCTGAACTTTTTCATTGGGGCGAATCTATCATTGAGAGACTCTATTTGATTACTTTCTTTTCCATTCATATTCCAATAACCTTCACGTTTTTCATTCTATTATTTGTAGCGTACATCAGTGCAAAAAAGCTTTTAAAGTTCATTAAATAACCTTATCAAAATTAGCCACAAGGAAGAGGAGTGAATTTCATAACAATACCTTATGAAATGCCATGATTTTTGTCACAACCACTTCCAATGGGTTTTTTTTATGGCAACCGTATGAGTTTCATTGAACGGCCTTTATTTGTTTACTCTACACTCATAAAAATCTGCATATTATATTTATGTGCAAAACACATAAAATATGACCAGCTACTTTTGCACATGAAAAATATGTGCGACGCTAATGAAATCTGGTTGATTCAATAAAACTAGATTTTATTAGCAACTGTTTTGATTTTTATAACCAGTCTCATGATTGTAAAGAGATAATAAATGATTTACATTTGCTAGTTTAATATATTAAATATACCGTTTTGGACAATTTCATGGCATCATTTGCAACAATAGCTAACAATTGCATTAAAATTATAGCATAAATCATATCATATAATATCAAAACTAATTTTACATTATTTAAATATTTTTGAATAACTTTTTGTTGCATTTGTGGGTGAAAAAATGCGTCTTTCGTCGGTGGTTCGAGATTCATGGTTGATGTTATTTCAGGGTGCGAAGATAGATAGAATAGGGCAAAGTGAAAACACACTTGAAATACATTTCTCGCTCCATTGAAAATTATGTGCGGGCCATATCAGTCTCATTGGAAACTGGCTCACATTATTTCAATTCGAAGCAAAAATTGATGGATTTAAGTGCCAATTTTAATAATAAAAATTATTGATTTATTTTCAGTGTATTAATTTAACTACAAACAGCTGTTTGTAACCAAGTAACCACGAGGTTATAATAGCATGCATATATAGGGCATATGCATTACGTCTAGTGCATCATTGAAGTTGGAATAATGCTGAAAAGGGCCCCACTAAGATCGAACTAATGCTATATCTTTTGTAATGCCATAAGACATTGCTAAAGTAGCATTATTGCATTGGTAATGCATCACTACATTTTTAAAACTAATCTAATGCTTCATTACTTGACAACTGTTGAATTAATGCGATCCCGCATTAATGATGTCGAATAAATGCGGTCCCGCATTAATGATGTTGATTTTGGGTTGAATAAGTGCAATAATATAATGCTTGTGGTTACTTGGGAGAGTTTTAATTGCCGAAGTCGGTAAAATTTTACTTAAACAGCTGAGAATTCAGTAATCAACCGTGCAGTATTTTACTTTGCTGAAAACTCCGTAAAAGCACAAACCGTGAACTGTTAAACACAACTACTGACTCTTTCGGTAATTTCTTTGTATGAATTCGGTTTGCTGAGTTTTTCGGTATTCCCCTTTTTTTTCCTTTGAAAAAGTCAGTTGAATTTTTGATTTACTGAAAATGAAATAAATTTTCAAGGAGGCAAAACAATTGATGTTTTGGAATTATTTTTGTTACTTTCGTAACGAACGTGAAATCCGGGTTTTTAACTCGTTTATTCAACCAGAACGGTTAAAAATTTCCTACAATAGTGATACAAAGGAGTGTTTATAGTAATACAATCTAGTAATAATTTAATTGGAAACCTACGTTTCGTGAGTTCAGGTAATTTAACTGTCTCGTAACCCGGACTCGGTGGAGAATCTGCTATTCGGTAGAGTAACTAGTTATCTAATTTGGCAGGATAGTATTAAATTTAGATTATTAGGTTAAGGTTCACATTGTTAGGTTTACATTATAAGTATAAACGGTTCATTTACCTTAGTTTTCTTGGTAATTCTTAGCAGATTTTAACACTCTGACGGGTAACCTTCAATTTGATTCAGGACCTCGGTGTGTATTTTAACTTTGACTCAAGTAATATTAAAGTGAATATAATTTAGAAAATGTAGTAAGCTTGGAAATATTTAGCACGCTATACGACCTCAAATCTACGCAATTGGCTAGACAATAGTATCGTTCAATTCTGCTGACTATTGTTCCTAAATCTAAAGCTGATCA
This sequence comes from Aedes koreicus, assembly GCA_024533555.2. Taxonomy (NCBI): domain Eukaryota; kingdom Metazoa; phylum Arthropoda; class Insecta; order Diptera; family Culicidae; genus Aedes; species Aedes koreicus. The sequence goes on from JAHHFK020003766.1 coordinate 11,288, forward strand.
AGGCTATCAACAATTAGGTGCGAGTTGAAGGTTTACGGTTGTGTGTAGGTGCGGCGTTGCATGGAGTGCGTTCGCCACAATTTTAGTTTTTTTTTTTTTTTAGTATTTCATAATTGATGATAATGTCAGAGGATGAAAACAAACATAATTCATTTAATTTAATTAAACTTCTCTCCTGTAGTGATAAGGAAGTGGTTCGCTGAAAAAATATGGAAATTGTAAATCCGGGTTAAAATCGCCGGCAGAAAAAGCAAATGATTAACGTGTCCGCTATTTTCTTCGGCTTGTTAAAGTTTAAACAAAAAACAAAATTAAATGAAAAAAATTACCTACTAAATTATTCCTGAATCGCTACCGATTTCCACAAGTTGCTCGATTATTGAATCCATTTTGTTCTCTTGCACTTGCATTTCCTAATATTATCGATTGCAGTTAAAATTGAACTCCGAGAAAAACAGAAAAAGTGTGATAAAAGTGCACGTTTACGTCAAATCGTTTCCTGTCTTCAGTGAACTTATACCTTTCAGCATAAAGAATAAGTGCACCGAAGACAACAAAACGATTTGACGTAAACGTGGAACTTAATCACACATTTAAATCGCAAGCACTTCTAGAGCCCAATCACAACTGCAACCAGCAATACTCACTTGATATCCTCTGGAATGTCCGTACTGTTGACGAAAACAACGCAAAGCAATGACAAGTCTAGATTTTCAAAGTACTGATGGGTTCAGCAATTTGAATTGATTTCTCAACTGACAATTCAGTACAACACAAAAGCAACAATCAATGTGCAACTAGCGATTTGAAATTGGTTCACTGTTGTAGAACCCCTAGGTCCGAAGTATACCTTGCAGTCTGCACCTTGCAATAATTCTTGCGCTCTTCGGTACCTTCCGGTACTAGTATCTTGGTTGTTGTTTTGATTCACTATGTTATTTTGACACAACATTTGAGAATGTGTTGGTGTGAGCTACGTTGTTAGGGGCGAATCATTGAGCTTGGGACTGAGCTTGGGACCGATGTGCTAGTACTGACTGAGCCAAGAAAAATATCGTATTTGTTTGGGACCTACTGGTCTTAGAGTTAGTCTATGACAAAAGTGCAGGGGGCAAGTCACTCGGCCACCAAGTGATAACACCCTCAAAAACACAATCCGCCACACTTCAAACACACTCGCCACCACGTGGAAGATAAATTCAATTCTGGAAACACTTATACGAATCGAATGTTTGTTTTCTCACTGTTTTGTTTCCCTCTCGCTTCCACTGATGCGATTTAGATGATACATAAGTGTGCGTGTATTAAAGTTAAAAAGGTACATGGTTACCAATAAGCATAAATCTTCGATTATAGAATTATGAAACACACCCCGGAACACCTTCCGACACACTGAACACCCCGGAACACCTTCCGACACACTGAAATACAAACACAACGTGGCAGAGTGGCTTACCCCCTGTCTCGAGGTGAATTGATGGAAAGGATGTTATCCTTGTGTTTCAATTTTCAGTGGTTCAACCTGGGGGTGCGACACATCTAAATCCAGATTCAAGATGATCGAAAAATCCCACGCTAGCGAATCTATCTTTGAAAAATCTTGTTTCAGCTTGTGAATCTTAATCCATCAACCTTCATCGTGCTGCATCTTTTTGCAGTAAATCTTTAAAATCTGGATCAAAATCATTGAAATCTTCTGTCTATCTGTTAATCGTGAGCACATCGCACACAAGCAAAACAAAAAAAATCCTGCATCGGAGATAGAGCCGCGCCCCCTGGGTTCAACTAATTTTTTGTATTCTGGCAACTTATTTATTTTTGTGTATTGACTCCACTTAAGAGGTTATGTAATCGTTTCTTATTGTAATTTTTTTCTATTTAACATCATTAGGACCTAAACTTGGTCTGTTGATGTCTACTTCAAATAAACAAAATGAAATGAATTCTGGCAATAACTTATGGGCAAACTACATATTTTGTATCGTACTTTTTTTCATTTACCTCGTCGAAATACACCCATGCCGGGCTCATCTTGGATTTGTTGGAACATGATGCCATCACTCAGCCAAATAATCTTAAGAATTTCATAAGGTTCAACCAGGGGGTGCGACTCTATCTCAGATGCAGGATTTTTGTTGTTTTGCTTTTGTGCGATGTGCGCACGCTTAGTAGATAGAAAGAAAATTTTCAAGATTTTGATGAAGATTTTAAAGATTTATTGCAAAAAGATGCAGCACGATGCAAGTTGATGGAATAAGATTCACAAGTTGAAACAAGATTTTTCAAAGATTGATTCGCTAGCGTGGGATTTTTCGACCATCTTGAATCTGGATTTAGATGTGTCGCACCCCCAGCGTTCAACTAATGAACGATGCTTTTGAATTTCATAAGGTTGACTTATGAACGGATTTTGTTTCACACGACGCTGTTCTTGTACGCCTTTAAGCATTCCTGTTTACAAGTGTTGATATATACAAGCAGGGTTGCGATATCTCTGGGGAGAATCACCCGGGTGCACATTTCTAGCTCTCTTTGGTAAATCTCACTCAGTCTCTACGGAGATTTTTTCCTGACACCACTGCAGAGATTGTTCGACACAGTACAGGAGAGCGAGAGAATTAAAAGTTCGCTAACTGAGCGTTCATACACTCACTGCAGTGTGAACGACGCAGAATGAACGAGAAAAAAAGGACTGCACCGCACTGACGTGAGTGAAACCATGATCGAAACTTTAAGAAATAATGGCTGGAAAACGGAAACAAGAAAATACAGTCCGAATTTTTTTCGCGACGTCGGTACATAGAAACTTGATCTAAATTGTGTGCTGTGTGGAGAAGGGGCCTCAGATAGCCTAGTCGGAAAAGGCACGGAGCTACCAATCTGGAGGCGGGGCGGGTTCGATTGCCAGTCCAGTCGACTTAAAGAATTCTCGACTTCTTTGGGCATAAGAGTATAATTGTGCTTGCCACACACTATAGAAATTCATGCATTGTTGATTGGCTTCGAAAGCTCTCAATTTAATACCTGTGGAAGTGCATCTAGAACACTAAGTTGAGATCCTGGTAATAAGCTCATTGCGATAAACAATAAGCTTAGATTCGCCAAAAAGAAGAAGGAAAACATTGCAAAATCAGTAACATAGAAAAAATGTTCAAATTCAAGTGTTGCGGTACAAAAATAAACAATGAAGGTTTTCTCAAGAGTGAGGCACCCCGGTGAAATAATTCTGCTCTCTTCGGTGCTCTTCAGAGATCACTCACACGATCCGGCCTGTTGCGTGGTGAGGGTGCAAACAACAGACACTTTGGTGTCACTCAACTTGTGATATCTAGAAGAGAGTGTAAACAAAACAAAAATCTCACGGGTGAGTTTGCGTTTGCAAATGTGTGGAGAATCTTTTCACTAAGCACCCTGCTTGCACCGAGGAGAATTGCATCCCTGTATACAAGTCACTGGACCTATAACCAGGGGGGCAAGTCACTCGGCCACCATTTGATAACACCTTCAAAAACACAATCCGCCACACTTCAAACACACTCGCCACCACGTGGAAGATAAATACAATTCTGGCAACACTTATACGAATCGAATGTTTGTTTTCTCACTGTTTTGTTTCCCTCTCGCTTCCACTGATGCGATTTAGATGATACATAAGTGTGCGTGTATTAAAGTTAAAAAGGTACATGGTTGCCAATAAGCATAAATCTTCGATTATAGAATTATGAAACACATAAACACCTTCCGACAACCCGGAACACCTTCCGACACACTGAAATACAAACACACCGTGGCAGAGTGGCTTACCCCCTGCCTATAACCCCCTCGTTCAAGGTTCGAATCCCGGTTGCTGAATATTTTTATTTTTGCAACATCATTACATTTCATAAGGTAAAGTTATGAAATTCATACTGATTTCTTATAGCAAATAATCATAATGCAATTTTATGTACATCGAAAGTTTATTTCGCTGAGTGATCCTTGAAGCTGAAAGAAAATTTAACCATTTATTAGGTCTTTCGCCATGTTATCTATACATAAGTTTCATTTGGATAGTAAACTAACCTATAATAGGATTGATGCTCATTGATTGACTCGGCACAGTCGCACAAAAGTGTTTAAATACTCAGAAACAAACACCAGATTGAAAAACTATAAACACGGCAGAATAAAAACCGACTGGAAAAATAGCTTTCCGTTGTTCGACTCGAGTGTCTAGTATATAGTTTGACATTAAGAGGATTCCATTTCATTTTGTTCCGGATTCCACTGAGTAAGTGGTACACGAATAAACCACCCTCATGATTGCATATGCGACCCTGTGAAATTGGCACACGTAAAAAAACGATAACAAAAATATTCATTATTTATGTTTTATTTTATTTTTGTTAATCGAGTGGTTAATCGAAGCAAATTAATCGAGTATCTCGATTACTGAGTTTCAGCTAATCGATTAAAAATTACTCGATTATTTGAGAAATTAATCGATTAATGTAATCGATTAATCGATACATAATCAGACGTCCCTACTTACAAATTCCAATTTTATTTTTCGTTCTGCTGCAGAAATTTCTTTTCGATTCTTTACTTTTCCGTTTCAGCAAATGGAATTTAACATGGGTTTGGGATAGAAAAAGAAATTTCTTTCGAACACGATACCGACCTTTAAGTGTGTAGGTAGGTTTAGGTAGTTTAAAGTATAATTGGGTTATTAATGGAAAACGTAAAAAGGAACCAAAATAAACAGAAAAAAAGGGATTCTCGATCGATAGGTAGGTTTCTGCAGGAAAAATTAAAATTTTATTCTAAATTAACCATGAATTGCCGCTTTCACGCTTCCATTCTATCACCGTTGATTATTTTTTTCAAATTATAAAATTGTTAATGTCTTGCAGATCAAGAAACTATCGATTTTTCGTCAATTCGGTTTGGTTCAGCCGCAGGAGCAGCTCGACACGTCGAATGTCTGGCGCTGGAGGACGCTTCTTTCAGAATCCGTTTCAGGATTATGTGGGAGGTCCGGTGGTGAAAAATGATGACCATATTCGTGGGCTCATTCAGTCCTACGTAAATCTCGTCGTGGACAATACAAAACCTGGTAAGAACAGTGACCACCGGGGTGACTTATACGTGGGTGATGCTGGCATTGCGTACATGTTCCTGAGGTTGCACGAAAGTGGACTTTTTGGAGCTGATGCGTTGCAGTATGCTAAACAGTACGTAGCAAATGCCAAAGGCAAAGCCGTACGTTATGCCGCTCGTGCTGAAGAAAGGTGCTCGTATCTTTGCGGGAACGCAGGGATTTATGCGGTTTCGGCTGCCATCTGTCACAAAATGGGTCAAAGACAGGAGATGGATGAAGATCTCAGAAATTTTGCTTCCGGGATTACCATCTGCAAGAAGATTGATTTCAACAAGAATGGAAGCGATGAATTGCTCTTCGGAAGAGCTGGATATTTAAGTGGAATTTATTGGCTGCATCAGACCATCGATAAGAAATTATTTGCACATGATACGTTGAATACAATTTGCGGCGTCGTTATCGAAAGCGGAAAGCGTTATTCTGCTGCTCATCGCAGTCCCATACCATTGATGTATCATTGCTGGGGTGATGAGTACTTAGGAGCAGCCCACGGAGTTTCTTCCATCATGCACATGCTGTTAGAGTCACCATTCCAAGGGAATCCGAATTGCACTGAGATGGCTGCAGTTCGTGCCACTATCAATAGTTTGTTGTCCTTACAGGATGCCGAAGGAAACTTCCCTGTTACTCTTCAAGATTATTTGCAACGAACAGAGAGATGAAACTCTAGTCCACTGGTGCCATGGGGCACCTGGAATCGTATACCTTATGGCCAAGCTTTCATCGTCTTTAAGGACCAAAAATATCTCCAATCATGTGTTCGCTGTGCCGATCTAGTCTGGCGCAAAGGTCTGTTACGTAAAGGCCCTGGCATATGTCACGGCGTAGCCGGCAGCGGATACGTCTTCCTCCTCCTCTACAGACTGACTAGCAGACCCCAAATACCTCCACCGTGCTATTAAGTTTATGGAATTCCTGACGCACGAGGAGTTTATTCGATATGCTCGTAATCCGGATCGTCCGTTCAGCCTATACGAAGGCTATGCTGGCACTGTTTGCTTCCTGTTGGACTTGCTGCGACCGGAGCGTGCTAGTTTCCCGTTTATGGATGTGTTCGATACCAAGTGTTAGGTAAGTGAGTGGCGAAACTCTTCACATTGGTCTAGTTTAGATGTATTTCACATTGAATAAATTAATTTATCGATTTCTTCGACAATTATGCACACAAAGACAAATGAGTGTTCAGTCTGTATCACCTGTCCTAGAATAATCTGTATGGTGCCCTGATTTTGAACTATTACAGCCAGTTTCAAATAGCTATCTTCTCCAAACCTATAGACAGTATCGACAATAAAATTTATTTGGTAACAACAAAAGGCTGTCTCTCCTTTTAACCATAAAGTCAGAACCTTTGCAAGTTTTGCAGAGTGAATAATAGATGTTTTATATAGCGGCAGATGCCGTTAGGCGCCCTAACTTTGCGCGTTGCCTAACTTAGCGCATTTTGGTCAACAATTTGTTTTGCATTGTGATTATCAAAATTTAAGTTTTTTCATAATTAATATTCAAAAATATCTATCTAAATTAATTTCTCAATTCAAAATATCGTTATTAAATACTAAATTTGAATTAAAAAAAAAACACGTGAATTTATGAGCTTTGGTGAGTGAAGTTTGGACACTTCACGGTAGGAAGAATTTAAGAACTTCTCAATTTTACATAAGCTTAATCTTTTCGATTCTACAACATTTCCCAGAAAAAAAATTCCCAGAATTTCATTCCCCTGAAAATATTTTCCAGAATATACACTGCCGTTATAAGCATAACTTTCCCATGTATATAGGGAATCCCATAGAACATGGGACAATCTTGCGTATAACGGCAGTACAGTTCCCTGGAACTCTATTTATTATGTACCATTTCAATGTGTCGATTTAAAAAAATCAGAATTGTGGCGCGCTTAGTAAATTGTACGTATACATATTGCATACATTTTGATAGATTAATGTTGCATTTGATTTTCCTACCACAGAATTTAGATGTAAGTAATGCCTGGGACAGACATACAACGTACAGCGTTGTAACATAAGAACTAAGGGGTGTCTCACATGGATGCGATCAAATATATTTGTTGAAATCAACTTCAATTTCTGAAAGCAACTGTATCAATCTAAGATTCGCTACAAATCGAAATGAATCAGCTTGACAGAAAAGTCGCAGCTTTTGAATTCAACAACGTTCATCCTAACTCGAATGTCAAATCGGTGCAACCCAGATAGCGGAGCCTAGTACGATTAAAGAAGGATTGAAGTAGCGAAGCATGCTACTTCAATCGTTCTTCCCATCCGACTACAATCGTATTACTATTGCACTTCAGGTGTTACAACCGATTCACTTGAAATGTCAAAATAGCAAGCGGTTCATTTTAAATTTTAGCAGTTGATTGAAGGACATTTAAAGTCCACCTTTCAAGTAGGACTGTACTAGGACTGTTAACTCCAAATGGACCAATTTTAATGTATTTTTTCTTTTCACACCCAATTACATCTAACGAAATGGGCGCAGAAACTTGTCGCTCACGGAATTCCGGTTCTCGGTCCGAACGAAGTGATAAAAGAACGCTGCAAAGTGGATGTCTCATGTATTGTATGTCTTATGTATCTATATGTTTTATTTTTCAACGAATAATCCGTGGTTCATTTGAAATAAACAGTCCTACACAGAGACAAATTTGATAGTCAATTTTACCATTATTGGGGGTTAGGATGACTATTGCAGTATAGTGATTTTGAACCGACCATGACCATGGTCAAAACGGCCTTTAAAAATAGTTGATTCAACATTTACCATACTGTCGGAATAGTCCTTGTTACCATGATCATAGTCAAGAATGCCACGAACGTGGTAAATTCGTCCATTTTCATGGTTATTGTAACCATTATATGCAATAGTCATCTTGACCATGATTTAATTGACAGTATAACATATCATAGACTAACTCTAAGACCAGTAGGTCCCGAACAAATACGATTTTTTTCTTGGCTCAGTCAGTACTAGCACATCGGTCCCAAACTCGGTCCCAAGCTTAATAATGCGCCCCTAATAATGAACTCACACGAACACACTCTCAAATATTCTGTCAAAATAACACAGCAAATCAAAACAAAGGCGCAAATATGTATAGCAAGGTGCTGGCTTCAAGGTGTACTTCGGACCAAGGGGTTCTACAACAGTGAACCAATTTCAAATCGCTAGTTGCATATTGATTGTTGGTATAACGAGAGAATTTTTCTCAGAGTAGTATAATCCTACTTCAAAGCCGGGCTTCAAGTCAATGACGTTTATATAAGGTCTGGGGCAACGCACTGCTTGCTTGTATTGGAAGCAAAAATAATGTAAACATTGCTGAGCCAACGAGTGATGACGTAACACTATTCAACTTGCTATGGGCGTGCATAGGTTCAGATAAAAAAATCGATTAAATGCTGAATGCTGAATTGTGGAAATAATCATGATAATAATGCCATTTATTGAGCAAAAGCTTTTCCTCCCTATAACATGGGTCATTTATTGTGAATTTAACTGAGGTAATGTAATTTTCGCTACATTAATTTCAAACGCTGGGACTCGACAATCGAGTAGCGATATAGAGCCAATTTTCCATCATCGATAGACTGGAATCTGGTTGAAAAATTAAGTTTTATAGCGCACACAAAAATCACGGAGCAAACGAATCAAGAAAAATAGTATGACGTAGCACTTTTCGAGCTCTTGTGTAGCGTGCGCAAGGAATGCGGTGGTATTAGCAACAATCAATATGCAACTAGCGATTTGAATTTGGTTCACTGTTGTAGAACCTCTTGATCCGAAGTGCACCTTGAAGCCAGCACCTAACTATACATATTTGCGCCTTTGTTTTGATTTGCTGTGTTATTTTGACAGAATATTTGAGAGTGTGTTCGTGTAAGTTCATTATTAGGGGCGTATTATTAAGCTTGGGACCGATGTGCTAGTACTGACTGAGCCAAGAAAAAAATGTGTTCGGGACCTACTAGTCTTAGAGTTAGTCTATGGTATTAGCAACAATCAATGTGCAACTAGCGATTTGAAATTGGTTCACTGTTGTAGAACCCCTAGGTCCGAAGTATACCTTGCAGTCTGCACCTTGCAATAATTCTTGCGCTTTTCGGTACCTTCCGGTACTAGTATCTTGGTTGTTGTTTTGATTCACTATGTTATTTTGACACAACATTTGAGAATGTGTTGGTGTGAGCTACGTTGTTAGGGGCGAATCATTGAGCTTGGGACCGAGCTTGGGACCGATGTGCTAGTACTGACTGAGCCAAGAAAAATATCGTATTTGTTCGGGACCTACTGGTCTTAGAGTTAGTCTATGGTATTAGTGTCTGTTCGGAATTCGTTGAGGAATGCACCACCGTTTCGTAGCAGCTGATTTAGCCGCTCAAACTGTAATTCACACGCTAAGACTCAATTACCCATAAATAGGTAATTGTTTCACCCATATATGGGTAACTGATGCAATACTCATAATATGGGTAAATTGTACTCACAAAAGTGGGTTAACTTCACTTACAATTTGAGTTAAGTGATATTACCTAAATATGAGTAAATGCATATTACCCATATTTGGATGAAAACATAAAAGCTTCATTGGATCGAGTAGGTTGGTTATCATTCCATCTTGCGATTCAACAGATTGAGGTCCATTACGAAAGTTGGAATTGCGTAGTAGAAGATGGAAGAACTAAAAAAAAAACATTTGGATCCGGATTCGTTCCGAAAATTGAGCGGTGAGAAGGTTGTGGCAGAGTTGTGACCTTGGAATTGTACAGAGAATACACTACGATGAGAGGGAGTGGGAGGAATCACAACAGCTGAAAAAGTAATGCCGTTCTTGTTTTTTAACCTAATGGGTTCAACCATTCGATCAATAATTGCTTTGATCAACTGTTTCTTTTTAATCACTTCTCAGCAATATTTGTATTACTTGTTATGGAACAAACAATCAGCAGTTAGTCCAATTGCTAGATAGTAGTAGTATAATTGAACACAGAGAAATCCATATCCATATCCATATTTGCATCTAATTTCAATATAATGTTTTAGATTTACCTATATTTGCGGGAGAACAACTTAAATGGGTACCCTAAAAGGTAAAATACCTAGTGAGAGAGTATAGGAAAATTACCTAAAAAGGTCATTTTGGGGTGGGAAACTCCTTTATTGCACGATGTAGGATAATGAGATAAATGAGAAGATGTAGAAAATTTACGCATTTCAATTAATTTTCAATCATTTTAACAAATTATGTTCTTACTACTTACAGTGATAGTTTCTCCGCTACACCTCTTACAACGATTACTTCAACTTCACGATCCCAAATGGTTTCAACACTAGTTTCAATTCTTTGCAGACTTCAGATTACAGAAACTAGTTTAGTGAAACAGGTGAAACTTGCCTCCTAATGTAACCTATACACAAATATACACATCCAAATGAGTTTGTTCTTCGTTCAATTTATCTTTTCTTCATACCGTGATTTACTCCAATTGCACCTTCCTACTGGAACTGCACTTTACACAATTTTTACCGAAAATATAGATTTTAACCGGTAAATACTAATCATTTAACTTTGGCTCCGAAAAGACCGCACTATTTCAATCCTAATTTCAGGTTTGTTTTTGTTTTGATTCTCTTTCTACCTATACCATCTACACCTACTCTATCCTTTCGCGCAGTCGCCAACGATCTCGTCTCACACTAGACCGGCATTTGAGCCAAACCGTGCGGCCAGCCCAGTGGGTTTCGTTACACCCCAGCCCGTAACTCCGGTTCCGGTTCTAGGGTTCTCGTTTTACCAGGAATTTCGACCACTGCCAGGTTGGCCACCGCTCTCCTGAACACTCCTGTCGCCGTCCGAACGTATGCTTGCCGGACCTTACCATCTGCTCCCTCGATAACTTCCTCCACCACTCCACGTATCCACTGCTTCCGCTGATCTCCGTTGACCACGAAAACCAGATCACCTACTTTCAGCGCCCTTCGTTCGTCGTGCCACTTCGTCCGCCTGTTGATTTCGGGCAGGTATTCTTCGCTCCATCTTTGCCACATCCTATCAGCAAGATACTGTGATCGCTTGTGTAGATTTCGCAAGGCTTCCGCCGGCTCGACGCGTTCGACGATCTGATCCGCCGCCTTAACTACGCCACGCAAAAAGTGGTTTGGCGTAAGCGCCTCGACTTCCGACTCCTGGGATGAATATGTCAACGGACGAGTATTTATCATATCCTCCGCCTCTGACAATGTTGTCAGCAGCACTTCGTCGGTCAATTTCCTGCCGTCGTCCATTGCCTTCATCGCTTCCTTCACTGATCTCACCATCCTCTCCCAAACTCCGCCCATGTGAGGAGTTCCAGGAGGAATGAAATGCCACTTAATCGCCGGACTGGCGACGCTCTCCGCGCATTCCAATTCAATCCTTCTTACCATCTTCAGCATTTCATTGTTGGCGCCCTTGAAATTCGTCCCATTGTCGGAAAAAATCTCGTCTGGTGAACCTCTTCTGCAGATAAATCGTCTGATCGCCATCAGGCACGCTTGCGTGGTCAAGCTATGCACCACTTCGAGGTGCACTGCCCGTACTGCTAGGCACGTAAACAGCGCAATCCACCTTTTTTTCCTTTCGTCGACCGACCGTAACTTCTACGGGACCAAGATAGTCCACCCCAACAGAGCAGAAAGTTCGTAATGAAGGCGTGACTCGCTGAACTGGAAGTGGCGCCATCGCCGGAACTCTTGGATGACACCGGTTGATACGGCACCAGAAACAATCCTTCACGACCGCCGCTATCACCGACCGAAGCTTTGGAATATAGAACCGCTGACGCAGTTCGTTGAAGACCGTCTCCCGATTCGCATGGCCGAACTTCTCGTGGTAGCACTGTATAATCTTCTTCGTTATTTCGTGCTGCCTAGGAAGAATAATCGGGAACTTCTTATCGAACGGAACAGTTTCTGCCAACGCCAATCGGCCTCCCATTCTGACTACGCCGTCGGCATCGATGATTGGATGTAGCTGGTAGAGCCAGCTTGATTTTTCGACGATCGCCGCCGAGTTGGAGTCTCGTTGGCGCTCCAGAATCCTCACCTCCTCCGGAAAGCTGTCGTGCTGTGCCTGTTTCAGCAGAATATTCTCTCCCTCGCTAAGCTCTTCTTGACTCAGTGGATGCAGGATCCACCTTGGTTTTCTTCCGATGCACTGCTGTAGCAAACTGTCCGCCTCTGATACCAACATGGGTTCGCCTTTTATTTTTCTCCGGCAGTTGGCGATGAACCGGACAACGCTTGCAGCGATCCGAATCAGCCTTCCCCATCGTGACGTGACGTGGACGTTGATCAGCTGGCTTGCAAAAGACGCATCGTGGAACAATACGCATGCCTTCATTTCCTCCGGAACATCAAACTGCGCTCTTTCGTGCTCTGGCCACAAATGCTCCGAATCGTACAAAAACTGTGGTCCATTGAACCATGGACCGTCGGATGATAGAGGTGGCCCGGATCCCCATTTCGTAACGACGTCTGCAATGTTCTTCTCCGACGGAACATATCTCCAATCATTTGCCGTCGTCAGCTCCACAATTTCACCAATCCGGAAGGCGACGAACTGCTTATATTTATGCTGGTCGGAGTGGATCCAACTCAGAACCGTTTGGGAATCGCACCACAAAACTTGTCGAGCGATGGGTAGCGAATGGTTGGTCTTAACTGTGCGCATCATCCTTGCCCCGAGTACAGCGGCCATCAGCTCGAGACGGGGAATGGACTGAAGCTTTAATGGAGATACTTTCGATCGAGACATTACTAGCGAGCACTTCACACTTCCATCTACCACGACGTGGAAGTATGCCGCACAACCGTAGGCGTGGATACTAGCGTCGGTGAAGATGTGAAGTTCCATAGATGACAGCGAAGACGAGGAAGTGCCGTTGAAATAACAACGAGGTATGCGTATCCCGGTGACCATGGGCAACAGTCCGGTCCATCGATCCCACTTCGCTAGAGTGTCGTCGTCTATCAGTCTTCGTCCCATTCGCAGCCTGTTCGCCACAAGTCTTGGACCACCATCTTTCCGTGTATTGTAAACGGAGTGAGTAGCCCAGGCGGGTCGAAAAACCCCATCACGCTGCTCAGAACTATACGCTTCGTTGGGCGAACACCATCCAGAAGATACGGCTTCACATCTTGTCGATGCTCCATCGAAAACGAAAATTCGTCTCGTTTCGGGTCCCAGATTATTCCGAGTACCCTTTCGGTTCCGCTTTCCTTATCGCGGTTGAAATGCACCGCTCGTGACGCCTGTGCCTCACCCAGCTCGTTGAGAAACATTCCAGAGTTGGACACCCAGTTCCTAATCTCGAAACCGCCCTTCGCATGGACGAATCTCACCTCCTTCGCTCTGCAGACGGCTTCTTCGACGGTGTCGACGCTGTCGAAATAGTCATCAACGTAATGCTTCTCTACAATCGCCGCCGCTGCTTCTGGAAACTGTCCGGAAAATTCCATGGCATTCCGATTCTTCACAAATTGTGCTTGGCTCGGAGAACACTTCGACCCGAACGTAGCGACGTCCATGACATACACGCTGGGCGCGTCATTCGGGGAATTCCGAAACAGAAATAGCTGGGTGCTCTTGTCTTCCGCTCGTATCAATAGCTGGTGGTACATCTCGCGTATATCGCCCCCGAAACCAATTGGCCGCTCACGGAAACGATTAATGACGCTTGGTAACGGAGTGAGCAAATCCGGGCCCGTGAGCAATTGGGAATTCAGCGAGACGCCGTCGACTGTTGCTGCCGCATCCCATACGAGTCGTACTTTCCCTGGCTTCTTTGGATTCAATACGACGTTGATAGGGAGGAACCAAGATGAACTCGGTTCAAACGTCGCCAACTCTTCTGCTGACGCTAGATGCGCGTACCCCTTTTGCTGGTATTCTTCGATCTGCCGGCGAACGTTAGCGGATAGCTCCGGCGTCCTCCCCAAACGTTGCTCCAGCTGCTTCATTCGGCGCACCGCACTCGGATAGCTGTTTGGAAACCTCGGATTATCGGTTTTCCACAGCATACCGGTCTCGAACCGGTCACCGACGCGGATTGTGGTTCGCTCCAGAATCTCTCGAGCGCGCTTTTCTTCCATCGACTCCTGCGACACAGCCACTACAGATTCTTCTAGTGCATAGTGGTGACGCAGTAGGTCATGCAGGTCTTCGTTGGAAACTTTGTGGTGGTACCCAACAAATTTTCTTCGTTCCTGTGGTCTTTTAGTTGGCCCGTAGACTGCCCAGCCGAGCTTAGAACGAACGGCGATCGGCTCTCCTTGTTGGCCGATCTTAGCTTCCACCGGCGCGATGGCATGGAGGTTATTCAAACCGATAAGCATACCGGGACGCTGGCTTGGATACGACGCGTCTCGAAGAAAGCGATAAGCTGCATTCAACTCAGTGGCATCCACAGATTGCTTCGGTAGAAGAAGCTGCTTCACTGTCTGCACCGCCTTCAGAAGTAGTTTTCCTCCGCCTCTGGAGGAGGACACCCACAGATTCATCTTCGTCGAGTTTTTCTCGTTCCTCGTTACGTCGGCTGTGATCGTGAGTGGTTCGTGGATTCCTTCCACGCCCAATCTATCGGTCAGCGACCGCTCCACCAGTGTTATTGACGCTCCTTCGTCCAGGAACGCCAGCGTGGACACCACACGATTGCCGCAATGCAACGTCACGGGAATCATCCGGAACAAAATCGTGCCTTGCACGTGGAAATGGGTGTTCATAACAACCCTTGATCCGACCGGATGTAGCAGTGGGTTATGACGTTCCTGGCATTCTCCAACGTCGCATCGAATCCTGAATTTGCAAGGCGCTTTCCCGTGCTCGTTCAGGCAAACTTTGCAAAGCTTCCCCTTCTCGACGATCTTCATTCGATCGGCGAACGTCATTGCCTTGAAATCTTGGCAAAAACGTAGCCGATGGTCTGTGCGTTTGCAGGCCTTGCACGGTCTCACGCTTCCGGATGGCGGATTTCCAAGCGGAGTGTTGTCCTTCATATTTGCGGGAGTACTGTGGCTGTAAACCGCTCCCTTTTCTCTCATTCCAGCTTTGCCGTGTCGTTCGGATCGAGTCTCACTCACTTTCGTCGCATTGCACGCGTTCGCTTCACAGGCTTCGGATACGATCCGCGCCAAAAAGTCGGAAAAGGTGCGCAGGTTTACCTTCTTCTTTGCGCTCTTAAAGCGCACCCATTCGCGTTTATCTGCGGACGGCAGTTTGTCCAGCAGATTTTGCAGCAGCAACGGATTGACCAAATGTTGCTTCAAATTTGCTGCTTCTAGGTGGTCACACAGCTGCTCCACGGCGTTCCCGAACGGAATGAAAGTTTCCAACCGTTCGGCCTTCGGGGCTTCTAGCCGGTTAACCTTCTCTAGGTGAAATTGTAGAAGTTGTTCCGGTCGTCCGTAGAGTTGTTGCAACTTTGTAATCACCTTCGGGACCGATTTCGGCAGCAA
Source organism: Aedes koreicus (assembly GCA_024533555.2). Taxonomy (NCBI): domain Eukaryota; kingdom Metazoa; phylum Arthropoda; class Insecta; order Diptera; family Culicidae; genus Aedes; species Aedes koreicus. The sequence continues at coordinate 26,946 of JAHHFK020003766.1, forward strand.
CAATTGCCCTCGAACACTTTCGAGTGCCGGTCCTTTGAGGCACTCCTGCAGTCGAACCAGGTTCTCAATATCGTTGTAACCGCAGGCTTTGTTGGACGCCTCGTAGCTGCCGATAAAAAGTGGCCACTCTTCCGGTTTTCCAGAGAATACAGGAAGCTTCCTGGAAATTCCGTTCCGCGCAGTCAGTTGTGACTTTGTAGGCCCCGCTAGGTTGCACCCCAGCCCGTTTGGCTCTTCTTCCCTGACTACACGCTTCTTTTTTCTTTTTCTTCTGCTTCTTTTTCTCATCTTCGTCCGATTCCTCTTCGGATTCTCCTTCAGAGTTTTCTTCAGACTCTTGGCTTTCCTCTTCTTCGGAGCAGCTGCAATCTTTGCACTCTTCATCCGAGCTTTCATCTTCACTATCTTCCTCCTCTGTATCTACTTCTTCCGATTCGGGTTTCTTTGTTAGCTTCACATTTCCACCCTTTTTCGACGTTCCTGATTTCTCCTGCTGCGCTAGTTCCTGGGAGTCCTGCTTCTTTTCCGCGCTGGAAGTGTTAAGCTTCTTTTTCACAATCGCCGTCTTCGCCTGGTACTGTTGTCGCATTCGCTCCATTTTATCCAAATGCTCTTGCTGTTCTCGCAACGCTTTATCCAACAGCTCTCTTTCCTGCGCCATTTCCCTTTGTCGCATTTCAGTCTCCATTTGCAGCCTTTTCTCTTTCAGGATCCGTTCCATTTCCATCCGCTTCTCCCAAAGTTGACGTTCCTCCTCTATTTCCTTCTCCTTCGCCCGCTGTTCCTTCTCCATAGCTTTCATCTTCTTCTCGAACGATGATCCGGCGCCGGATTGGCGGTCCGACTTGGAGCTAGATTTATCGGAGGCATCGTCCACTCCAAGCGTTTTCCTTCGATGGCGCCACTTCCAGTTCAGCGAGTCACGCCTTCATTACGACCTTTCTGCTCTGTTGGGGTGGACTATCTTGGTCCCGTAGAAGTTACGGTCGGTCGACGAAAGGAAAAAAGGTGGATTGCGCTGTTTACGTGTCTAGCAGTACGGGCAGTGCACCTCGAGGTGGTGCATAGCTTGACCACGCAAGCGTGCCTGATGGCGATCAGACGATTTATCTGCAGGAGAGGTTCACCAGACGAGATTTTTTCCGACAATGGGACGAATTTCAAGGGCGCCAACAATGAAATGCTGAAGATGGTAAGAAGGATTGAATTGGAATGCGCGGAGAGCGTCGCCAGTCCGGCGATTAAGTGGCATTTCATTCCTCCTGGAACTCCTCACATGGGCGGAGTTTGGGAGAGGATGGTGAGATCAGTGAAGGAAGCGATGAAGGCAATGGACGACGGCAGGAAATTGACCGACGAAGTGCTGCTGACAACATTGTCAGAGGCGGAGGATATGATAAATACTCGTCCGTTGACATATTCATCCCAGGAGTCGGAAGTCGAGGCGCTTACGCCAAACCACTTTTTGCGTGGCGTAGTTAAGGCGGCGGATCAGATCGTCGAACGCGTCGAGCCGGCGGAAGCCTTGCGAAATCTACACAAGCGATCACAGTATCTTGCTGATAGGATGTGGCAAAGATGGAGCGAAGAATACCTGCCCGAAATCAACAGGCGGACGAAGTGGCACGACGAACGAAGGGCGCTGAAAGTAGGTGATCTGGTTTTCGTGGTCAACGGAGATCAGCGGAAGCAGTGGATACGTGGAGTGTTGGAGGAAGTTATCGAGGGAGCAGATGGTAAGGTCCGGCAAGCATACGTTCGGACGGCGACAGGAGTGTTCAGAAGAGCGGTGGCCAACCTGGCAGTGGTCGAAATTCCTGGTAAAACGAGAACCGGAGAACCGGAACCGGAGTTACGGGCTGGGGTGTAACGAAACCCACTGGGCTGGCCGCACGGTTTGGCTCAAATGCCGGTCTAGTGTGAGACGAGATCGTTGGCGACTGCGCGAAAGGATAGAGTAGGTGTAGATGGTATAGGTAGAAAGAGAATCAAAACAAAAACAAACCTGAAATTAGGATTGAAATAGTGCGGTCTTTTCGGAGCCAAAGTTAAATGATTAGTATTTACCGGTTAAAATCTATATTTTCGGTAAAAATTGTGTAAAGTGCAGTTCCAGTAGGAAGGTGCAATTGGAGTAAATCACGGTATGAAGAAAAGATAAATTGAACGAAGAACAAACTCATTTGGATGTGTATATTTGTGTATAGGTTACATTAGGAGGCAAGTTTCACCTGTTTCACTAAACTAGTTTCTGTAATCGATCTGCAAAGAATTGAAACTAGTGTTGAAACCATTTGGGATCGTGAAGTTGAAGTAATCGTTGTAAGAGGTGTAGCGGAGAAATTATCTCTGTAAGTAGTAAGAACATAATTTGTTAAAATGATTGAAAATTAATTGAAATGAATTACAGTTTGATCGGCTAAATCAGCTGCTAGGAAACGGTGGTTTCGTAGTGGTTTTGCTCGTTTCGCTAATATTGTTTTGGCTACTGGGCCAGACCTTATATAGACGTCATTGGCTTCAAGTGTCCTTCAACTAACTGCCAAAATTTGAAATGAATCGCTAGCTGAAGTGTACTCGCCCGTTTCATTTTTCTCAATTTTTTATTACAAATGTATATTATCTGTTTTTCTCTCACGGAAATGTTACTCAATTTTCGTTAAAAAGTGGATCTACTCAATTGATGAAAGAGATAGTATACAATTGTACTCAAAAATTGAGTATAATGAAACGGGAGTGTACGTTTTGAAACAGTAATTTGTTGTCAGTTGGATCTTTCATCTTCACGGATTCACATACATGGAAATCAGACGGAAGCTGTCGCATTTGAAGTTGAGCAGACTGTTTGTGTACAGGTCCATAAAACGTTTCAAGGATACTGGTACTGTCGTTCATTAAAAGAAACCGGGTAAGAAACGCAGTGTACGCACTCCCTCAGCGGTCCAAGCAGTAAAGGAGCGAATTCCATATTTTTTCGGATGAAACATTGTTAACTTTGGAAGTGTCTCGGAAGAAACAAAATGATCATGAAATACCACCTGACAAACGAGGGGTTGAACGATACCAAAGTACTTCCAACAATCAATAGGAAACTAGCAGGGGGGTCTGCGTCGCTGTCAACCACTTATAGATGCACCATAGTTCACATGATTTTGACAGTTTTGGACATCTGACAACTGAAATCGACAAAGATTTTTCATTAGGGCTTAACTGACAAACTCCTGAATTGCTTCTTCCTTGAATGTTTTGACCTTGGAAACTGGCCTCATTAATCAACCACAGCCATTTCGAAGAACAAGAGTCCTTATATTCGATAAGTTGGAAGCATACATGGGTAGATTTTCTATTACATATGAAAGTGTTGAATGTTAGAAAGAACAGGTTGATGCATTCTTCTTAACCATATATTCATCACATTGATACTGAAATCCGTGTGAGCTTCAGCGAAATCCTTAATGATTGCCCTCCTGGAAGCTAGCGATTAAAAATAGGGTTGTTGTAGAATCCATTGGTCCCAAGTACACCTTGAACCGTGCACCTTGCAACACATTCTTGCGCTTTTCGGTACTAGAATCTTTGTTTTTGTTTTGATTCTCTGTGTTATTGTGACAGCATATTTGGGGGTGTGTGTGTGTGTATTTTTTCTGGGGGGGGGAGGGGGGGGAGAATTTAAAAAAAAAAAATATTTTAATAATGTTTTAAAAATCATTTTCTTGGTGGGGGGAGTTTTGGGGGGGGTGTTGTTTTTGGGGTGGGTGGGGGGGGGGGCGGGGGGTGGTGGGGGGGGGGGGGAGAAAAAAAAAATATATTGTTTGTTTTGTTGGTGTGGTGTTGTTTTATGGGGGGGGGGGGGGAAGGGGGGGAGGGGGGGGGGTTTTTTTGACGTAGGACTACGTCTTTGTTTTCAATACAGGGGTACACGTTGCGAGTACGAGAATTTGGAGCGTCACGAAATATGCTTAGGTTTTGAACGTTAATAACTAATTCATTTCATGACCGATTTTCAAAATCTTTGCACCAATCTATCTGAAATATTTCTACGCATCAATTTTAATATTAAAATTGATTGATTTTTAACATTAAGCTATTGAAAATAACGTAAATACAAGGTGATGTCTTATAATGTCGATTTTTCAGAGTAAATTTACCAAATACACAGTACTTTCCTAGCACAGACTTCATATTTAAGTAAGGAACGTCTCCTAGGCAGCCATGAATGTTATATAAGGGGTACACCTTCGCATTTTGATTTAGTTTTTCGGCAGTCGTGGAGCTGTGCAGAGTAAGATCTGCTGTTGGAACGCAGTTGGCGGTAGCAAGCACCCTGGAGGGTGCACTGGCGAGCAGTCGTTGCCCAGAGAGGCGTTGGTGCAGTTGGCTGTTGGTGCCGATGCTCCCGTCAACCTCGCTGCGAGAAACATGGCTGCTGAAGCCTACGAGTTGGCGGGAAAAAGCCGCCCGTGACAACGAGACAAGAATTATCCCACGTCACCTGCAGATGGCCACCCGCAACGACGAGGAGCTGAACCAAGAATACCAAGAAGAAAGCCCAAGTTCAATCGCGAACCATGTTTCTCCCCCGTCAACTAAATCCGTCCTTTTCAGGACGACCAAATCAGTTTGCCAACTAAAGAGTTTGTTTGGTTGAATTTTTCTCTTGTGCTGTTTGAAATTTCCATTACCGCACCCCGGCTGAACATGGCATTGCTTTAAACGCCGCGTCCCGGAGTAAATGGCAAAGCGCGTTGAACAACCAACGAACCAACAGATCCATAACTATCTTCTACGCGTTAAAGATAGTGGCCCTCTCAACCATCGTAGAAAATACAACCGGGGCCGTATCATCATTAAGGGCCACCAAATGCTATCTAAAGAGTTTACAATAGAATTTTCTTACATATTTACTTCCTAATGCTGGTCTAACGTTCCATTAGCACTTTTTCGACCTAGACGTCTATCGGCAATAATAGACTTTGAATTCCCAAACAGACCACAACCATCTACAACGCAATAAGGATAATGATCTCCAGGTGGTCGATCATATCAACAGGATGTGCTCTTATGGTGCATTCTCGCTCCACCATCTCGGAAGGCAAACAGTTCCAGCAGCAAAGTTCGGAAGAAGAAAACGTATAGCACCACATCTACCGGGTGCTGAAGCATTTTAACCCGATACTGTCGTTTCCTCCAAAGCGATAAGCATTATGAACAGCTTCGTCAATGACATTTCCGAGCGGATTGAAAGCGTAGCTTCCCGACTGACTTAAATCAATTGGCGGATGGCCCTGACGTCTCTGGAAAGGGTTTTAATTCAAATGCGGATAATTTCGAATTCGTCCTTTTCAGGATGACGAATTCAATTTCGAGAGAGTTTGTATGATTTGAATTTATCGAAAATTACTTTCCAAGTTCTTACCAATTGGCAGGCAGCGGTGGCTATAATAATTTTAGTTTTCTCTTCGTTGCATACCTTGAGCATTGTGTACAATTTACAAATGGCTGCCGTCACAAAAAATTGAAACACCGGACGCTAATAATTCGATCGTTTCTTGATTGATTTATTTTTGAGATTTTTGCACCAACCTAAAGGTTTTTACGATTGCCATTTTATTTACTCAAATATTTAAAATTTTACAAATAAAAGATGAATATATTTTGTGTACATATTCATCCATCGGTGTTGGAAAATTGTAAAGAATGTTGCGTTCCGGTAAATATCAAGAAATTCCTTATCACGGACAACGTTTTGATTCTCGAACATGATATTCCGAAGTAACATTCCACCAAATGCTTTCTAAAGAGTGTACAAAAGAATTTTCTAACATAATTACTATCTAATGCTGGTCTAACGATCTATTAGGACCACACCCACGCTTTTTGATCAGACTACGCCTTACGGCAAGGGTAGAGGTCAAATGAAAATTTGAAAATAACTGAAACAGTTTGAACGCTAATAGCTTTATCATTTCTCGATAGATTTTCGAGATTTTTGCTTCAATCAGTTGGAGATTTTCGCGACTGTCAACTATCAAAAATATCATTAATTATTGACTTTGAATTCCCAAACAGACCCTGAACAATCTATAACGCGATAAGGATAATGGTCTCCAGCTGGTCTATCATATCAACACAATCACTACAGCCAGCACCACCGTTGCCTTTCATTATACCAACATTCAAATCAAACGTCCCTTTCCAGGGCCGCCAAATAATTTCTAAGAAGCGAATCAAGCGAATGTTCTAACATACTTACTCACTTACTTATGCTAACCCAACGTCCCATTAGAACAGTACCTGAGTTGCAATGTTCCGCTACTAAACTAAAGAAACTAATCAAACGGTTTAACGTAGTCTACGTCAACCGGTCGTGTGTTATACACAACCCCACTGATTTTTTACTGTCATAGATATGAGGATGATGATAATGTAATACTACCATCTATTGTAACAAGATAACTTTCCATAACAGTGAAATAATCTGAAAAACGATTTGATCAGGATTCTATTGTTGTTTGTGATCTTCAAGCTCGTGTATGAACATGTCCAAACATGTTTGCACGGGCCCTCGATTGACAGAATAAACCCAATAGATGGGGTTGAAGAGCCCGCCCTCGTTCCGCAAAATTTTGAAATTCCCTTTATATGTTATTTAATGAAAATTTAGTACATATTGGCTTGGTCAACCGTTCTTTATTAATTGCTTAAATTTTTCGATGTAGGATCAAAATATAGGGATATAGGAACAAAATGAATAACAATTACTTGTCTTGCTTCGCGTTTTTGAGAGCACTCACCGCCTCTCAAGTGTCTGAAACCCCTTTGCGGTTATGAGACTCGTCTAGGAACTCCGGGTAGTTGGTTGGTGTTACCTTATTTCAGTGGTGCAGATCCAGTCCCACAATACATGTGCCATATGGTATTGCTCGCGATTATGGGATAGGGAAAAGAACAAGAAAAGGAGATAGAAAAGAAGGCATTAGTAATTGATAACATGCAATCCGCATGTGAGATTTTCATGGTGATATTCTCCTAACGGCCGCTTAGAATGGTTCGACGGATGCATGATACATGATTCCCGATGAGTTTCCACCCGTTTTTTTCAATTCCATCACGTTCAGTTATAGAAGACAAGAAACCTTTTACTACGTGCTACATTTTGAAATATTAGGACAATCCTTTCCTTCCTAATAAAAAAACAACGTGCCTGAATGATCTACAGAACAAACCAGACCATCCGATTATTAGATACTAAACACGATAATTCAATAATTTTATAGGTCAGTATCTCCAGAATGCCAACACGTCCACGCAAACTCTTTCATCCGAAACCTTGTGGAGAAGTTCTTTCGATTACTGATTCGTAGTATTTGACAAGAAAGGAATTTCGGAATGAATTAATAGGTATGTGCAAACATTGGCGGCCTATTTTTTTTTTCCACTAAAACGTTGTTATTTTGGGGGTTAGGCTTTTTTTGTTGAAACGGTATTTGCGGTATCGCTGAGTGTTATGAGTTATATAATAACACTCTCACCGATACCGCAAATACTGTTTCAAATTCTTTGCGGAATTTCCAACGCGTTCAACTATGCAATGAATACCAAATCCCGTATCTTCTAGTCCTAGTCGATGGCACTGAGAACAGCTAAGAACGACATCTCGCATCTACCGTAGCAGTGTGAACTCCTCGAACCGATAACAGTGACAACTCTTGTTTCATCTTGAGTAAGTTCCGTGCTTATGTAACAAGTTTTAATAGCTACATGGCTTTCATAAGATTGGCAGCTGTTAGCCGCCGTTTTTCTATGAAAAAATCTGTACATAATCCGATGACTGGGTGGAAAAAATGGCCTGCAAATGGAGATCACTCGCCGAGGATGTCATGATGAGAAAAACTGTGTAACTGTGTTTTAAATTGAAAATTACCGGAACTTTTTGATCACAAGGTATGTCTTCACTGGTGAGAAAAACTGTATATGTCTCCGCTTTTATAATTTTGTTTTGTTAGAACTGTTTTGTACCGAGACAGCTCCACTGCGCTCATCGCTTCGTTTTAATTTCTGCTTCGTTCTACTTGATCGTTCATTAGAACGTCCCTGATCATATCTAGCGTATCGGCCAGATTATCAGAGAAAAAGTAAACCAAGTGCTCACGAAATCAAGGCATTCTACCAGTATTCTCATTTTTTTCTCGTAGTCATCATCACGAATAGCCACCACATTTAGCGCAATCTGTTCGTTCGTTCAATGAGTGACTATAAATAACTTCATAGTTCATGAAACCATCCTGCAGTCGTTGAATCCCTTCGTCATCGGACAGAAAAAAATCGAGGAAATATTATAGATTTCTATTCACTGGATCGCTAAACCTGCTCGTCTGATACTGATCTCTGGGTCCCTGCAGAAGCTCCTGTGCCTACCGACGGTTACCGAGGTTTGCTTGCCATAGCAATGCCGTTTCCACGAAATAAGGAATCAGTGATGTTGACCGGTAGCTAAGTAACGACACAGCATAAATATCTTCCATTCGGAACTTCTGCCGATATTCGAGTAGCTTAAAGCAAGCAATTTTAGTCTTCAAATCGTAGTTTCCTCATGCGGCCAACATCTCCAGTGCGTCAATATCATTTCGAGTTCGTACATTTGCATCAGCGTGTCCAACGTATTGCAGATGAACCATAATATCTACATTCCCATATTCCTGTGCAGATTGGAACGGATTTTCTCCAGCGAAGTCTAGTGCATTAACGATAGGCACCTCACCTTATCGCTGCAACAAAACTGACAGATTTTCTAGTTGCTCGTTGCTTATTGTCATTTGGTGATTTCTTTCAAATTGACGGTTATGGAATATTACACACGCAGAGTTTCAAGAATAGTTATGGTTATCTCGATATTGGTCCACTTTAACGAGTCTGTTGTTGGTTTTCTTTTGCAGACTTCGTAGGAGTGCGATTTTCGAAAGTACTATCATTCATGAACCCTGGTTCAAACCAGTTCCAACCTTCGGTACCGGAAATTATTGTCAGTTCAAACCTCAACCCGAAACGTGTCGCAAACAAAGGCAAACACACCGACATTGAACATACAAAAAGCCGTCTCAACCTTGATACCCGGTCCAGGTTGGAACGGAGTTAAAAATGAAAACGGTAAAAGATATGTCAAAAACTATCAGATGCCCTGTGCAAGAAGAAGTTTTGAATTTCATGGTGAAAATAATTTTACCACTTTACAGAGTTGCCAAAATGGCTCATATTTGTTCCACATGGCTATATTCACCATAAAATGTGGAACAAATTGGAGCTTCCAAAAATTTGTAACGAAATGAGGAATGCATGAAAAAAAAGTCATTAACGCTATCACGTTTTTAGAAGTTCATTGCCTTTAAAGGAAAATTATGAAAAATGGGTCTTAGGTCTGCCGAGAATGGTCTAGTAATGTCAACTGTCTTCTGGATTCTGAGTCAGGACCATATAGGCTTAGTCAGTTTATCGAATATAGAGGTATTCTGAACTTAGTTTTCTTTTAATATTTATTTGATCGTATTGAGAAGGAGTTTACTCATTTACACTTCCGGTCCGCTTCCTAGCATCTTGTTATGAAGAACCTGGTGGTCAGTCACCCACCTGTCGATCTGCCAAATTTTGGTAAACCGACTGCTTAGAATTATCTCAAATTGTAATTTCCGCCCACTATATCACAAAATATTGCGAGTAGTTGAACGGGTTGGAGATAAGGAAAGCATTGGGTATAGGACCAAGTCTCGCCCGGTTGGTACCAAATTAAATGAGCGTTACTAATGTTATGATGGGCCACCAATCGGAGGGGCAGCCAAACTTGTCTTATCTCTATTTGCGTGGATATAACTAGTGACAATAGGGCATGCCGCTGCTCATGCCTAACTATTACCTACACAGGCAGAAAAAAGTCTATCACCATTATTTACGAGTTTACAGTGATTAGGTCATGCCGGACTATTCGGGGGGCGGTGCAACTGGCGTTCGATGTTCTGTTGCTTGAAGAAGCGGTCCCATGCTTTTGGCGGATAGTGCTAGTTACATACTTTCAGCGTATCGTCAACCGGAAAACCCTGCTGCTGACCTTTTCCCAAATTCATCCAACATCCCAGTGATTTCTCGTGGAAGTGCAGAGGATTCCTCGGTTTCCTACAAAGCGAGTATCACGTCAACATGCTTTTTCCCAACTTCTACTTGACCAGCATTCTCGCACGGCCGGCGCCGGTATTGTTTTCCATGGTGGGTCATCAGTTTTTACACATTGAGGATGTATGTTAGTCGCAAACATCATCTATTGGTTCTTTGTGTAAATACAGCTGATCTGGCAATAACGGAGTTGCATCCGTGGGCGGTCAATCATGCACATGTTCATGCTCAATATTTGATCGTATTGCATAGCTAATAAAATATTTTTCTGTATTGATACTAACAGTCCTGGAAAAAAAGGATCATCGAAACTTTCGCCGTTGACTACGGTCATTTTTCTTTTTTTACTGAATTTTGGAAAACAAATCCTAAAACTAACCAGTACTCATCTACTCTTGCACAACAAAAAAGTCGACACTATTGTATGGTACAACCTAGATCGTAAATGCACATCACAGGGGTTGCACGCTTTAAATGAAGTTATTATCAGCTTGCTCGAGATGGCGATAACATGAAAGATAAGTAATGATGAAATGATTACAAACGTATTATTCTGTACTGGAATCCTACATGTGTTAAAATCTTTAGTTTCCATATTTTATCCTGAAGGTCTTTCTGAATAGGTCATATGTGTTTTGATGACCAATTGTATTTGCGTTACTGTTAACCATTATTCACCAGCAAGCACAACCTACACACTTCCAAAATGTCTGGCAAATTTCTGTCCCCTGAGACCGATACACATAAGCGTCCTTTAGACATAAGAAAAAGTTTAAAGAGATGGGAAAATAAATTCAATCAAACACTTCTTTTGCCAAATTACGTATGTGTCAGTTTTAGGAGACAAAATTTTACACGGTTTCTTTCTTGACGTTCTCCGACTATTTACAAACATGAATTACGTCTCGTGTGAAATTCATAATGTCTAAGTGCATACATTAAAATCATATTGAACGATGTATGATTTTCAAACATAAATGATTTTAATAAGGTTTACCTACGAATTTTTTCCATTGTGTTTGAAATAAAAAGTGTTTTTTATAAGGTTGGTTGATGAAATTGGTTCTGGTTCACACAGCGAATAAATCATCAGATAATCGAGGAAAGATTAGCGAGAAGCATCACACACCGGAATCGAAAGCAGTCACCCCTAACATAGGCCTAATTGAGGAGCCACTAAACTAAAGAAAAGAGATGAACATTTTACCTTAACTATAATGCTTTGTTTTTGAATGTGATAACAAAATCAAATGTACGAACGATTTAAGTACTAATTTAATGACAATACAACGATTTAAATACTTAATTCAGTAAAACTCATACGACGCAACTGGAACTTCTGAAGACGTTGGTTGGAGGTGAGACCCCCACTTCCGGTGCATCGAGGTCTCGATCTTGAGTAGCTATTGCCAGGATACCGGTAACAATCTTCTGAATATGAGTTCGTTAAATTTGCACTGGTCATATCCGATTGCAGAGTGCTGGTTGATACGTAGTTTACGTTATAGCTATGCTGATAAGTACCTGTTTCACTTTGGAAGCAATAATTGACTTCGTCACAAGTTGTGCCGTAAGCAGTTTGAGTCCTTTCGTATTGGCCACTGGAACTATTATTATTATTATTGTGACCAAGTGTAGGCCCGATTACCTTGCTAGCCTTTTTACAAGTCAATTGATTATCACAGTCGTACCGTGACCTATGAGCAAAGTTACATTCGTAAGGTTTTGGTCCAATTTCTTTTTTTATATTTTTTGCTACGTCTAAGGAAAACGAAGAGCGATTAGGTGCATGACTTATAGAAGACACTGCTGGTTTGTTCATACATGTATTCATTTGGCTTGGAATTTTGCTATCAAACCCTGGACCACAAGCTCCTGTGTGGCCTGGGTAGTTATCTCCGAAATAGTTCCCATTCCCTCCGATAAAGTAGTCTGGAGTTATTTGGTTGCACTTTTTTGTAAATTGCACCGCTGCCCAGGTCTAAGAGCGTGGTTGGTGGAGGGTTTATGTTCGTTGGTTGTTGGATAGTTGTTCTTAGAGGCTGATCCAGTTGAAAGATTTCGTCCGGTTGAAAGCTTTCAATACCACTTATTGAATATCCTGTGATGTTTTGTCCATCTACACAACCAGAGGTGTCGTAGATTTGATTATCTGACGTATTTGGATAGCAAGACCATGTGTTTGGCTGTGAACATCCGTAAGTATTCTCGTGAAACGAATTGCTAGAGTTGAGAATATCGCTGGCTTGCGTAGATAAATTACAACCAGCATTAGACGTTCTGCATATACATTGAAATTTGCAGCAAGTTTGACATTTTTGTTTTTCTGAAATTATGTTCGCGAACAGTGAATTCAAACGGTCCAAAATAATCAATTCCATACCTATATCGGAGTCTGGTATCAATGGAGGAGGTTGCAGAATGTCACCAGATATGTTATTGGTCGGTTTGTTCGATTGGTTTTTGAGCGACATAAGCTAGAAAAAAAATGATATTGAGCATAGAGTTTTCAACACACCTATTGTCAAAACACAGTACCTTATTTCCCAGTGCCGCATCCCTCAGCAAAAGCACTGATAGCTTTTTAGCCTTCGTCTTCGATGAAACGCCAACAAGTTTTCTCGTTTCTCCCGAAGTTTTTGATTCCGGCTTTGGATGATCATGGCTCCCTTTAGCTTGGAAGAAGATGGCTTTATCTGTGTGCCGCCAGTAATGTGTGACAGGGTAGCCACAGTGACCTCGACAGGGAAGTACTTCTAGACGGCCATTTTTACAGTTGCGATTGGGGCACGCCCGGCCCTGCTGCTTTCTGCGGGCTTTATCACATATCGCTGGTCGAAGATGTATTTGGCTTCCGTTCGGCAACCGACAACGTGCCGAGCATATAAGCACCCCCAAACAGCTTTTCTTCAGGATGCTTACATTGTGATTATTGGTATTTCGCATCGCCCAGCCTGAAATATGCTTCCGAGCTTGGTCATCGGTTGGCAGGTAGACATAGCGACAGTGTCCATCAGCCCAATCGTTGAAGCTATCGTATGCTATGTCCTGCACAAAAGGAATGTGTGCATCATTTATGTCCCACTCTGGAGTCATCAGCTACTGTGGATGAAATCTGATAAGTTGCTTTAACATATTTGTTATTTTAATTATTATTATTATTATTATTATTATTATTATTTTTATTATTATTATTGGGATGCTTTATTTAAAGTGATAAGTAATTATTCGTTTAATAGAGCAACAACTCGTTATTAACATGTTCCAAGCTCTAAGTTAAGATTATTATTCACCAGCGAACATATTTAGGGTAACAGTTTTGTATGGTGTAAGCCCTATGCTAATTTATTTTGTACCACTTCGTGCTATAACCATGTGCAATCAGGGGATACGGAACGGTATTCACTACGCCATTCATCACCTCGCTATTTCGAGGATGCAGTTTCTTCATTAGATATGAGTTTGAAAATTATATCAATACGTGTGCACACTTGCAGCAGACACTCCGATATAGTGTTCAGTAGTTTGTGTATGCACAAAACATCGAGATTTGTATATCGTGGTGAAAAAGTTAGAAAAAACCATCAATTACACAGCCTACCGAGTTACCTTTACAAAATCAAAATAAAATAGCGTCTTTATCTAACAATGTTCGTAAACGGAAGCACCCTCAGAAAAAAAAATGTAAATTTACAGGGTGAGAGGTAATTCCTGTCAGTGTTTTTTCAAACATGTGTAACTTTGGATGGCTTAATCACAGGCATGTTTGCACAGTTTTCTTTTAGAGTGTATTTAAATGTCATCATGGCATGCAAGTTTGTTTTGAATTTTGAGACTCGTTGTAATCATGGACGCGAGGACGGCAAGGAAGCTTGTGATAAGTCTGTTTCTGAAATATGTACTATATGTATATATATGTACCGTGTACTATTTTAATGAAATTTAAACCACTCAAAATAAACGAAAGATTCACCTTTCGCACCATCAAACGCTGCTGAGAAACCGGTTGTTAGAAAATATCTCCCAAATCTGGCCGCCAAAGCACTGTCCGGAAGCCATTAAACGAGTGAGAGAGCAAATTCGGCGAATTCCTGGTAATTCTAGCCGCAAGATGGCCGAAGACCTGGGAATGTTGCAGCCAACGATCAGGAGTATTTTAAAAAACCACCTTGGACTGAATCCATACAAAAAACAACGCTTGCGTGGCTTGACTGAAAAGCAGAAGATTACAAGACTCGAAAGATGTCGGAAGCTGCTCAAGCGGCACGGTGTTTGTGAAATTCAGTTTTCGGGCGAAAAAAATTGTTTTGTTAAAGGATCACCACACCCAAGTAACAATTTAAGTTTTATTCCAGCCGTATAGCATTCCTCCCGGCTTTGTTGATAAAACTACATTCAAAACTATTTTGTCTACCAAGAGCTCCTCTATGTTTCTTTAAATCCAAAATTTGTACAAAGTGGCCCACTTCATAGATGGTTGTGAAAACAATTTAATAAAACCTTTATAAGACCATGCAGATTTTGAAAATATTCTAGTGATAGATGCTATGACCACTTGAGAACCTTCATAAAACCTATTGGCTGCCATGAAACCAGCATACGGCCAAATGGCCACAGCTGTCAAACTTTACTTTGATATTGTGGTTGGTTTTTGTTGTTCTGCTTTGTTCGATTCTCTGCTCTTCTGATTCATTTAGCAGTAAATAATATCTGAGAAAAAAGGTCTGGTGATGCGGGAAATTTGGTTTGATAGCAAAATATCCAAAGCAAATTGAGTTATTTACAGCGTATCATGCTCCAAATCATTTACGCATTTAATTTTATGGTGAATATTGTCACGATAAGAGCCGAAAACTAATACGCCTTGAAAATTATGCGAGTTTACAACAACACAAACTAAATTAAAACAGATATATTCGATAAATTAATAATGAATTTCTTGAAAATTGATAGAATTTAATAAGATTATCTAAAAAAAATGCAGAAATTGGTATCCGATCTACAGTTCATTTGCATTACATTTAAAATTTGGTGCAATTATTTTTCCACATTTCAATCATTTCTTATGTTTCATTGTGGCGATTGGAAAAAAAATCACAATTCTGCCATAAAGCCAAGTTATCTTCGCAATGACTACTTAAAGACTATTTAGTTATTTGGTGGCTTTTTTCAATGCCAATTTGCCGTTTAATGCATTTACTGGAGGCAAAATGATTTTAAAATAGTTTTTCAACTGACCATAATAAGATAATATGAATGAGTCCTAAAACGGCAATTCAAAACAGCATTTTGTGAGTTCATAAAGTCGAAATAAAACCTTTGATAGGAGTAAAAGGAATATGAGAAAACGAGGTTTTAAGATCGTTTTAAACAAGCTGTGTAGGTTCTTATAAACCTGACTTAAATATGAAACCTATAAATTGATAACCCAAATTGATTTCTAGTGGCTTTGATAAAACCTTAATAAAACTTAATAAAGCAGGATGGTTTTGGAAATGTTACTTGAGCAACCAGCAAAATAATCGGGTGTATGCAGCACATCTTGATATTCCTCGTGATAAACTAGCTGTTCAAAGGTTCCTGAATGTTTCAAGGATAATGGTTTGGAGATGTTTCTCCGAAACTTTGCAGGTTCCATTGCTGTTCATTAAACCTGGTGTTAAAATCAACAGTAAATATTACATTGATAATGTTTTGAAAAACAATTTGCTTCCTTTCGTCAAGAAACACTACAAGAATGAACCATACTGCTTCCAAAAAGACTCTGAACCAGCCATGTCCAAACACTACACTGCACGCCGAGCTACTTTTTACCACGCTTGTGCGTGCATTAAATTCACCACTTTGACTTCGACTAACACGCAACGCGGAGGATACAACACCAATGACAGTGCTCGTGTTTTGGCTTCGGACATTGTGTTTGATGTTTCGGCAAACATCACAACCGAGTGTTTCCGATTGTGTCCGATTACAGCAAACACGCGGGGTTTATTTATTTTATTTCTAACCGCGCCGTGCTTGTTAAACTCAATCAACTTATGCGCCCGTCACCCAACAGCCAAGAAAATAAACCAGTAAGTCAAATCCGCAGCCAGTGTCATACTGGGTGTATGTTGAGAGTTTTCTTGTGATCGTAACCACTCGGCTCGGTTATTTTCCCAAAAACCAAACACGGTTTTAAAAGCAAAACACGAGCTTGAACACTCGTGTCGCGTCCATTGCGTTGCGGGTTCATCTATAAGCACGAAACTTAAGTGGTGAATTACAGCCACATGGTGGTGATTTTACAGTCAAGTTTGGCTCTCATGGAGAACGGTCTGGTGTTTTTACCAAGGCTTCTCTGAACCCTCCTATCAGGCGAAAGCTACACAGGCTTGGTGTGAGGACAATTTTCCGGATTTTATTCCGTTGAAAGAATGGCTTGCCTCTTCACCTGATTTGAATGCTCTCGACTTCTATGCATGGGGTTACATGCTGGGCAAACTGGGGGATACCAAAGGACTAATCGTGGAAATTTTAAGAAACATTTGGTGAAAATATGGGATGACATGTTTTCAGATATCGTGCGTGCGCTTTCCAACAACGCATGTGGCTGGCAATTAAGGCGGAGAGAGAAAGATTTGAACTGAACTTAATTAAGACAAATGTTAAAGGTATACCAAACAGGAAATAAATCGAAAATTAAAATTTATGCGAGCTTCTCATTTTTATGACCATATACTTCACTGACAGGAATTACAACTCACTCTGTAAGTGTGCTTGGATGCACATAAACGGACCAGGAGCATTTAAACTAAAATCTGTCGTTGGCCTTCGTCAAACAATATTTTAAGGACGCTGGATGTTGTCGTCATGTTCAGATCAATGCATATTATGAGCTAATGCTGCGTAATCGGGTATCACTGAAAAAAGTTGAATTTGTAAACATGCGGGGGGGGGGGGGGTTTTCCTCCTCTCTTTTCTTCTTCAAATTTCGAGCATTACATTTACTAGTAATGAAATTCGATCTGTTAGGCATGTTATGTAAAATGAAGTAATAATTTCAAATGTATCACGGAAGAGAACAAATTTGAACTTGTAATTTGTCGTAACGCGTGTAACCGACTGCGTTAAAACTAAGTTTGATGTTATAACCAGTGGTGTAAATAGTCATTTCGATTTAGTCATGTGCTTGGTTATTTGCATAAATTTGTCCTACAATTGAAAACCTAAGACGTGAGAGCGCAATTTCGGAGCATTCAAATGATATTCGTCATTGAGTATCATTTGAATTTGACAGCGGATATAACACTTTCTATATACTAGTTAGGGGAGTGCCCTGTTAGACAAAGTTTTAGAATTAGTCAAGAGCTATAATGTTATCATATAACATATTCATAAATTCAGCTTCTGAAACAATGACCACGACGACCAGTTTGACCACTTTCATGGGTATTGTAACCATCATCTTGGCCATGATTTAATTGTCGGTACAACCATGAAATTTTTCTAAGTGTTGATCACCACGCATTTTATGAAATAAACGAAACCATGCAAGTGTGTGCGAGCGACATTTGCTTCATTGCTGTACCGCTGAGTGCCTCGACAATCGAAGCAACTGTAGGGCTTTTATTCCATTCGTTTTAACCTGTTAAAGTGGTTGAGTCGTTACTATCTAGAGCAGTCACGGTTCGAATTTCGGTTACGAATCAAAATCGTTTTTTTGTATGTGAGCCATTGAACTTTCGGACTCCAATCTCACACTCAACAACTAATACACTGCACAACCTCACGCACACATTGAATCTTTCAAAGCACATTGATGTGTTGCTTTTTTGCCCACGACCGATGTTTTTTTTTTCTTCAAGGTTCGAACCAATAAGAACAATTAAAAAAAAAGAAGGTAAATTGGAATAACAATTTGCTTTTTTGTTTGGGGGGCATGAACTTATTAAGAAAAAAAAATAACGGTGTCAAAATTAAAATTTCACACCACATCACTCTCTATAAAAAGGGGGGCGGGGAGAATACAGTATGCCAGACAGTGTATAGGGTATACGGAGTACTTGTTTATATGTGTCAAAGTCATGGATGACAATTATACAGTACTGGACAAAATAAATCATACACTTGGTCTTAAAATGCATTATATGTCACGGTTCGAATTTCGGTTACGAATCAAAATCGTTTTTTTTGTGAGCCATTGAACTTTCGGACTCCAATCTCACACTCAACAACTAATACACTGCACAACCTCACGCACACATTGAATCTTTCAAAGCACATTGATGTGTTGCTTTTTTGCCCAACGCCGATGTTTTATTTTTTCTGCAAGTTACGATCCATTACGACAAATGAGACAAAATTATGTGAAATTGGATTACAATCTTGCTTTTTGTTCTGGGTGCATTGACTTAACTGAGGAAAAAAGATCACTGTGTCGATATTTAAAAAGTTACATGCCACATCATTCAATAACAAAAGGGCAGCGGGGAATACAGTATGCCAGACAAAGTTTAGGCGGTATGCAGGAATTCGTGGTTATCTGGTCAAAGTCATGGATGACAATTACACAGTACTGGACAAAATAAATCATACATTAGATCTTAAAATGCATTATATGTTTTATTACTTTTACGATGACAGATACATCAGCGGTATGTATGGGAAAGTTTTACTATTTAGTGTGCTAAACACAAAGGCCAAGACGTAAATAATTTAAAGTCGTTATTTTTTAGCCAGATTAGTTTTTATATTATTTCTTGGACACAATAAATCATACACTCCAAAAATCGGATTTCTCGTTGATACTGGAGGATCGATACATCGAGAAGACAATGAACCATGGAGGTGGAAATAGTCTGGGGAGCATTCGAATGGTCTACAGTATGGAGTTTGGCACTTATTAAAGGGATCATTACTGCGGGTACTCCCTTAGCTCAGTCGTTAAAGGCGCAGCTACAAAGCAACACCATGCTGGAGGTGGCTGAGTTCCCGGTCTGGTCTAGGATTTTTTCGTTAGGGAAAATTTCTCGACTCCCTGGGCATAGAGTATGATGGTACTTGCCACATAATCATACTAATGCAAAAGTGGTACCTGGCATCGAAAGCCGTTAGTTAATAACTGTGGAAGTGCATTTAAAACACTTAGTTGAGAGCAAGCAATAAGCTAATTGCGAAGACTGAAGACTGTGGATATAAACATCAACTTGCTCTAAACAAAATTGGTGTTTCTTTTGAAAACTGGCCTGGACACCAACTACATCTTTCAACAGGACAACGATCCAAAGCACACCGTGAAGAAAACTACTGCGGGCTTCATGTCAAATCAAATCAACATGCTCAAATGGGTTTCGTAATCCCCTGATTTGAATCCGATTGCAAATCTGTAAAGTTATTTGGGCGATAAAGTGGACAAGAGATCGGTAACCAACAACGCATTGATCATCACGTAAGGATGGCAAAAATTGATCTCGAAGCGCGATGAAAATTCTACACATTCCGTTCATCGAATAGGGTGTCACTCACAACTAATGCTTTGTTCAGGTTTCAGAGTTGTGGCATGATACAAGGCGCTATAATGATGTCGTTTTTCATGTTGATACTTTTTGTAGCACACTCGTATCAAGTTATAATGTTAAATGTAAAATGTTATGTTATAATATATTTATCGTGGCATTGTTATAATATCATGCATTACCAAACATTTAGAATCGATCATAAATAAAAATGTTTTTAGACAAATTAAGAATGGAATAATCAATGCACAACACGGCAAGGCCGCTCAACTGCTACGAACTTACTGGAATTCGTAAATTACCCATAAAATGCAATGGATAAAGGTAATCACGTAATGGCTCTTAACACCGATTTCCGCAAAACGTTGTATAGACTAGACATACCAATGTTGATTTTCAAGCTTGAAAAATAGAATAAAGATGAGACTGCTCCAATTGGATTGGATCGTATTTAACTGATCTTTAGCAAATTGTAAAGTTCAATAATAAAAAGTTCCTCAATGCTCACACTTAGGACCTCTTCTTTTCATTCTATACATTAATGACATATCCTTTATTTTTAAAAATCTCAATGTATATATGCAGATGACATAAAACTGTGCTTAGGGAGGGCTGCAAAATGGTGAGTCGACAACTGGGAAGGAGCGTGCGTCCCTGCAACATAGCTCTGGTCCTCACAAGTTCCTACCTCATGCTTCCACGGGTCAAGAGATGACAAAGACCGCCAGCTAAGGGTTGCGTACTTAGCTGGTAGTGCAGCCTGGGCACTGTTGTCCTTCTGACTTCAGCTAGATTGAGGAGGTGCGTGCCGAGGCTCAAACAGCGTCTGTTCTGGCATCCAGCGGCTGAGTAAGAAAAGTAGTAAGGTATCGCGTCAGCTATACCTAAGATGGCAGCCCCACCAACGCGATGTAGGCAGTGCGACCTCAGTAAGGTAGCTGCTGAAATCTTACCCTACCACGAAAAATGGAAGTATTGTTTATACGTATTGTATTATAATTTCAGATCATCAATTGTTTTTCCCTCGTGGCTATGATAATGCAAGTCCATCTACAATTGCACCACAATCTGCAGACATGCAGATATTACAAATATAATTGTTATTATCTTTTTATTTTAAAACATATTTTTTATGCAATTTTCGGCTTCGCATTTATGCATCGTTTTTAGTTTTAGCCCACCTAACTCACGTTAGTATTTGAAAAGATAGGAAGGTTTTTTAAGTTTTTTTTTAGAAAGGATTATATACGACAAACTCTACTAAAAAAAAGTTTTCCTTCTTCATTCAAAATTAATAATTCAAAAACTTACATTGTTTATGATCCTTTGTTTTCTATTTCACTGACAAACATAATCATTTATGGGCCCAGTAGGAAACAAGAGTTATCGGAGAATTCAAATTTCCTTTTTTTTTACTGTGGATTTATAGGCTTCCGTTTTTGTGGGCAGTAATCATTGCTTAAATTTTCGTTGCTATTTTGCTAGGCTGCCAGGTGATTAACTTTCTTTCATTATATCACTTTGAAAATTTTCGCCATTTCAGAGTTTCAATCATCTAACACCGCAGCGGAAGAGGCAAATAGCTACATTTTATTATTATTTGTACATTATTTAGTATTTCATTACAGCATTGTATTATTTTCATCATATCATCATTGTATATCATTATAATCATATTCAAATTATTGTTAAAAATTTAAAAAATTTATAATGTTACAAGGAAATTGATTCCAGCTAGTATGGATATTTTATTGCATTGTATCTTAAGGTGTGTTTCTATTGATTTAGAACATTAGATATTATTAAAATACTTCATATAATTGCGAAATAACCTACATTTTGCATACATATGGCTGTAAAAGTCAATTGAAACTAAATGCTAGAAAATGTATTCTTATAATGTGTAACAGAAAAAAAAGCACTCATAGTGAGCTATTTAAGGAAATGAAAGATATAAAAAAAAGACAAAACAAGAGAGAAAGAATAATTTTGTCTCACCCCATAATTAATATGGGCGGGTGAGGATTACAAGACGGTGGTTGATGAAGAACATAAGATATAATATATTATATATTTCGTTGGTACTACATTTGTAAACTGTATATATAATAAAAACCGTTATGGTGCGATATGTGAATATTATAATATTGTTGTGTTGTTTTTTGGTCCTTATATAAGAAAAAGAACACAAGAGCGAATAGAGAAATAATGTAAATACTTTTAGTAACTGTGTTCAAAAAATGAGGTGACTTTTGTTATATTTCAAAAAATCTTTATTTAATCATCAAAATCTATTTCGTCCCCTTCAAAGTAGTCCCCCTCTGATGCAATGCACTTATGCCAGCGTTTTTTTCCAATCCGCGAAGCAGGCCATATAGTCGGCTTCCGGGATGCCCCTCAATGTGCGCAGCGATTCTCGTTGAATCTCTTCAATCGATACAAAACGGTGTCCTCGAAGTGGTCTTTTGAGTTTTGGGAATAGCCAGAAGTCACACGGAGCCAAATCAGGTGAATACGGTGGTTGTAGAGCGATATGAGTCGAATTTTTGGCAAAAATTTAAAAAAAAAATTTCAAAAAAATTTAGCTATTTCGGCACCAAACGCGATTTGACTCTTCTAGAGGCCCAATTGATCCTTAAAAATCGATTGAATTGATCCAATTGAGAAGCCAAGCATATCGGCAAGGTCTCTAATTGTTAATCGACGATTTTCAAACACTAACTCTTTGATTTTCTTCACATGTTGCTCATCAGTTGACGTCGATGGCCGTCCTGGCCTCTTTGAAGTCATAAAATTTATAAAAAAATTTTTCGACATGGCTGACTCACCGAAGGCTTTCTGCACCATCCTCAACGTTTCAGCAGCAGAAATATCGTTCCGGAAACAAAATTTAATGGCACTTCTTTGCTCAACAAATTCAGACATTGTAAAAATCGCCGAAAGCACTTTTGGTCGTTTAGAAAACACAAGCGTAAATAAACTAATCATGGAGGGAATGTCATGAAATGCCAAATATATGTCACTAACAAGCCTACCAACGTAAAAAAAAAAATTTTGGACAATATCTCAAACGCGCAATTTTAAATTAAAAAGTCACCTTATTTTTTGAACACAGTAGTATACTGCGTAGGCTAGGATGGACAGCATTACCTCTCCCTATATATGAACCACGTTTCATGTTGATTAATGTTGAAGCTTTGAATGAAAAAATCGTCGGGATTATGCAAAGGTTTTGTTTATAAATTATTCGGTACCACAACTTATTGACTCAACTGAACTTTTGTCAAAGTTAAATTTATATGCCCCCACTCGACAATTACGTAAGGTTACCTATTCGCGGTCATCGTCATACAAATTATGCTAAACTTGGACCGCTAACCGGCATGATAATTATACAGGGGATGATCAAAAAGGAGAAGACTAGCAAAATTTTGTCCAGATTCAAAGTGATACAGTTCGGTGAATAATTAACCGATTTTGAAGCGTTCGACGGGGAATTTATTCTAGTTTTAGCATGTTTAATCAAAATTAGATTTGACTTCCGGGCACCGGAGATATCACGGATAATTTGAGGTTATGTCAAATTTGCTAATTCTCTGCAGCTCGTTATTTTTTATGTTACTTGAAAATCGGAAATATTATATTTTTCTCAGAAATTAGAATTCATAACAAGTCTGTCAGTGGTT
This sequence comes from Aedes koreicus, assembly GCA_024533555.2. NCBI lineage: Eukaryota > Metazoa > Arthropoda > Insecta > Diptera > Culicidae > Aedes > Aedes koreicus. The sequence continues at coordinate 50,290 of JAHHFK020003766.1, forward strand.
AAAGATCGTGAATCGGCCCATAAACAACCGAAATATGGCCATTTCCGTAAAATGTAGTTTTTTACCCAATTGCCCGACACTTCGTATGTTGAAAAACTCCTTTTTAATTTATCTGTAACTCTGCGTACCCTTAACCAAATTAGATGCAACTTTTTCCATACGATTACAAATTTATCGGCCAAAAATATAATATTTCCGATTTTCAAGTAACATAAAAAATAACGAGCTGCAGAAAATTAGCACATTTGACATAACCTCAAATATCCGTGATATCTCCGGTGCCCGGAAGTCAAATCAAATTTTGATTAAACATGCTAAAACTAGAATAAATTCCCCGTCGAACGCTTTATTATCGGTCGAACGGTTTATTATTCACCGAACTGTATCACTTTGAATCTGGACAAAATTTTGCTAGTCTTCTCCTTTTTGATCATCCCCTGTATATAATCAGCATTGTGAACTGATTGCCTTAAAGACACCTAGGACAACATTGAAAACATATTTTAACACTCTGCGAGGTAATATAACAGGTATTTGATTTTAGTATAAGGATGTATCCATGTAAGAATTATACATATAATAAAAAGGTCTACTGTTGTTTGTCTTCTAGTAAATAAAGCAATAAAGCATAAACCGCAAAATATGTAAAAGTATGATATGTACTACCACCCATTGTAGCACGGAAACTAAGTCCGACAGCAATGGGCTCTCCTCTCTGTTAGACTTGATCAAGCTTTAATAACCACTGATTATCCTAATCATGCCACTGTATGAAGGGCCAAAAAGGGGTTGGTGGATCGATATGCAACATCACTTATACGTATCCACAGGGATATAAAGAATCTCCTTCCAACAACAAGATTGAACAATTGGTCAAAAGAGCAAGCTATTTAACAGGAGGATGCCCCAATGGGCGGGGAGAAGAGCCCGCCCTCTATTCACAAACTGTTAGCAATGGGGAGTTGGCATTCCCACTCTCCCCATCCAGACTGCTTCAATCGGGTGCCCCGATGGTCCCTCCCATTCCCATGAAATATTTATATAATAGTGTACAAATATATGTATGTAAATGAAAAATACTACAAGCATTCGTATCAATTATATATGATCTTCGTTCGGTTGATCCTGAAATGCAAGAAATGTTGTATAGTGTTAAAGTGTAGAATTCTGTGGTTCGCACTTAAGCACGTTTTCGTTCGTTTTCAGCGCTAGCAGCAATTCACTAAAACCTCGGTTTGAGGTATCCTGAAAAAGTTTGTTATATCTATTGAAATTTAATCATTTTATTTTACTCTTATTTACTGGTCACTATTTGCTGCTTGATGCTGATTTTATAACCTCATCTATGAAATAAAATCAATAAAACCACAATTATCAATAATATTGTGAGTAATGACAAGCATTGAACTGTAACATCAGACACAAGCTAAATGAAAACAGCGCTGTATGAATCATATCCGCTCGAATTTGGTCTAATGTTCATTTGCAAAACGGTAATGAAAAATACATTCAATAATAATTGCAAAAGCCTATCACCGACTCCGTTGCCACCTCCTGACATCCAATGGATTGAAAAAATAAATAAATATTAGATATGTATTAATATCCTCCTAGTCCGATGGGGGCGACCCCGGCGTAGTGGTTAACTGGTTAACATCCATACCTCTAACGCCAAAGTCACGAGTTCGAATCTCACCCCCGGACAAGTTACGAAAATACCCAAAAGAGGTATTTGAGTGACTACGACGGGAGATGAACCAGCCCGAGGCTGAAAATCTCGATAATCCAGACAAAAAAAAAATCCTCCTAGTCCTGGAAAAGCTGAAACAGTATAGATCATTCCAAAAATCAAAGATGAAATTTCAGTAAAAAATATTATTTTATGACATGTTGTAATATTTTTTCTAGTAACATTTCAAAGATAGCAATTGGAGTAATCGAAGAGTCCAGTTTGATGATATCTGAAATAAATGGCTTATTTAATAATAATACAACTTAACAAAATATTGAAATATAATACTATACTGCTTAGAAACACATGCCAGTCTTTTATGAATTTTGTGAAAATAATTTTTTTTTCGAATTTTATAATTTCATGAAAAATAAATTGAGCCTTTTATGCTTGTCATGTTGCTCCAGGGTCTTACATGGTTTTGGAATGCAAAGATGATTCTAAAGCGTGCTGAAATTATTATTAAAATGAGAATGGAAAATATACAATAGGATTTAAAGGTACACGATCTTCAGTCGCACCCCCTCACTTCGCTATTGTCAGATTGACAACATTGCCCAGGCTACACCAACCAGCGTCTCCATGTTTCAGCTGGCAGTCTTTTGTGATCATATGACTCGTGGAGGCGTGAGGTAGGAACTTGTGAGGACCGGAGGTCGGTTGCACCCTCCTTTGAAGTTGACAACTCACCATTTGAAGCCCAAACCGCAAAATATGTAAAGTGTTGAAAAACGTCATCGACAAGTTTGATACGGAGCTTTCCTTGAAGACTTTGACATGATCCGAGAGAAAACCTGGCCCAACACAAACTAAATTGCAAAATAGTGTCATGCATTCGGCATACAAAAGAACCAAGGCTCGGAACTCTCTGAAGACATTTGAAGTGTCTCTGGAGCAACACTCACGAGCCAGAATAAAGGCACAAAAACAGTACCAGTGGATTTTTGGACAAAAGGAGCAGGAGCATACTAATGGATGACAAGCATACGAAAGACGGATTCACAAACGCTTTCAGCGCGGCAGTTTTATACCAAATCGTTTGGAGAGGATCTGACTCAGACTGCTCGGTTGCACTTGAAAAAAAGTGGAGAGGTTCTGTTGTAGCACGCTATCTTACCCGGGATTTGCGATCGTAAAATTTCTTCTCCAAATGTACGATAAACGTTCAGATCAACCAAGAGGAAAGCTTAAATAAGAGAATGCTGCGACTCAATAAAAGGCATGAGTCTCATCCTGCCTTCTTTATGAATGTACTATATTTTGATCCTGATAACAGTTAGCAGTATTGGCATTGATAAGTGTTGCAAAAGGGTTAAAATTCTACAGTATAATAACTATAAGTTATTTTGTTTTTCATTCCATGCGTGAAGTTGGCGAATAAAATTTATTGAACGTTCATATTTACATGAGGTTTTTAAAGTGCAAGATTGTTTACTAAAGAAAGATATGGGGAGGAAAAATAGATAGAATTGTTATGGTTTGCGATCTACACAGTAAGTATCCAACGGCTAGTTCATTTTGACTTATTTATGATTTGTTTGTCTCTTTTTTGTTTTTATGCTATCAATAACGGAGAAGCAAAACCACCCAACAGAGGTACTTAAGTAAGGGAAGCCAAGTTTATGTACAATCATGATTACCTAATTTTAGGATAATTTAATTTACTTTTATGTAGCATCGAAGTGTAAATATCACTCGAATAATTCACAAGTAATTGCCAACTATCTTCACTCGATTTACTTAGTTATGGGTTTTCTTGCTGAAGTGCCAAAATAAGAGAAAAGACTTTAATTTTAGGAATTTTTTTTCTACAACCGACACGATTCAAAAGAGGAAGCATAATCTTTAGATAGCCTACCATAGAATAGAAGTTATATTGATCTGTAATAGCGAAGTTATGCTGTAAGCAGAAATCTAGGTCATAAGTTATATCATAGATGGTCTAGATTCGATGAAACTTGAACTTTGACCTCTCGGTTCGAACACGTAGGGCCACCATCAACTAACCGCATCAACTAACTTGGATTCCAAGAAGTGCAAAACGAGATACACTGGATTCTGTTTTTTTCGCGATAGATTCGCGTAAAAAAATCGGGTTGAACAAAAGTAGCGTCTATTCGATTTTGGCACGGTTCGATTTTGGCACATGTACCAAACTCGAACAGTTTTTATAACTACATTTGTTACCATATTTCTTGAACCAACAGACCGAATTCAAAACCATTTTTTAAGGATTCTTTGAGACTATAACACCTTTCATTTCGTCATTGTTACACACTTAATTAGGATTGATCGGTAATGAATTACCGAACTCACAGCAGCTGAATTTGCTTGGTATATTCGGTAATCTAAGATGGCCAAACCAGTATTGTTGTCATTTCGTTACTAAATTTCCGTACCGAGTATACCGAGTTGCATCTGATTTTGAGATTTCGGTAAAAAATAACCGAGCAGGAAAATCAAAACTTGGTACGTATAATTTTGTTTAGGTTGTTGAAAAAAATTCGGCCTAGTTCTTGAAATCGGTGTTCTGGGACATCTTCCAGACATATCACCAGATCCAGTTGAATGATTCCAAAGCAGTGTATAAAGGTTTTGTTGGACTATAAAACCTTTCATTCGGTTATTATTGTGTGTAATTCAGTTAGGTGACTGTCACAACATACGACCTAGTTTCCGGAATCTGTGTTTTTCGAAACATCTTCTACACACTTAGATTTTTTTTACAGAAATCTGGAAAATTTTACCGAATTCTCAACAGCTGAACGTTCGGTAATCCGTTTCAACGGACTTCGGTGAAATTTTACAGTTATCTGTAATAATTTTACCGGATTTCGTAAAATTTTACCGAAATCCGTTAAATCGGATTACCGAACAGCTGTTGAGAATTCGGTAAAATTCTACAGATTTCTGTAAAACAAATCTAAGTGTGTAGCCCTATCTGCGGAACGGAATTTCTGATCTGATATAAAAAATAGTATAAATCCATTCTTTGGATCGAAAATATCTCTCATTTGACAAGATAAACAAAACAGTGCATTACCGTAAAACATTCGTTCTTTTTTGGCATGGTTCGATTTTGGCAACCTGAAATTTTTGAACATCTTGCCATAATCGAACGGGTTGTGCTTTTCAATATTAAGTGTGTTAAAAAAAACAAGTTCGTTGTAATTCATTTCAACAAAGTAGATTGTTTGAGTAGAACTGGATGAATGAAACATATTAAACCGTTGAAACAGGAGTTACATTTAAACCCATGTTTTCCAAAATGGTAGACCAAAAGCTAAACCCCGGAGGGAAAATCTAGGTTCCTGATATGTGTGCCGTATCTTGCATATAACGATTATAAAAAAATTAAAAAATACAAAAAATATAAAAAATTTCGCAAAATATTGTATATTTCGAAACATGTATCATTTCTCCGGATTCGGTCTACGTTTGCCGAAGTATTTAACAGCATTATATGAGGCTTAATCCAAGTTATCATCAAGCTTCCTGATGGCGTTTTTTTGGAACATAAAGTTGATAAGGTTCACATTGCACCGATACAAATGTTGAAATTTTTGGTTTCCTCTGTTGAAACGATTTATAATTAGGTCTTCATCAGGTGTTACTGGCTTTGCACACACACCTTGATTTTTTCATAATTATCATTGAAAATCCAAAGTGTGTGCTTGGGTTGTTGTAGTGAATGACTAAATTAATCTTGTTCCAAAATAAATTAATATACAATTTTCAAAGCTACAATTTGGTTATTTTTTTATGTATCTAGTGTCTTCTAACTAAGCTTGATCAGGAAACACTGGCAGGGTGGAGAACTACTTCGGTAGCGGACCCATTTCCGTCAATTATCGCAATTACTCAGCCGTATTCAAATCACTTGTTTTCTACACTAAACATATACAAAAATCAAGTCGTTTGTTTAGAATCCCGCTGAATATTAATGATAATTGATCGACATCTCCGCTGCCAAAATAATGCTACACATTGCAGTTGGAATAGAGCACAGACATCATAGCTAAAATGTCAAACTGCATAATATAATGTTGCTGACCGAACAGCAGCTTGATCACGACAAACAAATATCCATGTAGGGAAATTGCCCCCATATTAATCTTATTGTTCCTATATTCATCCTACGATGAATCAAACAATTGGGCAGTTGAAGGATCGGTTTCGTTTTCTAATAATGTTTGCTTACGTGAAATAACTACAACAAACATTACTAACTAATCCTGTCACGTGTATATCGTTTTATTTCAAGTAGGATGAATTGCAAAGTGATGAGATTAATATAGGTACATCTTCCCTATTTGTCAATTAATAACCATTATATTCAATGTTTAGCTGAGAAACAATCTTTGGTAAAGTTGTAGCTGAGAAAATAACCCAGAAGAAACCTTTAGAACCAAAATCGTCTTGGAAAAAGGTAGAGGAAAAGTTACCTTTCTCTGTAATAAATTCCATGTAAACTTTAAATGGCTTGTGTTATTTCCTTCCAAACAAGCTCAAATTTCAAGAGGCTTGTCAAGACGCGATTTGGATTCGATGAACGCACAGGAGTGTGAAAATTACAAAATGTGCGTGCGTCTAATGCACATCTGAGGTACGTTTGCCATTTTTTCATACAAAAGTAATTAATGAAAAACCCCATTTATAAAATGTTATAGAGCAACCCAACAAACATCGGTGTTGAATTAGAGCTTGTTCAAGCAAATTTGGAGAAGCTATTCAGCTGTTTCTTCTAGAATAGCTGAATAGCTTCTCCAAATTTGTTTGAACAAGCTCTAATTCAACACCGATGTTTGTTGGGAAGGGCTAACATCTAAAGTAAATAAATAGTTATAATCAAGTCTCACCTCAATTGGTATTAAAACTCGGACAACTTTGATAACCAGTTTCCTTTTTGTAGTATCCGACGGTGACCACAGTTAACGTATTCAGTTCACTAATGTAAGACCTTAAGTTTTTCCATGACTCGTTTTCGACAACAAACTAATTCTTCAATTCACTGCGACATATCAATATTATTATTATCACAACAGACCATGCCGTCACTTTAATTGAAAAGCATCAATTCATCTCGCGTTAAACTGGAAAACAATGCACCGCAGGTCTGAAACACTGTTCACCGCGCAGTCGTCTATCGACAAACTGAACCCGCAATTGAACCGAATTTGATGAAATGTTTGCTTCTTGTAAAAGTATTTCGAGAAAAATAAAAGATAAACTTCCATCCTCTACTTGGGACTCCCTCTCCAAAACGCGACCTTTTCTCACTCTCTCACTCTCTGCTGAGTTTAAACGGTTCAGCAATTCCTCCATCATCGAATTTTAAACTACGTTCCGTCGGCGCGCACTCATTGGTAGCATAAATTACACAGAGATGGAGGAAAATTCGTCATCGCCGTCAGCATAGAAACCACCCATCACCACCCACCACACCCCTTTTCACTAGTTGACCGACATGTTAATGCTGTTGTCGTCGGTATAACAGTTACTAATATCATCACAACCATCATTACCATCATCATCATCATCATCCAAATCGTCATCGTTCACGCCGCCAAATAAAAGAAGCAAATCGAGAGGGTTTCCCCCGAACGCGGGCGCACGCGAACGAGTGAGTAATCTTTGTCTAATGTTTCAAACGAAGGGGGTGTTCAGAGCATGTTTTTTTTAGCTCAGTTATTCTTGGTTCGTTGTCTGTTAAGTAGCGTGTCGCTCTCTCTTGCTTTTTTTTATGGTTATGGTGTTCTGTTTCACTTTACCACCCGCCACGGCGTGATGTCTCTCGAAAAAGCCGTCAATGCCTACTTATGCTGCATATTACACAAAAGACTTGCGTGTTACGATGCTGCGAGCTGTGGACAGTTATGCGGGACAGAAGCGAGATTCGGGGGCGCGTGTTTTTTATTTTGTTTTATTCGTAAATGTTTATGTGGGGAATTTTTGCAGAAGTGTTTTCTTTCCAGCTCAAGGGCACTCTAGGTTACTTTAACTAGCAAATTGAACAAGTTTGTTTCATTTCCAACAACGTGCTAAGTTATTTGAATTAGGAGTGATGTTAGTTTTGAAATGTATTATAAAGAATACACGAGAAAAACATTAACAACTGCATATCATAATGGGCTGGGTCTTCTATCTTACAGAGATTCAGATTACTGGTTAACTCTATATTAACAAATTATCATTTGCATAATGATCTACAATATTCAATGCGTTTGAGTGTCGAAGCCAATTTTCTTATATTTATTATGATTTTTTTTTCTTTTGCAAAACACATTGTTTGAAATTTGTTGCAAGACTAGAGTTTTTCAGCACGCATCGTAGTTATGCAGGACAATGCGTTGTTTCATTGGTACTTCACGTCCCTGCTGATATAAAATGGACCCAACAGTGGTCCTTAGCCTTCTGTCCAGAAATTTATATCCCAACCACTCCGAGGTGCCAATCCATAGGAATGATTGACTACGATTGGTAACTCGGTACTCTACTTCCCGGGGTGCGATAGGATAACCTATGACGAGCTTCAACCACACTCCTTCGAAGTCAAAGTTCAGCAGGAATTTTGTTGGCCAGGATAGAAAGTATGGACAACTGGGCATCGAGTGGCTACTTTTTACCAGAGCTGGGCACCACCAACAAGCTGAGGTACGGCGTTATAGTGCTGGGTAAAATGCGTCAACCTTTGGTTGGATTAAGGATCGTTTCTTCAACTATAGCATAATATCTGCCCACGTGAAGGGAGACCTGCGATGAAACAAGAAACGTTCTACGAGCGGTTGGAGTAGGTGTACGACGCAGGATATAATCTGTCATTAATGCGTCGGTAACACAATACACGAAAGGAAGAGGTTCAAGAGCAGACACCATTCCGAGTTCACACCGACAAAGTGTGAAATTGATTGCCTCCCGCGGTTTAGTACTTATCCTGCAAACCAGCTTCACGTGCCGACTCCTTCAGATTTATTTTTAGAATGCTGATGTAAGAGTCGGCAGTCATTATTCCATCTATTTTGACAAGATTTCCAACCCCAGACCACGCAAAGCACCCCCACACCATGATATTGCCACCTCCGTGCTTCACTGTTATCTGAACATTTTTATCTGCAAGTTTCTCTCCAGGTTTTGTTCAGACTCGTGCCCTCTGTTTACGACCAAAGAGTTCGAAATTGCTCTCATCACTCCAGAGAACCTGTTTCCAGAAGTCTAATGGCTTGTCGATGTACTTTTGGGCAAAGTTGAGACGTTTGATCCTACAGGAGTCATAATTAGTCTTAAATAAATGCTAACAGCAAAACAAACAAACCTGTTAACTTTGCTAATCAAAGGTCGGCATTGGTCAAAGCTGTTCTTATAACCTGTTTCAGTAGTAGTCTTCTGCGCACAGTTTGATCGGATATGTTCAAGTTAACGTTTTCCTTAATTACACGGCTAGTCATCGACGGGTTTTTAGTCACTTCGTGGTCAATTCGGCGATCATCATTGATTGTTGTCTTCCGTTTCCTTCCTCTACCTGATTTGTCTGCCACATTTCCGAGATCCTCGAACTTCTTGCATATTTTTTTCGCACTCCTGCCTCACTTAATTCACATTTCCCAGCAATTTCTCTGCTTAAAAGGCCCTCTTGACGGTTTTTAACGATGAGTTTGCGGATATCTAGAGAAATTTGTTTTTTTTTCCATCTTATCGGATTGAAATGCACTTGATATGATACATTAACAACAAACAAGTTTTTTTTGACGTTTCTATGCGGTTCGAGAGGTAGGAAAACATTTGCACGCTGTACGCCAAGATGCACAGTTGTGGTTGTAATAGTGCGTACTTTATTTTGTCCAGCTGAAAAGCGACTCATGCTGGCATTTTATCAAACTATTCAAAATATATGCAATATAAAGATGTAAAGATGAGGTAGAAATTTTATAAATTAAAAATACTACATTTTATCCCTATAAACTGTATTGAAATATCTAATGGCAAAAAAGTTACAGCGATTTGAATTTAATTACATGCGTACTTTATTTTTTCCAGTACATAGACCTAGTTGCAGTATGTAGGGTGGAGTACTACAAACAATCAATAGGAAACTAGCGATTTAAAATTGGCTCACTGTTTTAGAACCCCTTGGTCCCAAGTAAACCTTGCAATACATTCTTGTGCTTCTCATTACTAGAATCTTTGTTCCTGGTTTGATTCGCTGTGCGATTTTGACAGAATATATGATGGATTGTGAGTTATGTTTTTAGGGATGATTTATTAAGCTTGGGCCCGATGCACTGGTACTTCCTGAGCCAAAAACTACATCCATTTTCTTCTGGAATATCCAACCTTGTACTACTTCGACAGCGGATCCATTTCCGTCAATCACCGCTATTACCCAGCCATATTTGATTTTTAAAACGAATTGATTTTTTTTAAATGTTTCGTGTCATACATATGTACACCAATCAGCTAAGTTCAGCTAAATGTATCGTGTGCAACGTTCACAAACATCTTTGAGAAACGAGAACTATCGCTCAATTGGACCAGGGTATGCGTCGCAGTAGAACTTACGATCGGCAATTGCGTTGGAAAGTATTGAGATCAATAGAGCCATCTCAGGACTCTCGGATTATGATATAGCCAAACAAATGCCATGTCAGTCAAACCATCGTTCGGAGGATTCATCTGTGAGAAGGCTATCGTTCTTATCATGCAAGAAAGCGACAAAACCGGAGACTGCAGCAACTCCTAGTGGGCAAAACGTGGATTTTATGTTGCATACAAAGGTTTTAAGAATTATAAACGATGATGACTCATGGACAAAAGCTCTGGTGGTGATGTGCTTTTGGCTGTCCACCACTATCATAAACGTCGTTCAGTGCAACCTCCAAACAGCAGTACAGTCGAACTTGTTTGGGTTCAACTGTTTGTCTCAGGGTACAATTTATTCATCTGTGTTATCTACGTGGCCCCTGATCTTGTCAAAGATGCAACATTAGCTTCTCAACATTGCAAATCATTGGAATGGATTACCTCTCGTATGACTCAAGCAGATAAGATACTTATCATGGCCGATTTCAATATGCGCGCTGTTAGCTGGACTCAAGGTCCTTCGGAATATCTTTATCCCAACCTTGCTCATCCAACTCAACTCCGTCTACAACTCTAACGGTTGCATGCTTTATTTCTGCTTTGTTACTTAAGATCTCATCCGGGTTATAACCAAGATAAAGCCCTTAACTTGTTCGTAAACGATTGCACCTCTGAAAACGGACTTCACTAAAATGAGCCTCTTTTTGTCTTCAATTATCTGAGATGACTTATTTCATAACTTGATAATTGAAACATCGGTTGAAGTTTATACTTTCGTTGTACTTTTTGCCATAGATCAGCTTACACCAACAATAGTCTGCAAAACTCCGATGTATCATCGCTGGTCAAAAAGTTCTCTTAAAGGTCTAAAATCAAAAGAATCCGCTCTTAAAAAAATCCCAAAGAACCGTAACTCCTACACATATTACCTCCCTTGTAATAACAAACACAAACAGCTCAACGAGGATTTGTTTCATAGCTATTTGCAGCACACTCAACGAAATCTAAAACACAACCCTTGGAAATTTTGGTCTAGGAGATAGCATTGCCCACAACCATGAAGTTTGGCGAGAAGAAGCTTCCTCTCTATCGTCCATAAGCGATCTCTTCAGGGAAAAGTTCTCAGTAGTATTCACAGTTGTCCGAAGCTGTAGCCAATGTATACCTCAACGTCCTGCCGTTGGCAAAAAAAAAACAAAATGCGAAAATGTTTAAACTTTAATATTTGGTTAATTTGTGTAACTAATGACTTATTTCTGTTGACAGTGTATTTGTTTGTGTTTATTTCACGATAATAATCTGTTCTAGGAAAAGTGGTAGAGAGTGTGCAAGGAAAGTTTTTTAGGAGGGGTGGAGGGAGGGAAAAAAAAGGGGGGGGTGTGTGTGTTGGGGGGGGGGGGGGGGGAATTTGTTGTTTGTGTTGAAAAAAAGGGGGGGGGGGTGGGGGGGGTTGGGTTGGGGGGGGGGGGGGAGGAAAGTGGGGGGGGGGGGGGTGGGTGGGGGTTTTTGGTTGGGTGGTGGGGGCAGGGATGCCAGATACTTTTTTCAAAAGTCTGTATCAATCTCATTGAAATGTCTGTATTTGTCTGTATTAGAGCATCATTAACGGTGGGCAACAGTAGCGCTGCTATTTCAGAAGCACTGCAGCGCTCTCATTTTAGTTTAGCCACCCTTCTCCACATCGGTCGTTGCTATAGCGGTAATCAATTTAGTTACCTTATTCCGTACCGGTAGAAAGGTACACAGAGACAAATTTGATAGTCAAGTTTACCATTATTGGGGGTTAGGATGACTATTGCAGTATAGTGACTTTGAGCCGACTATGATCATGTTCAAAACGACCATTACAAATAGTTAATCCAATATTTGCCATAATGTCGTAATAGTCCTTGTTACCATGATCATAGTCAAGAATTTCATGAACGTGGTGAATTCGACCATTTTCATGGTTATTGTAACCATTATATGCGATAGTCATCTTGACCATGATATAATTGTCGGTATAACGATAGAATTTTTTTCAGAGTAGAAGTAAACATTTTGACAACATTGGTTCTTCAACGTCATCAACATCGTCGCCTTCAAGTGAAGGTCGAAAAGAAGAAATGGAGAAGTTTTCTGTGTTATTCTCGTATTCAAAAGACGATAAACTTGAATTGGTTAGCCAGATGCTGGTCCAGAATCACGCAATGCTACCTGAAACGGAATGCATTCGTGAAAACTAGGGAAGAGGCACGAGACGACCTAATATTGACAGGTTGGCGCAAGAAGGAGCGCAACGTCTGGTAGACGATTATTTTTCGGATAATCAATTAAATTTAAATACAGTGAGGACGAATTTCGCAGACGTTTCCGGATGAGTCGAAACTTGTTCCTGTGCATCGTGAGGGACGAACAGGCTGCAAATGCCTACTGCGTGCAACCGGTAAGCTAGGGCTAACGACATTCCAAAAGTGCACTACGGCGATTCGTCAGTTAGCCTACGGGTCTTCCGCAGACGCGATCGACGAATACGGTCGAATGTCAGAGTCAACGGCGTGAATCTGCATGTTGGAGTTCTGTCTCACCATTGTTAAGGTATTTGCAGCAAACTACTTGCGATCCCCAAACCACGACGACGTAAAACGGCTGTTGGATTAAGGCAAGAGACGAGGATTCCCAGGGATGTTGGTTTCGTTGGACTGCTGCCACTGGCAATGGAAAAACTGCCTCACTGCTTGGGCTGGCCAGTACAAGGGGAAGGACAAAAAGCCAACCATTTTTTTGGAAGCAGTGGCGTCGTATGACCTATGGATCTGGCACGCCTTCTTTGGCATGCCTGGGTCCTCAAACGACATCAATGTGTTGAAGCGTTCACCGTTATTTTCAGACCTCTACAGTGGCATAACTCCTGTAGTAGAGTTTGAAATTAAAGGGCGAACCTACACTATGGGGTATTACCTAGCGGACGGGATTCATCCTCCCCTTGCAACACTTGTCCAAACGATTCCTTCGCCGGTTGGACAAAAACGCAAGGTACCTACATGCTTTTTCTTGCATAATTATTCGATATTTACACCATCGCAAAATACAAATTTGAACACATATTCATTTATAACTCAGTTCTGCATACAGATAGCATACACATTTCAACATGCCCCACCATTTCGACTTGCCCGGTGTATCTTACCTCTAATTCCGTTCACTTACCAGTCGGATACGTTCGTTCAAATCAAATTTTTGCATTCTCATTTTCGTACAAACCTTAAGGCTCAAATCGCATTGATGCATTTCCGAAAAATTCAAAAGCAGTTTTCTCCGACGCTTCATTTTAGAAGGCAAAAAGATCTCGTCCGTTTATTCCTGTTGCTATTTTCCGCAAACCCACGCGAACATTTTGCGATCTCAAATGATGTTTCGGAGAAAACTGATTTGATTTTTTCGGAAATTCTTTAATACGATTTGAGTCTCAACAAGAAGATAGAATTCGTACGGAAACGGTAATGTAATTCTGCGATTCGTTCGAAAACGGGAATAGAGCTGATTTTCTAAATATCAATAATTCTAAAAAAATCCCAAAATCAGTTAAATAAATATAATTAGACTGTTTTTACGTTCTCCGCAGCATTTTGCAATTCAACAAGGAGCAGCCCTGAAGGATGTCGAACGTGCTTTTGGAATGGCACGTTTAGCCATTCTAAAAAATCCAGCTAGACTCTGGCAAAAAGATGATCTGCCCACTATGATGCGTTCGTGCATTATACTGCACAACATGATTGTAGAAGATGAGAGAGATGGTACGGCCGAATTGAAAAAGACTATGTAGCAGTGCAAATGGGTCCAAAATGTACCGACCTCACGGCTTTTCTTGAACGGTACGAGCAAGTACACAAGACGGCTGCTCATAGAGGAATCCAGGTTGAAAAAAGAAGAAGACACCGAGTGGTGATAAATCTGACAGCTCCCATGTTAAAGTATAGGACGAAACTTTTAAAATGATTCTAAAAAAATCAAATGGAATTTTAATTAAAAGCGATTTATTGTATGGTGTAAGAAATATCCAGAACTGCACAATAGGGGCATTATTTTAATTTTATTTTTATTTTGCTGAAAATGTCTTCATTGAGTAGTTTTGGATTTTTCTTACATCATACAACAAACCGCTTTTAAATAGAATTTCATTTGAATTTTCTAGAAGCATTTTAAAAATTTCGTCCTATACTTTAACATGCTGTCCGATTTATCACCACTCGGTGTCTTCTTCTTTTTTCAACCTGGATTCGTCCATTACCAATTGCAAGCAGATTTTATTGAGCATCTGTGGAACATAAAGGGAGAAGAGGAGTAAAACCACACACCCATCTCCCCTCCACTTTATTTCTCTTTCTCTTTCTCTCTCTCTCTCTCTCTCTCTCTTTCTCTCACCCACACAAACCCACACATACACACACACACTTGGAAAAACTCCGCTTTTATTGGGTCGAAATTGCAAAATTCCACCACTCAGGGATCCGCAACATAAATGTCCACCTACGGCACCAAGTTTCAGGCTAGAATTTGCTCGAAAACACCGTCAAACTATTATTTTTCACCGATAGCGCTCCGATATCAAGATATTTACAGCCATTTTTATTTTTCACGTCGTACGAAATAAAACGCACGATAAAAAAACACAACAAACCGGTGGACGGTGACTGCTCCGAGAAAAATTTCATCGTTGTACCGACAATTAAATCATGGTCAGGATGACTATCGGATATAATGGTTACAATAACCATGAAAATGGTAAAATTCATCACGTTCATGGCATTTTTGACTATGATCATGGTAACAAGGACTATTCCGACAATATGGCAAATGTTGGATCAACTATTTTTAATTGTCGTTTTGACCATGATCATAGTCGGTTCAAAATCACTATACTGCAATAGTTATCATAACCCCCCAATAATGGTAAAATTGACTATCAAATTTCTCTCTGTGTGACTTTACCAAATACCAACCGCTTCACGCGCTGCTATCGGGCTGCTAAATTTGAGCACCCGACTCTTTCCGAAAGCCTCGCTGCTAGTTTGGTAGCGCTTTTATTAGCGACCGGTACGGTGGTGAGTGATGATAGAGCGCTGCTAAAAGAGCTTCTATACCCCACCGTTAATGATGCTCTAAAGGTTTTCGTTTTGGTTTTAAGGTGCTTCAATGGAGGTAAACCCAATATTGGTCGGGCAGTCTACCGACTTGCTCTATGCTTAAATTGTTACTTCTAGTGTATTCGTTGATCAAGGCCTGCACTTCGACACCTTCGTACAGTTTTTCCAACTTGCAGAAGTTATTGGGGATCAGGTTCACGAAGCCAGGGTTCGTCAATTCTTTTAAATATCAACAAACAATCCAATATCTAGAATATCAATTTGCAAGTTTCTGTTTTCAGCTTGTACACCATTGGCTTTTCAGATTGAAAAAAATTGATTCAACCGGTAAGATGTGGTTAATTGCGATCAAGTACAGGTGGTTTGATGGATCGCTGAGACGCTCGCGGATGGATATAACATGTTTAAAGGTTTTAGCTCTATTAGATGCTGCAGTTCGTTGAACTTTGCTCTTTTTAAAGGACTTTTGCTGAAGATGGAATTCTTACATAAATATGATGCACACAATGCAAATGAATGCTTTCCACCGTGCATAACACTCGCTCCGTCTACACCGAACCCTGTTAGCTTCTTTTTGTACAAAATCAAAGTCTTCATTAAACTTAGTTACAATGGCACTGTGTATTGTAGTAGCATCCGCTTCAGCAAGCGAGTACGTGATTAAAAGAATCTCGAATTGACAGTTCATTGCCATTCCAATAGAAAGTCCTCACTACTAAGACCAATTGACTCATCGATTATAAGACTAAATGGTTTGGACCGCATCATTGCCACCAAGTCTTGGTGGTGCGATTCGCCAAGGAAATTCGTCATGATGACAGTATTTTTAGATCGTTTCATTCAGTGCTACTTCTTTCACAAGGGTCAAATAAGTGAAAACAGCCAGGCACATACTTGTACCAGCGGGTGGATAGTCATGAAGAAAACAATTTTTTTTTGGCTCAGGAAGTACTAGCACACTGGTCCCAAGCTTAATGATTCACCCCTAAGACCGTAACTCACACCAATACCCTCTCAAATATTCTGTCAAAATAATATAGCGAATCAAAACAAAAACAAAGATACTTGTACCAAAAGGTACTGAAAAGCGTAAGAGTGCATCGCAAGGTGTACTTCGGAACTAGGGGTTCTACAACAGTGAACCAATTTCAAATCGCTAGTTGCACATTGATTGTTGCTTGTACTTCTACATCCCTCACTGGATTTTTTCTTTCGCCAACCAAAAGATCCAACTTCAGACTGTCAATAATTTGCTTACTGTGACGTATGTAACTTTCCCTATCGCCATGTTTTTTGTTAATCTAGAAGTTAGCCGAAATGAATGTCTGTATATGTCTGTAATATTTTCCAAATGTCTGTATAATGTCTGTAATCTGTATGATGTCTGTATGCATGATGAAATGTCTGTATAAATACAGACATGTCTGTATATCTGGCATCCCTGCCCTGAAGTCAGTCAAAACGCGCAAATGGCAGTCGATGTCGGGGACTGCGTTCGAATGGTGTGCTTTGGTTTCCAGTGTCGTTTTTTTTTTGTTGGGGCGTAGAACCACTGCGTCCACTGAATTGAACTTTTGTGGTATACCCCTGTTCACTAATACTATACGCATCTTAAAGCTTGATCACCATTTGTCAAGTGTACAGCCTAAGACGCGTCTCCCAGTCGAGCAAAATTGAGTTTATAAAACCCACCACCTTTCCAGAATTCGCAGTCCAAAATTCTTCAGGTTGCATATAGCCACTGTACAGAAATTTATGTCTGCTCTTGTACAAAGCATCACAACTGCAGAGCAGATTTTCCGAGGTTTCACGTTCCATGTTACAGAAACGACAGATATCATTCTGAACCTGGCCAATGTTTTTCAAATGATATCTACTCGGGCAATGTTTGGATACTAGGCCAGTATAGGTACAAAGAATTCTCTTATTGAGCTTTTTACTGATTGACATATTTGAAATTATAAACCTTTTCGATTGAACACACTTTATGGCAACCAACCAGTTGGTCATCACCCTTTGTTCTTCCCAAGATTTCAGTTCAATTTTTATGGCACAGTATGATATACCACAGAATGGTTATGGGCCAATAAACTGTGCATTTGAACCTTGTTCAGCAAGCTCGTCTGCCCTTTCATTACCGTCAATGTCACAGTGTCCCGGAACCCAGAATAAATTTAAAGAGTTCTCTTGGCACACCTTTCGCAGAGAAAGAATGCATTCCCAGACAAGTTTGGATGTACATTTATAATTACTCAACGCTTTGAGTGCCGCTTGGCTGTCTGTAAAAATACAAATATTAGCATGTCTATATTTCCTCTTCAGACAAATGTTAACACATTTTATTATAGCAAAAATCTCCGCCAGGACAACCGTTGGATAGCTTCTTATCGCCACTGAGATTTCTACCCCAGGGCCGAAGATTCCTGCTCCCGTTTTTGTTCCAATTTTTGAGCCATCTGTGAAGAATTTTATGGAACCATGACGAACAGTGGGACCTCCGACTTCCCAATCTATACGTGACATCTCCCATATTTTGTAAAGGATGTCATGGTTTTCCACAGGTTTCATCCAATCTCCATTCATATACATCACTGGGCCATTTTGAAAGCTTTGTGAAATGCTCAGGTGACCGACTAAGTCACCAGACTTGAAAGTTTTCCACCGTTTGAGTCTAAGCATACTCTTTTCCGCTTCTTATTGCACGTATTCGTGCAAAGGCAGCAGATTTAGAATTGCATTTAAACTCCCGCTTTATTTTACTCAATTTTTGAGTACAATTGTATACTATCTCTTTTTCGGACATCGTCCTGTAGATGGGCAACATCTAGCCCGAAACCGGTCGACTAAAAAGGTAAATTTAAACCCCTTTTTACGTTTTGTAAGAACAATAAGTGTTGTGTCCTGTCTCGCGTCGCGTCTCTCGAGTGTAATAAGTTCTTACGTTAGCACAAGCCACACAAAAATTATAGTATCTCTTTTTCTCTCGCGGAAATGTTACTCAATTTTCGTAAAAAGTGGATCTACTCATAAAATTGAGTATATCCACTTTTAACGTAAATTGAGTAATATTTCCGTGAGAGAAAAAGAGATAGTATACAATTGTACTCAAAAAATGAGTAAAATGAAGCGGGAGTGTAACGATTTTGACGGAGTGCTGCGCATCGCTCCTTTTATAGCAATGGATACTAGCCGTTGAAGTCAGCCGTCAGCTTTTTCTGTGCAGTAGCCTCTTTTGTTTTTGGCCACCACACAAGCGAAGCATACGTTAGTTTTGGAAGAATTTTGGATGTATAAATCCACATTATCATATTTGGTCTTAATTTTCTGCCAAATGTTTTTGAACATATCCAGAAAGCACTGGTTGCCTTGCCGGTCACACACTCAACATGAGCATTCCAGTATCACTGCTAGGTATTTCACCTGTTCACTAAGATGAATTTCCAATCCGCCTAGCTTAAAAGCTTATAGATTCAACTTCCATTTCCTGGTGAAAAGAACAATTACTTTTTCTTTGAGGGATTTATGCTAAGGCTCTCCTGAATACACCAAGGCTGGGTAAATTTTAGGCCCCATTGCATTCTCTCTATAATGATATTGTCAAATTTTCCTCTCACTAAATATGATGACTATATCGTCTGCAAAACCTACAACCTCGAAACCTTTTTCCTCTAAGCTTCATAGAAGATCGTCTACAACTAAGGACCACATAAGTGATGAGAGTATTCCTCCTTGGGGACAACCTTTCGTTGCCCTTACTGTAATAGATGAACCTCCCAGCTCTGAAGTGATTTCTCTTTTTGCAAGCATGGTGTGAACCCAGTTGATTATGTTCATGTCAAAGTTCCTTTTCTTCATGGCACGAGCCATAGACGAATAAGAAGCGTTGTCGAAAGCTCTTTCAATATCTAAGAAAGAACAAAGTGCTATTTCTTTTACCGAAAGAGCTTTTTATAGCTTTGAAACCACAGTATGCAGTGCCGTAACTCGGCGTCGTCTTAATGTCATTGTTTAAAATGGAGGACAAAATTCGAAAATTTATGGTATTTTTTAAATCTCATTTCCAACTTCTTTTAGCAATAATATCAACACGCTCGAGTTCAGTTACCTTTATTAGATTTGATTAGGTTTGAACTCGAAAATGTTGATATTATTGCTTAAAGTAGTTGAAAATGGGATTTGAAAGAAATACCATACATTCTCGCATATTTTCCTACCGCACCCTGTAATGTAGGATGATTTGCTTTCCATTCAGACATTTTTGATAAATTTTCAACTATTGGCCGGGTGCCCAATGAAATGACTGAGGTGGGATTTCTGTTAGCATGCCGAAGTATCAAATCAAAGTCGTGTGGCATGAGGCAAACGTTTACAAGATATTTTGATATGCTAGTAAATGTCATGCCTCTGCCTCAACAGCAGGCGCCTCGACTAAAATTGGCAAATTATTTAGTTAAAGCCTGTCTACGTTAAAACTCGGACACTTTTCTTTCCTAGTAGTTTTTGAATTATTTCACGGATCGCTGAAACATTTCAATTATATGACAACTGAAAATCTCCACTTTATTTCGTGGTACAATATGTTAACATTCTTGTTGCATTTGTTAAAATGGCGTCGAATCAAGTGGAAGTGCGCAAACGTATTTTGTAAGGATGGCAGCAAAATCAAAAACTACCAAATCAGTGTTTGCAAATTATTTGGTTGGAAGCGGAAAGTATGCTCCCGCCAAATGGAAAAGAAGGTGGTAGCCATGATTGAGAAAAATCCCAACCTTTTTCATTACAAAAAATTAGTGCTAAGCAGCTTTACAACAAGTTTTTGCAAAAAAAAATTCTTGTACCATAATGGACGACGAAACATATGTGTTTGAAGACTTTCAATAGCTTTCGGGTCTGGCTTTTTAAATTGCAATGCAAAGAAAAGTCGTTGAAGAGTATTTCCGGACAAGTCTAAATTCCCCAAGAAATATTTGGTTTGGCAGGCTATAAATATGTAGTTGTGTTCGAAAATCCAAAAGTTTCGCCTCTATCGGTACTATCAACAAGGATGTGTACGACAAAGAATGTCTGCAAAAGCGGTACCGTTTATAAGATGCCGCGACTCTTCAGCTCTGTTTTGGCCTGATTTGGCCTCTCATTACTATGCAAAATCCGTTTCGGTATGGTATACCAAAGCAACACCAAGCCGTCATAACTAGTTGCAGCAACTTGATTGTGATCTAATTGAGTCAAATTGAAGTAACTTTTACAGGTTTGCCACAGGGGTGCTACTAGGGTAAGGCACAAGAGGTCAAATACGTGCCAGAAATAGCCTATCCGTCTAACTGCCCAGAACTTTGCCCGATAGAAAAATAGTGGGCTCTGGTTAAGCGAAAACTTTTTGGAACTAAAAAGAAAGTAAATGAGATTGCAGATTTCAAGCGGAAATGGAGATCCAACACCGCTAATGAATCTGAGGATACTGTATGGAATCCGTTGCTGGGTGTACAGAAAGTTCGAGAATTCTACAGAAAGAAGGATTAACATCTCAATCAACTGTTTTTACAGTATGTATTACTCTGAATACTGAAATAATTAATCAGTTTTGTTGAATTATGTCTAGATTTTGTTTGGCTGATATTATCTTAGTGTCCAAAATTTAACGTGGATAGACTTTAGAACCGCATTTTTGGGATTGATCACAAAGCTTGAAGCCATAATTAGAGCCATTTTGCCTTGGCCATCAAGGTTACTGAAATCTTATTTGAAAATGGTTTTCATCTTCGCCTGTTAACAATATAATTAAATTATAGTACCTACATTCTAATTTTTCCCATGAACCTTTGTATTAGTTTGTTTTAATCAAATGAATTTAAAGCATACCGATACTATGCTCGGAATAATATTCGAAAAAAGAATGTTCAGCAGCATCGATATTGACATCAGTGCTCTTAAAGCTGTTCTAGCATTTTAAAAGTTGATTCGAGCTGAAGGTTTCCAAAAGGTGTGGTTTCCACTTCCAGCAGCAAACAATAAACGAGTTGCCCCGTCAACTAGATTCAAAAATTCTCACGTGAAAAAGTGTAAAATAGATTATCGACCTTACGCGATCCCTCGAGTCATTAGTTCTCACCCATTCGGTATTATCGGTTACTGTTTACGATAAAAAAAAGATAAATGTTTCACCGTTGATTAGTGATGGCTTCACTCGCCGGTTAACTTTTTTTTTCCAAAAAAAAAAGAAGAAACAAAATGACTTCACTTTAAACCGCATATCTCCCCTCTGCCATCAATGACTTCTAATCACGCAAGTTCCGCACATAAGGGAAAAAAAATGTTTCCTTTTCCCAACTTATGCCCACAAATAGTGGGCTCGAGCCGTGGTGCAAGTGTGCAACAGGACAACGACGACGTCGGGACCAGCAGAAATGGTGCGGTTTTCTGGTATTTGTATGTATCGCGTTAAGTGCACCAAAGATGATGGTTTTATTAGCACTTGAACGTGGGAAAACGTTACGCTTCTTTCTAAATTCTGGTTTCACAAGGACCCAAGGTTGAACAAAATTATGAGGGCGGTTTCACCCTTAAACTAATTGACACACCCTCCTAGAAGGACACGATCGCCTGTATTGTCGGAAACTGGGTGGACGTAAGAAAATTTATGCAATGGAATAAATTTATATTCACGTATATTCTGGATCCAGCAGCTTATATATTCGATACCCTAGAGGTGTTTGAGTTTCCATCAATTAAGTCTCAATAAAATAAAAAATAATCAATTTTCATCAATCTCTGCCTCAAACATTATTATATGTACGTATATGGGAAAGCGGTATCAGTCACAGCGTAAATACTGTCGGATTTTTAATTCGCTCTTGCTGGGATTTGATTATGCGGGCAGCATCAGAGAACAGACTTCCCAAACCACCGCAGCGTGCGTCGAGTGACGTTGAGTTCAAAGTGCGTACGCGCAGACCTACTAAGCGAGGGAATTCCATCCACTTCGGTTCGGTTCGGTTGATGATGATGATTCGTTTGCAGAGATTTCATCCTACGCTACATTGCGTTCCGGTGTTGGGAGACCCAATTGAGTGTGCCCGGTTTGGCTGGTGGTCTGTGGGTGAAAATGATTCATCGATGTTCGTTTTCTAATTTACAACTTAGAGATAGTTACTTTGTTGATGACTGCAGTAGATGATTAAAGTAATTGCATGTAGAGTATTGTAACTAATTACAAAAAGAAGATTGTTCAGTAGAAATCGCTTATTTATCCAACAAGGGCTTGCCAAGTTTTAAAAGGGGTTGCATTCAACTTTTTTTTTTGCAATAAGTTGCATACTGATTTTATTGAATTTTTTTTTTTGAAATTCGGAATTATCGTCACAGCAGCAGCGTCATCCTATAGTTCTGTTAACTCAGGAAGATTTTCACTTAGCTTATTCTTGAGAACATGGGCATTTTTTTATTTTTTCCAATCTAATTCATAAAAATAATCAAAGGGTCCCATGCATAAATAATTTCAAAATTTTCTTGAAGATAACTTTTGATAATCTAATCCATCATTCTTTGTCCTACAAAACAATATTAAAAAAAAGTTATGTTCCGAAAATTAAGCAACTTAATTGCAATAATTTGTAAAAAAAACTTTGGAAATTGTTATCGAGACTTCTTTAAAAGCGATTCTCTTTGTTGGTCGATTCTCTTAATCGATTTTATCTTCTGTAAACAACGCGGCTGCAAAAGCATTTTCCATGGAATTTATTGTCCAATGTGCAAGTCAAAAACTTTTTCTATTGAACTAAGCTGTGGCCAGAACCCCAAATGTAATTGTTTTGCCGTGATAAATGCATATCTGAAATGTTATATCACATATATGTGATAGAATGTAGATAAGGAAAATCGTTGATCCTAGTTCCTATTTAAATTCAGATTATAAATTAATGTATAAGTTAAACGAGATAATTCCCTTATTTCAGCTGTATTTCAACTACACATCACCTTAGTATCAAAGCTTATTGTATAATTTTTAATACGTTTTGTAATGAATGTGAATAACGTCATGTACCCCTCAGATTATTTTGAATATTACATGTTTGTTTTTAGCATATCTCTCTTTTCTATACCTATACCGTTACCGTTAGAGCGCTACGCAAAAGTGAAAGGTTTCTTCACGCTTATAACTCTTGTTTTACTAACCAGAATAATGACTTAAGTCATACACTTTTATTCGATCAAAAACAAAAAAACTGTTTGCAATAAAATTTACCCTACGTTGTATAAGTATAAGTAGTTCATTTATTTTACTTCGAAATCACCTACTTTAGTTCCCATACTAATCTGAATATGAACAGGTTGAAAATTGGGGGTAGCAAATATTTAATACTAAATATGTTTAATACTGCAATAGTCACATCCCTCAGCTGCAAATTAATTTTGCTTTGTCGCTGGTGTCTGATTTTATAACTGATGCCCAACCCTTTATATGAATTTTGCTTCATGCTGCATTCACGTGAACGTATGAAAACATTTTTTTTTTAATTTTGCTTATTGATTATTGAGATTTTCCAATCCAATGCATTCGTAAAATTCTCAAACTTTATCTTTGGTGTTCCTAGAGGTCTAAAATCTTCTTAATAAGAAATTCAAATATAAATCTAATATAAATACAGGATTTATTTACAACGCCATATCATTGTTATCCGTATTATCAAAGATATGGACCATGGAAGGCTGAACACAGCCCTGAATGTAGACATTTTCATTGCTAAAGGTCGTGTTCAAAGAAATATCTTTTTTTTTTATCCCCATTTTTCGTAATTTATACCCATTTTTCGTAATTTGTTTTTAATTGAGCTATTGAATAATGAGCATTAGCACAAACATAAAAGATCTTAATTACTGTATTTGTATTTTCATTTGTGAATTTATTCGTAACGACAATTTTTCTTCAATCTCCAGCGCAGTATCCCGTATTCGGTATCCTACAAATGTAAAAGTTAATTAATTAATAAAAAATCAAGTAAATCTTAAATATATGTTAACCTCGATCCATTGAATTATTGGAGCCGCCAAAACCTGCTCTACGTCAAGGACTTCTCTTTAGAAGCTTTTCGAATCCCTCATCTGGTGGGATGTACAAGTAATTTACATGGAAAGTAATTTTTAAGATTAATTACTTTTATGTTATTATATTAAATTATCAACGTACCTCTCAGTTTTTGGAAGCTTTCGCTATCCCATTCAGCCTTCAGTTCTTCCATATACTTCGCGTTTTCGTGGAATGAATTCCGACGCGAAGTTAATTTTTTATTTTTCGAACTTTCTACTATACAAAGCGGGGTGGGTCCTCCCTGTCGGTAAAGGCGCGGCTACAAAGCAACACCATGCTGGAGGTGGCTGGGTTCGATTCCCGGTCTGTTCTAGGAATTTTTTGTAAAGGAAAATTTCTTGACTCCCTGGGCATGGTACTTGCCACACAATCATACTAATGCAAAAATGGTACCTGGCATCGAAAGCTCTCAATTAATAACTGTGGAAGTGAATTTAGAACACTAAGTTGAGAGCAAGCAATAAGCTAATAGCGAAAGCAATAAGCTTGACACGCTAAGAAAGAAAGAAGAACTATACAAATCGAGCCAGGAGAATGCTAAGATATTTTTTATCCCATTAATGGGTAGAAAAATACCCATCTTTTGGTCTCTCATTGAAAATAAAAAATGGGTAACTAGTATGCATTATTTTAATTTTAAAAGTACCCATTTTTTGACAGCTTCATATACTATCAAAAAATGGGTACATTTTTACCCATTAATGGGTACTGGCCGGTTACAGTGTAAGTGATGAATTTCGTCATGAATAATTAAAATTTGAATAATAATTTAATAATTTTTATATAAGTAATATGGGTGGTTGGAATATTTTTGTGTGTGTGTGTGTATATACAATCCAACGCCCACCGTCCGGCAGTGTTTTTATGGAAGAAAAATGTTTGCAGTTAAACGAACTGTTGTCGAATCAACAAACACTTTTAGCCCGGGAGTTGAAGGTGATAGCTCTGTTGGGTTCCAGTGACCCATTTCAGAATGCCTGGTTACTCACGTCCATTCCGAGGTCACTTTCACTTACAACAAGCCCCGCATAGACACAGTACAAAGATCAAATGGATATAGGTACTGTGCATACACTTCCATCATCAAATCTTACTGTTTTGAGGATGGCACGTATTTAGCAGTATCGTTCAAATTTAGTTATAATCAGATAGACCTCACCGGAATTTGTTGCTGATATACAGTCTTCATTTGGACGGCTTCCCTGTGATGCTAAAGGAGGCTTTTATGTCTCTACACTCCGTTATTCGGCAAATATTTTCACACCATCCTTCAATTAGTACTTCGCGCACAAATGCAATATAACGAAAATCACAGGTAAAAAAAGCACTTCTGAGAAAAAAATTTACTTGAAAATCAGAATCATTGTGCAACGAAAGAAAATAAAACTTCACAGCTCTCCATCTGTGAATCTGAAATTATATGCCAGTCACTCACGAACGCATGCGCGTTAGCTTCGTTCTTTGCTTGTGACCAGCAAATGGCCGTTTGCTACTTTGCACTGGTTTTCTTTTTTCTCTCTCCACACTCTGTCAATAATAAAAATCCGCCGCTATGAGGCGACTCTATATTGACTTCTAAACTGCTTATAATCATCAATTCACTCGCGACAAAGCGGAAAAATACTCTAATTTAATCATTTTTCTCCGCGTGGCACAATATTAATCGCACTAACAAACACAATCAAGCTGATATTAACTCTTCCTCCGGGTGCGGGGCAAAGCACAAGAAACAGAAAAACGGGGAAAAACTACCGACCATCACAAATTTCGCGAGGGAATCGATTGTATTCACTACATCTTACACAAAAAACGTGGAGATCTTATGATTTCACTGTTCAATTAGGTTGAACTACGAATATATTTTTGATTTTATTTTTCGCGAAAAGGATGCAGCAAAAACAAAACACGTCCGTTTCCAAGCACGGCTTGCTGCGATCCTTTCATTTTTTGAGACCAAGAGATGGTATCTTAATAATGTTTTGCTTATCAATACATTTTTAACCACCGTAATCTGAACAAGTGAGTCTGGGTCCTCCCTTAGCTCAGTCGGTCAAGGCGCCGCTACGAAGCAACACCATGCTGGAGGTGGCTGGGTTCGATTCCCGGTCTGGTCTATGATTTTTTCGTTAAGGAAAATTTCTCGACTCCTTGGGCCTAGGGTATGATTGTACTTGCCACTAATGCAAAAATGGTACCTGGCATCGAAAGCTCTTAATTGATAACTGTGGAAGTGCATTTAGAACACTAAGTTGAGAGCAAGCAATAAGCTTGAAAACGCTAAGAAAGAAGTAGAACTATAGAAAATCCAATTTATAATGAAATATCGTTATAGCATCAGGAATCCACAACAATATCACAGGTATTTTATTGCATTCTCCATACAAAACATGAAATAACAACTTCAAATAAGTTAGGTATTCTCTTAATCCTAATTTTCATATCTAATCTTCCTTTTGATGAAATTGACCAAAATTGACCTATGACATCCCCTAAACCCAAGTTTTACTAAGATTTCGTCAAAATGTCCTTACGACTAAATATCAGTTCTACTAAATGTCAGTTCGACTGAATGTCAGTTCAACTAAATGTCAGTTCAACTAAATGTATTCTCGGCCAAATGTCCATTCGACCAAATGTCATAGATCTCTATTTCGCGTATGTAAGAAACAAGTGGGACAACTTAGGATGAAATATAGCTTGGATTTGAAAGATGTGTAACCCTCTTGGGGACGTATGCAACATTCGGTACAACGATTGGTACTCAGTTGTTAATCAAAATCTTAATCTAAGATGTTGGGATCAGACTTGATTTTCCGGAATACAAGCGGATCCACAACGAAGGTTAGTTTGCATTTCACTGACTGTTGTAAATGGATCTATATATTTTATCACAGAAATCACTTCTGCCAGCCCTCGTACAGATGATGGTCGATTTTGCATGTGTGTGCAGACGGATGCACATTTTGAAATTTACGTGGCCATGTGCTTAAAAGATTTCAAATTGCGTCAAACATCGAAAATTCCAATCCAAAAATGTCTAAGCGATTTCAAATTTAAAAAGGAGTTGCTACAGGAAACCCCGAGTTTGTGTTTGCATTACTGTAATAAGGCGGCTTTTGAAATATTCTGATAAACACATATAGACAATTTCCTATGATATAACTTTGTTTAGCATCACTTTTCGAATAAATTTTGGCATGAGAAAAATACCTGTTGTTTAGAGTTTCTGGCACATGAAATATAGCACAAAAATCTTGGCTATTATCTAACACTGCATAATACAGTGCTGACTTAGCAGCTACTTGATCATGCCAAAGAATTAACAATCTCCGAAAAAAAATAAAAACTATTGCGTTTGACGGTTTGTAAAAGGCTGGTAGATAGTTACCGAAAAGTTTTTTTTTCTATATAGTAATTTACACGTTAATTGCAAATGGCATGTCACTGTTTTTTTTTTTTTTTTTAACTCTTTATTTGTTCCAAATTTATTCATATTTACATTTCATGTTAATCTAGGTGCTCCAGCTACTACCGTAACGTATCAACCTTAATTGGTAAAATATGTATCTAATTTTGTTTACATTGTTCATGCCTTAGCAGTTCAGTATTTTAAACAGGTTTTTATTCCTGCGTGTCAGTATAACAATAATAATCTTAAAACTAAAAACAAACTAACATTAATCTTAACTAAGCATAAAGGGAATTAATCATTGCAATAGAAGATTGCAACGATTTTTGTCTGAAATTATTAATTATTTTGTTGGACATTTGTTCTAAAGTCTCAACATTCGAAATTCTATGTAATTCAATAGTACTGAACCAGGGTGGCAGCTTCAAAATCATTTTCAGAACTTTGTTCTGAATCCTTTGAAGTGATTTTTTCCTAGTAGCACAACAACTAGACCATATTGGCACAGCATAAAGCATGGCCGGTCTAAAAATTTGTTTGAATATTAGAAGTTTGTTCTTCAAACAAAGTTTGGATTTTCTGTTTATAAGAGGATATAAACATTTTATATATTTATTACATTTGGCTTGAATGCCTTCAATGTGATTTTTAAAATTTAATTTTTGATCAAGTAATAGACCAAGGTATTTCACTTCGCTTGACCAGGAAATTGGAACACCGCTCATAGTAACGATGTGACTACTACTAGGTTTCAAAAAAGAAGCTCTAGGTTTATGTGGGAATATTATTAGTTGAGTTTTGGAAGCGTTGGGAGAAATCTTCCATTTCTGTAAATAAGAAGAGAAAATGTCCAAACTTTTCTGCAGTCTCCTGCAAATGACACGAAGACTTCTTCCTTTAGCGGAGATGCCTGTGTCATCAGCAAACAAGGATTTCTGACAACCCTGAGGCAAATCAGGGAGGTCGGAAGTAAAAATGTTATATAGTATCGGCCCAAGAATGCTACCCTGAGGAACTCCAGCTCTAACAGGTAGTCGATCAGATTTGGAATTCTGATAATTTACCTGTAGAGTTCTGTCAGTTAAATAATTTTGAATTAATTTTATAATATAGAGCGGAAAATTAAAGTTTTTCAATTTAGCAATCAAACCTTCATGCCAAACACTGTCGAATGCTTTTTCTATGTCTAGAAGAGCAACTCCAGTTGAGCAGCCTTCAGATTTGTTTGAACGAATTAAATTAGTAACTCTCAAAAGTTGATGAGTAGTTGAATGGCCATGGCGAAATCCAAATTGCTCATCTGCAAAAATTGAGTTTGTATTGATGTGAAGCATCATTCTATTCAAAATTAGCTTTTCAAAAAAGTTTACTGATTGAAGGAAGTAAACTTATTGGTCTGTAGCTAGAAGCTTCAGCTGGATTTTTCTCGGGCTTCAAAATTGGAACAACTTTGGCATTTTTCCATTTGCCAGGAAAGTATGACAAATGAAAACATTTATTAAATAATTTTACCATGAAAGACAAGGTACTCACTGGGAGTTTTTTGATGAGTATATAGAAAATTCCATCATCACCAGGAGCCTTCATATTTTTTAACTTTTTAGTTATAGTTTTTACTTCATCCAAATCAGTACCCCAGGATTCATCAAAAATATTTTCCCTTGAGGAAATATTCAGATAATCAAGAGAAACCTGATTCTCAATAGGACTAGTAAGACCCAAACTGAAATTATGGGAACTCTCAAACTGCTCAGCAAGTTTTTGAGCTTTTTCCACATTTGTTAGCAATATTTTATCACCTTCTTTGAGCGCTGGAATAGGCTTTTGAGGTTTCTTTAAAATTTTGGAGAGTTTCCAAAAAGGTTTGGAACTCGGCTCTAATTTTGACACATTATTTTCAAATTGTTTGTTCCTCAGGGCAGAGAAACGTTTTTTAATTTGTTTTTGCAAATCTCGCCAGATAACTTTCATGGCGGGATCGCGTGTTCTTTGATATTGTCTTCTACGGATATTTTTCAGACGGATCAAAAGCTGAAGATCGTCGTCTATTATAATTGTATTGAACTTTACCTCGCATTTTGGAACTGAGGCAGCTCTTGCTTCAACTATAGAAGTAGTCAGAGAGTCAAGAGCATTATCGATATCATTTTTAGTTTCCAAAGGAATATTAGGATCAAAGTTATATTCCATGAATGTTTGATATTGGTTCCAATCAGCTCTATGATAATTGAAAGTAGAACTGTTGGGATTAGAAATTATTTCTTGAGATATTTCAAAAGTTACTGGAAGGTGATCCGAACCGAAGTCAGCATGGGTAACCAATTGGCTACAAAGTTGACATGAATCAGTTAAGACCAAATCAATAGTTGAGGGATTTCTGGCAGAAGAAAAGCAAGTTGGGCTGTTTGGGTATTGGATAGTGTAATAACCCGCAGAACAGTTATCAAATAGTATATTACCATTGGAATTACTTTGAGCATTATTCCACGATCGGTGTTTTGCATTAAAATCACCAATAATGAAGAATTTTGACCTATTACGGGTAAGCTTCTGTAGGTCACCCTTGAGAAGATTCTTTTGCTGACCTACGCATTGGAATGGTAAATAGGCAGCTAATAGTGTAAGTTGACCAAATTTTGTTTCAACAGAAACCCCCAAAGTTTCAAAAACTTTGGTATCAAATGAAGAAAGAATTTGATGTTTGATACGCCTATGAACAATTATGGCAACGCCACCACCTGGACTTTCAAGACGATCATTGCGGTGTACGAAATAATTAGGATCCCTTTTTATTTTATCACCTGGTTTAAGAAAAGTTTCAGTTACAACGGCAATATGCACGTTATGAACTCGTAAAAAGTTAAACAGCTCGTCTTCATTATTTTTAAGAGATCGAGCATTCCAATTTAAAATATTCAGTGTCTTAATACCCATTGCTGAATTTCAGGGTCATGACAATATTGTTTGCAAATTTTATACCAGTTTGAATTGCATCAAACATGGAGTTTGTATTTAACATTCCATTAATCATATCGATTAATGATTTCTGTAAAAAATCCATTTTTGGAGCGGTTATGCTACCTAAGTCAAAATCTTCAACATTTCTGGTAGAATTTTGGTTTCTACCGGCTGTAACGGCAGCGTAGGAAGCTCCATTACCTTGCTGTACATTGCTACCAGCAGGTAAGAATTGAGCATTGAAAACTTGTGGTCTGTTTGTACTTACGGGTACATTTGTACTTCGCTGACCATTGTTAACAGCAGATAGCAGTGGAAAATTTGACGGTTGGGCATTGATCGTACCTTCCGGTACGAATGTTGGATTTCCTCCTCGATGACCGTTGTTAACAGCCGAGGAATAATTACCTGGTCGGGAACGTGAAGCGGTCCCTACCTGATGCTTAGCACGAGAATTCAAGATCGCTTTGCGAGTCTTGCATTCCCAAAAATTGGATTTGTGGTTTCCACCACAATTCGCACATTTAAAATTTTTGGGATCCTTCACAGGACAGTTGTCCTTGGCGTGAGAGGAATCGCCACAATGCATGCATTTGGCATCCATGTGACAATTTTTCGTCCCGTGACCCCATCCCTGGCATTTACGGCACTGGGTGAGGTGTTGAGAATTTCCTCCAGTCTTCCTGAAGTGTTCCCACTTCACTCTGACATGGAGCATAAGGCTGGCTTTTTCCAATGCCTTGAGGTTATTCAGTTCATTTGATTTAAAATGAACTAAATAAAAATCGTTAGAAATCCCATTGCGAGAATCGCCAGGTTGGGATTTCTTTTTCATCTTTATCACTTGAACTGGTGTAACTCCAAGCAATTTAATAATTTCTTGATTGATCTCATCCAGGGATTCACCACTGGCTAGACCTTTTAAGACCACCTTGAACAGACGTTCAGTTTTGGTGTCATGTGTAAAGAATTTGATGCCTCTTTGAGCAAGATACTCCACGAGAAGTTTAAATCCGATCAAGGTTTCAGCCAATACACGGCATTCACCCCGACGACCAATTTGAAAGGAAAATTTAGAATCTTTAATGAAATTCGTGAGTTCCTTTCGGAGCCCATGAAAATCAGATGTTGTTACCACAATAGGTGGAACCTTTTCTTTCCCTGCATTAATTCGGGAATGCTTCGAAGATTTTTGCCTGACTGATGGATCATTCTCATCATCAGTCAGAATATCGAATTGATTGCTCAAATCAATATTGTTAGAAGGGGAATCCAGAGATTGTCCCTTTCTTTTGCGTTTAGGCGCCATTTTCTCCAAAATGATTAGAATTTATACGTTTTCTCCTAATCAACTTCCAAGCAGATTCTACAAGAATCCGAAGGGTCAAAGAGGAATTTTCCAAATCGATATCCAAGTCGGATTACCTCGCGTAGGGTCCAGACAAGGATCGAAAAGGAATAAGGGTAAAAAATAAAAATTGTGCAGGTAATGTTAAGCACTGAAAAGTGCTGTTTGATTTTGTTATAGCTTTAGGTAGCAAAAATACTTCCTTCAGCAAAAGAAAATAGAACCGCACGGCATGAGAGCTCGATGCGGACTATTCTCAAATTCTTCGTATATTGAGACGTCTACAAAACTGCTTCCACGCCCTGCCCGGTGGCCTGCAGTTGGCCGGGACCTTAGCCATGGCCGATAAAAAGATGATTTACTGCATGCTCTTCAGCTCTTTTTCAGTCTTAACGATCAGCTGCTCCTCAGTTTGACCAGAGATTTTTTGGAGTAGATCTTTCGTTTGAGGTTCGCACAAAAATATTCTATCGGCCACAGCTGGGGGACGTTAGAAGGGCTAGCGGTCTTCGGTGCAACATTTATCTTCAGTCGGTCCTTCTGTCAAGTGATGTCTTAGCGTAATGGGCTGAGACTACGTCCGGCCAAAAGAACACATCATCATTCGCGTGATACTTCTTGATGAAGGCGGCAGCTTCCGGCTGGAGCTTTGTTTTTCCTAATGGTTAAAAATATGAAACTTTGGGTAGTTTTAGTTCTGTATGTATTGTTCATTGAAAGTGCGGAAAAGTTTTTGAAATGGAGTCAGAAGAGCAAAGAATTTCGAAAATCCTTTGCCATAGCAAAATTGTGAATTGTGAACTCTACTGTTTCCTGTGTTATCAAACGTCACCGTAAACGCCTGACCACCGATCGAAAAAAAAGGAAGTGGACAAAAACATCCTCGCTGGAGCGCTAAAGACGCCGGAAGCTTTTAGGCCTAAACCAAATGCTTCTATTCGGGATAGTGAAAAAAAAAGGTAACCTAGACCGAACATTTTGTGCTGAAGGTCCAAGATCGGACTTGACTACGTACGTTCTAAGTCTAGAAGGCATCATCGTAAGGACCAACAGAATATGGCAGAAAATCACGGGCACACAAGCTTTATTGCTGACGAAAAAACCTTGTTGAGTAATGGATGATGAAACCTACATAATGGCGGAAATTCAGCAGATCAATACGCAAACATCATATGACAGTTGTTGCGTCCAAGCCGCAAGAAAGAACGAGAACAAAATATGGCCCGCCTCATTAACAACGAACATTGGTCCAGACGAACTGGATTGGACTTCTGATTGCTTCCCGAGGACGTGTGGAGGAAAACGTCGACGGCAAGCAACACACCGAAGAAAAGTGCAGCGATGTCAGTGCAACGAACCCCTGTCAAGGGTGACAAATCGGAAACATTCGAGGGATTTTCCGATGAGTCCATCCTGCAAACCGAGACGACCGAGCAGCCAGTCGCTGCAGCCAACGATGAAGCAAGCGAGCAGCTGAAATCACTTTCACGTCAGCGAGCGCAGGTGATGTCGAAGCTGATTCGCATTCACAATTGTGTGAAGGACACCGAACTTGGCCTACCACAGTTATAGGTAGAAGCCAAAAAACTGGAAGCAGCGTACACCGAGTTTTCTGGCTTTCATAGTCTGATTATTGCCATCATTCCGGAGGATCAAATCGACGATCAAGAAAGAAAGTATGTGCGATTCGAAAAGCTGTACGATTGGACTTCCGCCCAAGTCGAATCACTTATCATCAAGCGCGATAAAGCCATAGGGTAACGGGATGTAATGTCAGCCTAGCTCCTTCATTCGGCCTATGTACCAAAAATGTCATTAATTCACCGATAATCAACAAAATCGTATTCCTATCAGGATGACCGATTTATTCAAAGCAATTGAGACATTATTGATCAATTCATAGTTCTTCACTTTCGCGTAATTTTCGATTTCTTTAACTTTTTAGACAATATGACTTGGCTGGTTAAGCTGAACGGATTATCTACACGAACTTCGATTGATCTCAATTTGCAGAAATTGAACCTATAAACCGAATAATACAGCTAAGATGTACAGAAAATATTCACACGTTATAAACTAACAGGTCACATAGGTAAAAATAAAATGGTTTAGCAAGAAAACCATAGACCCAATGTTAGGAACATATTTTTTCCCACGTTTCCAACTATGGCCTGTTGTATGGAAAGCGTAGTAAAAATGTTGTTATTGGTAAAATTTACAATAAAAATGTCTGAGTTTCGGTTGAAAGTTTTCCATATGAGTCATCTTAACACAAACTAAAGGAACAAAATCTGTGAAGAGTGAATTATAATGTTTTGATTATCAAATGGTCGCTAAATCATATGTGAAAATCACTTAAGTGTTTCTTAGCAGTTTTAGTATAGTTTGATTTATGAAATTGTTTGTAGGGTAGAGCGAATACAGCTGGAAACGCATTGAATCAGAAAATCAGAAGAAAAAAATCGTACGAAGACAACATTTAATAACAAATCTGTAAACGAGACGAACTTGCATCCATGAATAGACCCAATTTGGCCCTTATAGACCGAAATTACATCCATATCCCTCGAAAGTTTCGAACTTTATAAAATGAGTTGTGTAACTTTTCGTGATACATTACTACCAAATGGCATATTGAACATATCTAGGCAAGTGTATAACTAGTTAAATATCGCTTCCAGCTCAAATACTTTATGAGTTATAGTAAAAAATGTAATCGATTGTTGCATATTAGGCTGAGTCAAGGGACACATACCCTACATAGATAAAGAAACATTTAATTTTCTACGTGATCTAATGCACATAAATGGAATGCTAGATTTATACACAGAGTGCTAGAAATATACACAGAACTTTTTTTCCGAAGATTCTGAAATTATTTTTGAAAACGGCGAAGGCCTATCTTAGCATGTACGATATTTAAAAAAAAAATCTCCGGAAATTTCAATACGAAAAATTATAGAAATTGCAACTTGCAATAAAATATATTCAAAGGAATAAAGTCCACGATTTTTTAGATTTTGAGGTTTCTGTAAGAATTATCATATCATACTAACAGAATATGGTTTTTCAGATCATTTGAAATCGAAATGCTCTTAGGAAGCATCTTTCTAAATGTAACCGTCTTCAAGATAACTTGTATTTTATGTCAGCAGAAATTTTGTTGATGAAAATATACCGGTTTCATTAATCATTGTTTTGGGTGACTGCTTGTATGCAAACGTTAACTTTTATTTGTACCTATTTTTGAACTCCCATTTGTTTTGGTTGCAAACATAATTTACATATACACCTGTATTATAAAAAAGGTAAAATAGATTGGCATTTTATAAACATAACATCATTGCAAAAGTATCTTTCTAGATGGCTAAACTGTAGTGTATTTGAAATAGAACTCGAAACAAATAATTATTGGAACCTTTTTCGAAACAACGGTAAGTGGAGTTCGGCTTAGAAAACGTAGAAAAAGAACTTAGAAAACTAACGGATAAATTTATTGACAAAATTAAGTTCATGAACCGTACACTTCATTTGGATACAACGTTAGGAATTTGTGATACATGTCGATTATATTCATATCCAGCTAAAAATATGGAACAACCAACAAACATTGATCATGGTGAGGAACTATCATCTACATTACGGAATGATTTGGAGGAAATCCCTCGGCAGTTCCAAGCGTCTCATCATCTTCCCACCACGAGCTGGCGGTTTATTCCAGGGCTCATAAGTTGAGCTATGTAACAACGGAATTGCAGGAATCAACGTATTAAACGTGTCAATGTTGTGGCAGGCATAAGAAAACATTTATTCAGCTTCCCTATGCATGATTATGCAGATGATATACCTTGTGATCAAAAAGTTCCGGTAATTTTCAATTTAAAAAGGCCGCCTTTATTTTTTCGGTAAAATCTTTTTAGTGTAAGATGGCAACACTAGTTCTGATATTCTGTCAAAGTGTGAGAGCAAATTATCCATTAGTTTTGTTTTGACAACTGCTTTTGTTAGTCGAAAAATAGACGCTCGGCGATTTTTACCATGGATAAAAAATTGGAACAACGCGTTTGTGTGAAATTTTGTGTTGCAAACGGATTTTCTGCAGCGGAAACGCTCAGAATGTTGCAAAAAGCCTTTGGTGAGGACTCTATGTCACAAAATCGTACATTTGTTTGGCACAAAGACTTTAAAGAAGGCCGTGAAAGCGTGAGTGACATGCCGCGTTCTGGACGACCATCGACCCTCAACTACCGATGAAAACATCGCTTCCGTGAAGAATTTAGTTATGGAAAACCGCTCAATTAGCATTCGGGAGATAGCTGCACTCCTTGATATCTCATTTGGATCGACCGAACACATTTTGACGGAAATTCTGGGCATGAAACGCATTGAAGCACGACTTGTTCCAAAAGAGCTGAATTTTTTGCAAAAACAGCATCGAGTTGAGGTCGCTAAACAGATGATTGCGAACGCAGATAGCGATCCCACATTCATGGAACGCATCATAACTGGTGATGAAACGTGGGTATATGAATTTGATATGCTCACAAGTCAACAATCGTCCGAATGGCGCGCCGAAGATGAGCCGAAACCAAAAAAATCACGACAAAGTCGCTCCAAAATTAAAGTTTTACTGACCGTTTTCTTTGATTTTCGCGGTGTCGTCCATTCTGAATTCCTTCCAGAAGGTCGAACGGTTAACAAAGAGTATTATTTACAAGTTATGAGACGTTTGCGTGAGGCAATTCGAAAGAAGAGGCCAGAATTGTGGCGCAATAATTCGTGGATTTTACACCACGATAACGCTCCATCACACACCGCGCTCACTATTTGTGAATTTTTGGCCAAGAACTCCACCAATACCATCAAACAAGCACCATATTCACCAGACCTTGCCCCGTGCGACTTCTTTCTCTTCCCAAAACTGAAAATTCCGCTCAGAGGTAGGCGTTTTGAATCGATTGATGCGATAAAAAAGAATTCGCTGGAAGAACTGAAAGCCATACATTCATCGGCCTATAAAAAATGTATGGATGATTGGATAAAGCGCTGGCATATGTGTGTTGCCTCTAATGGCGAGTACTTTGAAGGCGATAATAAAGATATCAATTAAAAATTGAAATAAATGCGTTTTTTTTCAAATTACCGGAACTTTTTGATCACAAGGTATAGAAAATGAAGGCTATGGCATTTGACAAAATCATGACTAAACTGAAGGAAACATGCCTCATAGTCTGAAAAAATATTCGTTCAAGACTGATTGTAAACAACAATTTGTTGTGTAATTCATCTTAAAAATTAAAATATTGTTATCTCCGTGAGAGTGAAAATTGTCCCAAACTTACTGAATTTGAATTACTATTTTCAGAAGACCTTGAGAAGCATTACTTATCTGAGATATTTTTCGAATTACTACTGATAGATGTAATTTAGGAACTTTATTGAAACCAGTTGATGAGTTTGTAGAATATTTCAGCGAGGAGTTAGAAGAACTATTGACTCATGATGTATGATGTATGATATGTACTACCACCCATTGTAGCACGGAAACTAAGTCCGACAGCAATGGGCTCTCCTCTCTGTTAGACTGGATCAAGCTTTATTAACCACTGAGTATCCTAATCATGCCATTGTATGGAGGGCCAAAAACGGGTTGGGTGGATCGATAGGCCACATCACTTATACGTTTCCACAGGGATATAAAAATCTCCTTCCAACAATAAGATTGAACAATTGGTCATAAAAGCGAGCTATCTAACACGAAGATGCCCCGCTGGGCGGGAAGAAGAGCCCGCCCTCTATTCACAAACTGTTAGCAATGGGGAGTTAGCATTCTCACTCTCCCCATCCTAAGTGCTTCAATCGCGTGCCCTGATGGTCTCTCCCATTCTTATGAATTATTTATATAATAGTGTATATATTTATGTAAATGAAAAATACTACAAGCATTCGTATCTATTATTTATCTATCTATTTATTATCTTCATTCGGTTGATCCTGAAATGCAAGAAATGTTGTAAAGTGTTTAAGTGTAGAATTCAGTGGTTCCGCGCTAAAGCACGTTTTCGTTCGTTTTCAGCGATAGCAGCAATTCACCAAAATCTTGATTTAAGGTATCCTGAAAAAGTTGGTTAAATCTATTGAAATTTTACAAAACTAACATTTATAAATTTCAATTTACTGTAGCCATGGTCACTATTTGCTGCCTGATGCTGATTTTATAACAGCAATCCGCTTATATTTTTGCTGGCCTAATAGTTATTGGTTCTGAGTTAGGAAAACAGGGAAGATTTAATTGAAAGGGAGTTAAAGACAAATGGACAAAAAACAATAAATAATGTTTAAACCATCTATGAAGCAAAATCAATAAAACAATATTATCAAATACAATGATGTTGTTATTTATGATAAAGTAATGACAAAGATTAAAATGTAAAATCAGACACTAGTCAAATGGCACACAGCGCTGTATGAATCAGATAAACATAGATTTGGTAAAATGTTCATTTGCAAACCGGAACCTAATGTGAATAGTAAAATTTTCAATGTGACCTCCAGGCATACGATCCTCTGTAGCAGGTGGAAAAACTATTTGATGTGATACTTCCACAAAGGAACTAACTCTTAGTTTCGGGTCTGAGCCCTTCTGAGCCCTTGCGGCACGAGAAGCCGGCCATACAGCCGGCAGCGTAAAGGAGAAGAACTATCGACTCATGATTATTTAAAAACTAAGCAATCTAAATTTTTGAAAGAAAGAAACATTGAAAGAAGACAAAGAAGTTTTAATTTTTTATTTTTCAGAAAATTATTCATTTGTAGGATACGATTAAAAATCAACAGTGGAATGTTGATCAAGCTACAATTAATCCGTTTGCTTTTTTATTATATGGAACTAGGAACACTTTGTAAAAATTTATGCTTTGTTGTGATATCAGAAGTTTTGAAACATGATACGATTGCGGTACAGGTCTTTATTTCAAACTAATTTGAATCAACGAATGAATATAAAAAAAAAACAGTTTGGTGTCTCATAGGATTGCTTCCTAATACAAAAATAGGAAACATTTCGCAAGGCTCTGCACGTTTCATGAGAAATACAACATTGATTCTGAATGGCATTTTTTGGTAAACAAGCATGATAAGGGACCATGTTAGGCTATTAATTGCACATTGAAGTGAATGGTAACAAGAGCAAGCATGGCTAGACAGCATCAACATTCAATAACAATTGTGATGTGATGTGATGTGATAGGAAGCCACCTCCAGTGCAGGACTTGCTATGGCGTATAGTTCCTCCTAATGGCAAGATCAAACTGTACATACCTGTAATCCTCACAATTCCGTTGTATGAAGGGCCAAAAACAGGGGTGTAGACCTGTGAGCAGAAGCACTTACACGAAACCCACGGAAAGGATAGAGAATCTTCTTCCAACGAAACGCCTTTATTACAGGAAATGAACAGTAAGCAATACACATTAGGATTTCCGTCTGGTGGTTTGTTAAAAATAGGGTTAACAAACTCACTGTAGACTGTCGGAAGATAATAAGACCTTCGCTGATTTTGATCTGACGATTTCCATCAAAGAAGGCCATATTGTCATCCATGACCAGATGGGTATCTTTTTTTTTAAAATGGGTTTTTGATTCCTACCGCATAAGGAAACAACGCAAGCATCAATTTTTTTAAACCCAAGCTTTATTTCTCATCATAGAGCCACACAATTTACAACTATGGTTATGGCGATGTTTAACATGAGTTTTTAGCTCATCAACATAACCTTGGATGGAGGCTGTCCAGTGTCCTTGGGATCCTTCAGACCTGCAATATGAAGAATTATTCTTATGCCGTACATATTTATAACGCTTAGTCCTACTTACCCTGCGGCCTCTCAAGCGATGCATGGTGGGATTTTTACGAACTTTTGAAAATAGGGGCAAGAAAGAGGTCCATCCATTTCTGGAAAACTGATGAAAAAATTGAAAAATGGGTGAAATTTTACCCATAAGGGAACGTCCATTAATTATGTCACGCAAAAAGTGACTTTTTATAACCCCTCCCCTTGTAAGGTTTTTTGTATGGACCTTCAAATTTTTTTGTCTGGATTGTCACGTTTTCCCAAACCTCCCCTCCCCCCTTACCGCGTGACATAATTAATGGACCTCCGCTTAATGGGTTTTCGATCCCTACCGTTTAGGGTCTTTATTCAATTAAACCCAACTTGCTATATGATGGAGTAGTTACCACAGAGATTCGCCATGCTGTCGGCCTCAGTTCGATTCTCGGAATCATAATTGTTATTTTGTTCCTCTTACATGTGCCATTAAGCCAATCTCCTACTCATCAATTTTCCCATCTTGATCCACAAAACGTTTTTGGGAAGATCCATTAGTTATGTAACGCAGTAAAGGCCTGTTCATAAATCACGTAGGCTCATTTTTGAAAATCTCGGACCCCCGCTCCCCCCTCATAGACTTTTCTCCATACAATTTTGTAAAATTTCCCAGAAAAGTCTACGTGGTTTATGAATAGCCCCTAAGGGGAGAGAGGAAGGTTTGGGAAAAAATGTGAAAATCCCATACAAAAAAAAATCTAAGTTCATCCAAAAATACGAGGCAAGGGGTGGGGGAGGGGAGAGGTTGTTTTAGGTTGTTTAAAAAGCCACTTTTTTGCGTGACATAATTAATAAATGTTCCCTTATGAAATAAATGAAGCCATATAAGTGTGTGCAAGCGATTGGCTGCACATAGAATAATGGTCAACATAAACAGTTGTCTTCATTGCTGTATCGCTTAGTCCCTCGATAATCTTCAATTTACCACAACGCCACGGTTCTTTTTTGCGTGCAGGAATCAATATGGGCCAGTGTTCCATATTTTTATCTAGGACTGATGGAAAATGTAGAATAAGGATTGATAGTGGAGCCAGCCACTTACACTTGGGATTGAGCTACGGTTGTTGTTGTAATTACTCAATATAGTTTCGGACATATTCAGAAAATTATCTTTATTATTTTGAGAAAAGTAAAAAATGATGCGTTGCCAATAACGGAAATCTACTGTATATAAAATTTGAGAAAAGCCCAAAGGAACTCAAGATAAATGCCCATTTTAAAAATTACTTTTGTTTCTTTTCAGTTTATTCTAAAAAAAGAGGACCTCTCTGCCCAAATTTTTTTTTCCGCCGATAACATATAAATACATATTGTTTTTTTTTTGCATATGCAAATACATATCCACGAATACAAATAATAAAGAATATATAAGCATAGCATATATAGCAAATGAGGAGGCCATAATACGTTCATAATCCAATTCTAACATTTTAAAAAGGACTAAAACCGGATACGAATTATCCTGGAAAAGTCTTACAATGTTGTTCAGTAAGATGAAAAAAATGCATCGTAAACAAGTCGACATTTGAATTCTTTAGGTGCCAGCTAACAAAATCTAGAAATGGCCGTCATCACCAACTTCAAAAACTTCAGTCAATCACCTCTTCAACATTTTGAAAGACACAAATCCAAAAAAAAAATTGCAAAGGCTTCACAAGCCAAACTTTATTTACATGTTTGCTACACTGCAGTAAACAAGTGATTCAAATTTCCTACTCGAAATGTTTACGGTCCCTTAAACGATGTATGCATTTCAAGGTAATGGTCGTTAGAGTCGGCAAAAATCATTGCCGATTTGCATCGGTACTGAGAATTTTTGAAAGCATAAAGCAAGAATACTACGATGAGTTCACATGCCAAACTTCAATTATATGTATGCTGCAGTATATCAATTATGTGGTTGATGTTTGGCATGTGACGAATTTGTAGTTTCATAATCTTTTTTTTCTTAGCTTCAATTCAAAAACAATTTTAAAATGGGTTACAAATGCTATCATAACCTCGGTTGATTGATTATATTTCTATCTCGGACAGAAGCACGAAACGAAGATCAGATGCCATATGGTTTTCTCTCGCATGCTTATACTACGAATCTGCTCTACTCCTTATGATTAGAAGGAAATATTTACACTATCATTATGACGTGTCAAAATGATTTCAATGGCATATGCAATCAAATTCCAAATACTCATGGCTATCAACATGTACTTCTTCGTGTTTTATCATGAGGCGGCAATTGAGATATCGATCTAAATTGTTTCCATATTCGGTCAGGCGACAGTATGCATGCCATCCGAAACTATCACTACACCATAAATGATTTGAATATCGCGTTGGTATATCTAGCTGAACCGCAGTCGGAAAATTACTGTGTTAAATGAATCGACCATACGCCAGGATGATCTCTTTGACCATCACCGTACTTGGGGTGCGCAGTGAATCGTGAAAAGGGAGTTTTTTTTTACTGTAAATTGATTTTATTTCACAAACCACGCGATGCACCGGAATCCACCCCACTACGTCGCGACTTATGCTGACTGCATTGACGATACGCGTGTACGATGCATATTGATGGAATTTGGAAACACCATATGGCGCCGGCATGACGTCACCTCGCATTGCACTGCACACCCTCAAATACTGCGGAATAGGGTAGATCATTTCTGTTCAGGGGTAGTAGCCCTTTAAATTTTTAAATTGCCTCCACTTGAGATGCAACCTATGATTAGTGGACATTCAAAAGTGTGCAAGTGTGAGGGTCTTTAAATTTATTCACGCAAAAGTTCTAGGACTGTCGGCCGAAACACAGGATCGATCGCGTGCTACTGCAAATCGCGGAACAAAGTGGAACATCTGTCGTGCAAGAGTTAGTTAGGTAAAATGCATTTCAAGGGATGAAATATTGTATCTTCCATATACAAATAACTTTACGGACGGGGAGTGATGATTAATTTTTTAATGGTTTTGATGACGTTTGCAATTTATTGCTGCCGAATCGTTTATTAGAACTAAGCTGCCACAGCTTGCAAGTCCAACTCTAAATTCAAAGTAGAGATTGTGCAATTTCATTAAATTCTGCTTGGACTAATCGATAAATGAACCGAAAATGTTTTTTGCTATTGAAAAAAGTATCTTAGCAATACTGGATTAAGTTATGTATTTTTCATGATTTCTCTGGGTTTAGAGTATAGGGCTGCAAAATGGTGAGTAGACACCTGGGATGGAGTGTGCGACCCGGAACATAGCTATGGTCCTCACAAGTTCCTACCTCATGCTTC
This sequence comes from Aedes koreicus, assembly GCA_024533555.2. Taxonomy (NCBI): domain Eukaryota; kingdom Metazoa; phylum Arthropoda; class Insecta; order Diptera; family Culicidae; genus Aedes; species Aedes koreicus. Next base: position 93,692 of record JAHHFK020003766.1, read on the forward strand.
CACGGGTCAAGAGATCACAAAGACCGCCTGCTAAGGGTTGCGTATTTAGCTGGTAGTGCAGCCTGGGTACTGTTGTCCTTCTGACTTCAGTTAGATTGAGGAGGCGCGTACCGAGCGTCTGTCCACCAAGGAGGTGTGGCTCAAACAGCGTCTGTCCTGGCATCCAGCGGTTGAGTAAGAAACGCTGTATCGCGTCAATTATACATTAGGTGGCAGCCGCACCAAGGCGATGTAGGCAGCGTGACCCCGGTAAGGTAGCATGCTGAAATCTTACCCAACCACGAAAAATGGAAGTATTCTTTATACGGTTTATAATTTCAGATCATCCAATTCCCAAGTATTGTATAGTAATTTTGAATTGTTTTCTTCCCTCGTGGCTATGATAATGCAAGTCTATCTACAATTGCAGCAGGATCAGCAGACATGCAGACATTACAAATATAATTGTTATTATCATTTTATATTGTAACATACCTTCACAATATTTTTTATGCTAATTTCAGCTTCGCATTTGCATCGTTGTAAGTTTTAGCCCACCTAACTCACGTATTTGAAAAGATAGGATGAATTTTGGATTGTTTTACAGAGAGGATTATATACGAAAAATTCAACAAAAAAAAACTTCGTCCAAAATAATTAATTCAAAAACTAACATTATTTATGATCCTACATTTTCTATTTTACAGACATAAAGAATCATTGATGGGCCCAGTAGGAAAAAAAGAGTTATCGAAGAATTTCCTGTCATTTATTTTTAATTTATTTTGTTTTGGATTTATTGAGTTTCCGTTTTCGGGCAGTAATCATACACATATGAAATTTCGCATTATTATTTGCTTAAATTTTCTTTGCTATTTTGCTAGCCTGCCAGGTGATCAATTTTATTTCATAATATCACGTTGGAATTTTCGCTATTATAGAGTTTCAATCAGCTAACATCGCAGCGGAAGAGGCAAATAGCGGCATTTAATTAATTTGTAGGCAAATAGCGGCATTTAATATGTACAATATGTAGTATTTATTTACAACATCGTATTATTTCCATCATATCTTATTCTACATATTCTTCACATTTTCATACAATAAACCTGATTTAGGCGGTATCTGGCTTAAATACGAAATATCCCTTCAATTTATGACATGTAGCATTCCATATATGTCCATTATAGGGTACGGGACGGGTTTTAAGCAGTTTAGTCAGCACCTGCGACATTTGATGAAGCTGTATGTAACCTATAATTAGAACTGCCAATATTCGGACATTAATCCCTCTGCTTACGTCTGGTCTATCGGAACATACCTTCAGCAACGAGCATTGGGCTCAGAAAATTTCATAGCCATGGAATAAAGTTCCTAATTGCAGGAACATCTTAAACGCATGCGGATTGCTTTCCGATTAAAAAAATGTTTTCTTCAGCTCCTCAATCTGTACATAAACTAACAATATTGTATGAGTGCGATTCTGTGCATGTGTGCGAAGGCGAAATGAAATAGGCCAGTTGACGATTTGCTGCAAACGTCAATTTCCTCAACCCGCTCCTTCGTTTTACCCATCCGCTCTCGAAAACAATCAACCAAAACATGTCAATTGCTACGATCACAAACTCGTCTACTAGCAGGTTATGAGACAGACCTACACAAACACACTTTTAGTTTGTCATTGATCTTTAGATTGGCAATGTATATTTCTTATTTCATTTACTCTCACGCAAATGTTAGCCAAAGCGACTGTGACGACAAACGGGATGCTTCGTTTAAAAACAAACAAAGGCAAGAGGTAGCAGGCTTCACGTTACAATACCGGTGCGCTATATCCATGGTTAACAAAGAAGAGAGGAAACATGGGCTCTCTCAAAAGCAACAGTGGTGCCATAGCTGTCGCTCAACAGCGAGGCATTATTTATCGTTGAGTACTATTGGACAGCTCCGAAACATTTTTTTTTATTGCATATGATAGTGCCAGATGATGCACAATGTAGTCACAAGCATAGATCAACCTCCAATGACTGGAAGAAACATGAAATAAATAGCGATTTCAGATTATCTAAATATGTAATAAATTTAACTCAATGTTCAACATCACATTCTGGCAACAAGCCTAGTTGTGGGAGAGAGCTGATGAAGACATGCTCTCCGGTACACGCGATGCAAATGCAAAATACACAAATGCAAAATTTGAGCGAACTTCTTCAGCAGGTCAGAAACTGATGGTTTCTAGATGATGTATTTTAAATCTTCAAAATGACAGTAATAAATTGGTAATCAATCATGTTTCATACATCGAATCATTGACCCAATAGATAAAGCTTATGATCGTAGCATTAAAAGTGAAATAATTTGGGAAATGTAGGAGTTATAGACCTATTTCCAAACAACTGATTAAAATAGTGACCCCTGATTAAGCCGTTCCCTACCCTATAACGCAGAAAATTACATCTGTGGTAGGCTTTTGAAAATTTCAGAATCTGTGGTTGGCTTTTGCACTTATTGCTGAATTTGTTTCGGTTTGGAATGGATTTTGTCATGGGGGGGGGGGGGGGGGAAACGTAGTTTTTGAACCCCCCCCCTGGGTTTTTTAAAAAATTTTTGATATGTTGTGTGGGGGGGTTGGCCCCCAAAAAAACTCGTGGATGCATAGCCCCTGATCTGATTCATGCAGCGCTGTGTGCCATTTGACTAGTGTTTGATGTTACAGTTCAATCTTTGTCATTACTTCATCATAACTCACAGTTTGGTAATATTGTTTTATTGATTTTACTTCATAGATGATTTAAACATTACTTATTGTTTTTTGCCCATTTATCTTTAACTCCCTTCCAGTTAAATCTTCCCATTCCTTACTCGGTAGCAATAACTATTAGGTCAGCAAAAATAAAAGCCGATTACTGTTATAAAATCAGCATCAAGTAGCAAATAGTGACCATGGCAACAGTAAATTAAACTGTATAAATGTTAGTTTTGGCAAATTTCAATAGAATTAATAAACCTTTTTCAGGATACTCAAGAATTAATAAATGCTGCTATCACTGAAAACTAACGTAAACGTAAACGTGCTCAAGCGGGAACCACAGAACTCTACACTTTAACACTTTACATCATTTTTTGCATTTCAGGATCAACAGAATGGAGATCATATATAATAGATACGTATGCTTGTAGTATTTTTCATTTACATAAATATATACACTATTATATAAATATTTCATGGGAATGGGAGGGACCATCAGGGCACCCAATTGAAGCACTCTGGATGGGGAGAGTGGGAATGCCAACTCCCCATTGCTAACAGTTTGTGAATAGAGGGCGGGCTTATCTCCCTGCCGATTGGGGCATCCTCATGTTAGATAGCTTGCTCTTTTGACCAATTGTCCAATCTTGTTGTTGGAAGGAGATTTTTATACCCCTGTGGATACGTATACGTATACCCAACTCATTTTTGGCCCTTCATACAATGGCATGATTAGGATAATCAGTGGTTAGTAAAACTTGATCAAGTCTAACAGAGAGGAGAGCCCATTGCTATCGGACTTAGTTTCCGTGCTACAATGGGTGGTAGTACATATCATACATCACATCATACATCATACATTTCTCTGGGTATAGAGTATAAATTTAGCGCTTATATTTATTTTTCAAGATAAGAAGACCACACAAAAAAGCACAATTTTTCACTTACCTGCAAGGCATTATTTCTATTGTCAATAAATGTCGGCTTTACTTGTTTTTTAAACATTGATTTCAATGACTCTGCAGTATTGATTCTATTGGCGCATCATTCGATTGTTAGGACAATGTTTTGCATAATCTGTTCTGAAAGATTTTCTGAGAATATTTTAAAGAATAACGCCTAGTTTGTCGAGTTGCGTCTGTTTCCGTTTCAGGGCACTGAATGTTACTTGAAATCTTGGCTGACGTTTCTTGGCGTAGATGGAATTTGTAAAAATATACTTTATAAGTGTACATGTAGGAAATGACGTTTACGTACACAATAAAAAAAAGGATTCAAAGGAGAGCCGTGAAGTACCCAATTCACCTCCAAATTATAGAAGTATTTATATAGTTATATAATCCATCTGACAAAATAATGTCCTAATGAATAGAATTATCTAATATCGCTGAAATAAATATAGTATAGCCAAGTTGGAGAGAATGGCGGAAGATTTGATATCATTAGTTTGCACCATCACCGCAAAACCTATCAAATCATTTCATCTCCATTTTTTTCGACTACCGGACCATATAACAGTGTTCAAAGTGAGTTAGGTTAATAGCATCACGCCAGATGAGGATATTTAGAGTTTGACAAACAAATTTCCTTTGAATTGCCTCAGTGCGATTGATATACAACCGTGATCCTGATCAAATCATGATAGACGTACATCGAATAACAACAGGGATAGATCCAAGATAGATTTTACCAAAGAACAGTACTAAGATTTCATGCATAGCGGAATCCATCGGCGATCTTGAAGATGAATTCCAGCAAATGAAACGTGAGCACATGAGTCAGTAATAAAAGCCAACTAAGAGTAAATTGGTACGCACAAAAAGACCTGTAATTCGTGATTCAATAAGTTTAAATAGCTTATTAATGGTTGCTCTACAGTACTTGTATAAAAACTTCAAAGTTACCGCATTAAATTTCTCCAGTTTGAACGAAATCTCGAACCTTCCTCTTGATGGAGCCCATCAACACCCGCACAGTGGAAACGGACACAGAATCAGCGCATTTCTTCCATTTTGCCCGCATTTGCTGGATGTCCTTGGTCGAAATTCCGGGCAATTCGGAGAATTCATTAGCTTGGGGACAAAATCGATCTTGTTGGCAAAATACCACTCCAGAATCACCTTGGAGTACTGGCACTAGCTAAATCGGGCCAAAAGATGACATTGTACCTATGCTTGCGGATGAACGGCAATTCACGCTTTTTCAGGCATTCTTCGATGCAAAATTGAGATGTCATCGTCGAGGATGTGAGGAATGGTTCCGTTCCAGGCCACATCACCATCGATCTAAGTGCAGCCCCTGCGTTTCGTCAAAACACGGTCGTACAAGAGCGTTGCACGCTATTGGGCCACGGAATTATGCTTCATGTGCCGATACGGATGTTTACTGGCTTTGTACGACTTGGCTTCCCTGGCAAGGATTTTCCGCCCAGAGGACTAAAGAGAGCGTTAGTTCTTTAAGTTTGCCACTTTTGGTGTGGCGCTAGTGACGATTTTAACATTTTAAGCTCGGTTCACAATGGATTATATTTCTTTACAATATTACTTCTACCAAACTACTAGTATCAGTAATTTAGATAAAACATTATAATACCTGGCTGATAAACAATGAAAAAATACTATCGGTGGGATAAATACTGCACTAAGTACAACACTGAAGATTTTTCTCTCGAATCAAATTAATGACAAAACACAACAACTTCCGCCGCGAATATTGTGTTTGCTGCATATTGCCTTCAAGAAAACCGAGCTGTCAAATTAGCACCACTCGCAGCACCAAGTTTTCGGCTTCACGATTCGAAAGACTGGAGGTTTGAGAGCTCTCGACAAACTGTTATTTTTTGGCATCTTCGGCACTTTAGCCTGCTGTGGAGCTGGACCCCTGCGGATTTTCCAGGTTTTTCGTAGGTCCGCTGATTCTTCTCCACACTCAGGGTTTCCATGTGAGGGGGTTTCTGAGGGCACTCGACAAAAAAAAAAAAAAAAAAAAAAAAAAAAAAAAAAAAAAAAAAAAAAAAAAAAAAAAAAAAAAAAAAAAAAAAAAAAAAAAAAAAAAAAAAAAAAAAAAAAAAAAAAAAAAAAAAAAAAAAAAAAAAAAAAAAAAAAAAAAAAAAAAAAAAAAAAAAAAAAAAAAAAAAAAAAAAAAAAAAAAAAAAAAAAAAAAAAAAAAAAAAAAAAAAAAAAAAAAAAAAAAAAAAAAAAAAAAAAAAAAAAAAAAAAAAAAAAAAAAAAAAAAAAAAAAAAACTGTTATTTCTTTTTGGCATCTGTTCGAAGCTGTTTTTTTAAATATTTTTCTTTTTTTAAAGGGCGATACGGTCAAAATTTGGTCAATATCAACTTGACGTATTTCTTTCAATTTTGCATTTAAAAAACCCGAACACCCCTCATTTTGAAGGTGTGTGTGTGTAGAATGTTGGTTCTATTTTGATTTTGGAATTCACTCTTCAGTTGTCAAAATGCCGTCCAAGCAAGAAGAGCAGCGTATCAAAAATTTTGCTCGCGCATCGCGAAAATCCGAGCTACTCGCACGCAAAGTTGGCAAAATCGCTAAAAGTTGACAAATCAACCGTTACAAATGTAATTAAAGTGTTTGGGGAACGTTTGTCGACAACCAGGAAGTCTGGATCGGGGGAAATCGAAAACCGGAAGCCGCTGGAGACGACAAAGAGAGTTGTCGGTAGTTTCAAGCGAAACCCTAACCTATCTCTCCGAGATGCCGCAAATAAGCTGGGTGTATCGTCTACAACCGTGCATCGAGCCAAAAAACGAGCCGGACTATCGACTTACAAGAAGGTAGTGACTCCAAATCGCGATGATAAACAAAATACGACGGCCAAAGCGCGATCCCGGAGGCTGTCCACGACGATGCTGACGAAGTTTGACTGCGTGGTAATGGACGACGAAACCTACGTCAAAGCCGACTACAAGCAGCTTCCGGGACAGGAGTTTTATACGGCAAAAGGAAGGAGAAAGGTAGCAGGAGGATATTTTCAAGCACACGAAACTGTCAAAGTTTGCAAAGAAATATCTGGTTTGGCAAGCCATCTGTTCCTGTGGCTTGAAAAGCAGCATTTTCATAGCTTCCGGGACTGTCAACCAAGAAATTTACGTGAAAGAGTGTTTGAATAAACGTCTGCTGCCTTTCCTGAAGAAACACGGTTGTTCCGTACTGTTTTGGCCGGATTTGGCATCTTGCCATTACGGTAAAAAGGCCATGGAGTGGTACGCCGCCAACAACGTGCAGGTGGTTCCCAAGGACAAGAACCTCCCAACACGCCAGAGCTCCGCCCAATTGAGAAATACTGGGCTATTGTCAAGCGGAACCTAAAGAAGACCAAAAAAACTGCTAAGGACGAGCAGCAGTTCAAGGCAAACTGGCTTTCTGCGGCGAAGAAGGTGGACAAGGTGGCTGTACAAAATCTGATGGCAGGGGTCAAGCGTAAGGCCCGGCAATTCGGATTTGGAAAAGCGGAAGCCTAACTGAATATTTTTCCTGAATTTTATACTAATTGAATCCTTGAAAAAGAAATTTAATTTGATTTTTTAAATAAACGATTTCACCGATTTACACGCGTTTTCCCTTGACCAAATTTTGACCGTATCACCCTTTATGGAGTTAAGAGGGAAAAAGGGGGGGGAAGGGGGGGGGAGGGGGGGGGGGGGGGGGAGGTATGGAAGGGGCAGATTTAATTTTCTGCATTATATAATGAACATATATGGAATGCTAGATGTCATAAATTGAAGGAATATTTCGTGTTTAAGGCAGATTCCGCCTAAATCAGGTTTGTTGTATGAAAATGATGGAAATTATACGATGTTGTAAAGAAATACTACATAATGTACATATAATAATTAAATGCCGCTATTTGCCTCTTCCGCTGCGATGTTAGATGATTGAAACTCTAAAATAGCGAAAATTCCAACGTGATATAATGAAATAAAGTTGCTCACCTGGCAGCCTAGCAAAATAGCAAAGAAAATTTCAGCAAACAATACTTAATGCGAAATGAATTTCATATGAGTCTGATTACTGCCTAAAACGGAAACTCAATAAATCCAAAACAAAACAAATTAAAAATAAATGACAGGAAATTCTTCGATAACTCATTTTTCATACTGGGATCTTAAATGATTCTTTTTGTCTGTGTAAATAGAAAATGTAGGATCATAAACAATGTTAGTTTTTGAATTAATTATTGTGGACGAAGTTTTTTTTATGGTTGTAGAATTTGTCGTGTATAATCCTCTCTCTAAAAACAACGTAAAATCACAGAGAACAGACGTTCATCTTCGATCTGCTACTTGTGTTAAACTTTAAACCGACATTTCAAATGTATGTCGTTATGCTCCTGGTAGGCGGCGCTGCAGTTGTGCGCTAACTGTCATGTAAATGTTTATCAATAAAAATCCACGGCACATTACCTGAAAAGTTTTGTTTGTTTTTCTCTGCACTTGCTTCTTATACCGGCTGCCCATATTAACTTTTACACACGTTTTTCAAGAAAAGGTATATGGACATCAATGTCTGTTCTCTGTGGTAAAATATCATCCTATCTTTTCAAATACATACTGTGAGTTAGGTGGGCTTTAACTTACAACGATGGAAATGCGATGCTGAAAATAGCATAAAAAATATTGTGAAGGGATGTTACAATATAAAATGATAATAACGGAAGTAAACTTTGGACTGAAGCCGTTAAACGGTATTTTTTTAATGTGAGCTTTTTCTCTCTTTTTTAGATAAGCTGTTCTTTGAAATTTTACTGTTTCACGAAATTTGTGTTAATTATTTTAGCAGAGTAATGGAGGCGGCTAAACTCTTAATTCATCTTTGCTAAGTATATTTTGTGGTACATTATTATTCCATTTAATTTCGTTGCTTATTGAAAATAAAACTCTTTCTGCTATGGATGAATACTGCGTAGTGTTTAACATTAATATCTCTCTCACGCCCAAAACCACGACTTCAAATTTCATTCCCGGACATGTCACAACAATTACCCAAAATTTGTTTTAAGTTACTACGGTGGAGGCTGGAAATCCTTGATAATCAAGAAATAAATAAAATAATAATATTGTAAAATCTGATACTAACATATATATTATTGATGGCATCAGTTCTTTCACGGTGACCATACTGATTTTATTGGCGGAATGCCTTGTCCTTCCATAAAGCCACATGTGCTTATGGCCGATTTATCCTAACGGTTTGGCCCAAGTTTTTCTTATCGTAATTTCGGCCTAACATACGTTAGCCTAATGACCCAGCACCATTCATACATACATTTAGTATATTGTCTTATATATAAATTTATATAATCGGGATATAAGGTGGACTATCAGGGCACCCGCTTTAAGCGAATGTTAGATTGCCAACTCATAACAGTTTCAGTTTCTCGTTTCTGACGTTTTGTACATACCCAAACAGCATACTTTGTCATAAATGTGTATAAATAACTAATTAATGATAAATTTACTTGAAAAAAAATTTAGTCCAGGCCTCACTGTTCATAAATGTAACGAATAAAATAAGTTTGTGTCTCCATCTTCGATCAGCCAAAAAAAAAGTTTTGAAATATAATATTTATGTGCAAAAAAAAAGAGTTTGAACAGTCATACTCAGAAATGTATATGTTGCTTAAGATTTAAGGCAAATGCGTTTTCTAGTTTACCATAAATCTTATATTTTAGTTCTACAAAAGTCATTTCCTTGAATAAAAATGGCAATGTAAATGATTAATAATCGTGCATATAATTCTGGATTGAAAATTTTGCAAACATATGAAAGAATTAGAAAGTTGACGAATATTATTTTTAAAGAAACCTACATTTTAAATGTGGAACTTTGCTATGGCGTTATTAACAGTCTGAAACACAGCCCGTAGTGTAGTTCCTGAACAAAAATGAAGTCCTAAAAACGAACTACAATCAAATACTATCTAGGGTTCAGAAAAATGATCCACTGTGCTCCACTGATTCTCGGAATATGAGCATTGTCTTGGTGGGGATGAAAGTGGATCAATCAAACTCATCCGCACTTTATAAAAAGAAATCTTTCGCCGGACCGAATGATGAAGAACAAGCTAATCCCAGGAACGCTCGAGAGAATATAGAAGTACCGGCCAATGATGCTGAGACTTGCTTCTTGGTCGTTTCTTGTATTTGTGGTCGCTTATATATGTGACTAATTAACGGCCAAACTAACCCAAGTTCAGCGGGAATAAATAATTCTCTGAACCAAACGATGCACCAAAACTTGATTTAAGCAAACCCGGAGAATGTAGTGTTGGCTGAAATGCTCCAATATGTGTGATGCTGCCGTTGATTTCGACGGATCAGATATTGAAAACGATCTATATGGTTTTAACGATGACAGCGATGATGAATTTGAGGTATCCATGCACGGACCAGGAAATGACCGACTTTTTTTTTTTTGGAGGGGCGTAAAACCACTGCGTCCACTCAGTTGAAATTTTGTAGTAAAACCCTGGTACAATCGCACCTTCGGGGTTGATTACTATTGTCAGTACAGAGTCGAAGATGCAACAATTTCCCCTTCAGCAAATGGAGTTTATAAAATCCACCACCTTTCCAGGATTCACAAGAGGAGTTTGCTCATTAAATCTTCCGACTTGAAGTACCTGGTGGTCACTCGCCCACCGATTACTTAGAAGTATCTCAAATTGTAATATTCCGCCCACTATATCGTGGGGCAAATTATTGCGAGTAGTTGAACGGATTGGAGATAAGGACAGCATTGGGTATTGGACAAAATCTTCCCCGGTTGGTACCAAATTAATGAGCGTAGGAATCAATAGAATCAATATCTGTTACTAATGCTATGATGGGCCACCAATTGGAGGGCGGCCAGCTTGTCTTATCTCTATTTGCAGGATATCCACAGAAAAGGGGCATGCCACCGCTCAGAAAAAAACGTACGCAAGTGAAACTATTACCTACACAGGCAGAAAAAGCGATCACTATTATTTATGAGTTTACGGTGATTGGGTCATCCCGGACTATTCGGGGCGTGGTGCAACTGGCGTAAGATGTTCTATTGCTTATGGGAGCTGCCCTATGCTATTGGCGGATAGTGCTAGTTACATACTTTCACCGTATCGTTAACCACAACGAACCCTGCTGCTAACCTTTTCCCAACTATCCAACATCCCAGTGATTCCTCTTGGAAGTGCAGAGGATTTCTCGGCTTCCTTAAAAGCGAGTATCACATCAACACGTTCCTTCCCATTCCCTATTTGACGCGGCATTCGGGCACGGCCGGTACCGGTATTGCTTCATAATGGGTCACCAGTTTTTACACATTGAGGACGTATGCTAGTCCCAAGCATCATCTGTTGGCTCTTTGTGTAAATACAGCTGAGCTGGCAATAATCGAGTACTTAGCATTCGTGAACGGTCAATCATGCTCATGCTTCACCACTTTTCCAGGATTCACAATCCAAATTTCTTTAGGTTGCATATAGCCACTGTAAAGAAATTCAAATCTGCGCAGAGCAGATGTTCCGAGGTTTCACGTTCCATGTTACAAAAACGACAGTTATCATTCTGAACCTGGCCAAATGATATCTATTCGGACAGTGTCCGGTTACTAACCCAGTATAGTCACAAAAAACTCTCTTATTGAGTTTCACGAGCTTTTCACTGATTGTGACATGTGGAATTATAAACCTCTTTGATTGAACACACTTTGTGGTGACCAACCAGTTGGCCATCACCCTTTGTTCCTCCGAAGATTTGAGTTCCATTTATGGCACAGTATGATATACCGCAGAATGGTTCTGGGCTAATAAACTGTGCATTTGAACCTTGTTTAGCAAGCTGTCTGTAAAAATACAAATATAAGACAGACTTACACAACAAACAATTATAGAGCGTATTTACGTTTTGAGAAGTTTTTAATAAGGTATAGTGGGGTAAGTAAAACGTAGGTGAGGAAGTGGGTAAACTAGCCCCAATGTAAACAGCAAAAGGTGTTGTTATTCCTCAAAATCTCATTGTTGTTATGAAGACACTGAAGCGTATTTAATAAATTGAATCCAGTTTCTTATATTATACTGCCGTTCTACGCATAATTATTTCATGTAACTTCCTTCGACAAAATAAAAACTCAGATCAATTTGTCCCACTCCAACAGAAATGCTTCGGTAGATATGATTTCAAAAGGATTTTATGGAACTCATCAATACTAAATACTAGTATGTCCTTTCTAAAGTTCTTGGTGAAATACATGATTAGTAGAAATTTTACAGTGGATACTAATGTTTCATGACGCCTTCTTGATGGCAATGGGACAAATTATCTTGAGTTTGGTTGTTTCAGATTATGCGTGGAACGGTAGTATAGTGATTCGAGAGGTTTACTCAATTACCCAACCCACGTTTCACTTACCCCACCAAAAATTAGTTTTGCATCAAGGATTTGTTCGTCAACTAAGTTGAGAACCACAAATTACGGAAGCAGAACAACTTACTGAAGAAACGATTTTGAGCGGTCCCCTGCTAAGCTACAACAGGCCTTAGTGTCAAAGTTGCTGCCTTCGATTTATAAGCTATTTCTGAAGATCGATAGGATTCCGGAATGTCCAAGCGCTGATATGATATTGCAGATGTCCATGGAAGCACAGGCCAGTAACTAAATCTTCGTCAAGCTGCCAATGCATACGATATGGCCTGAAGGATTTGCAGAGAGGACAGTTACAGGACGCGTATCGTAAGGCTGTGGGAAATAAAACTAACAGCCAACTGATCGACCAAATCTATTTTTTATTGTTAGATTACCTCAAGAAGAGATGTCTTTGCTGGCCACGGTGATTTGCTGGTCGAAAAAGTAGCTTCAAAGTGCTACAGATTAAGGCAAAATGTCATCAGTAACCTCAATCGTTACCATTCACCGTAATTTTATCTGAATTTCGGAAATGTGATATTAAATCATTTGACAAATTTAATTTGCTTGCTACCTTATTACTCAGATGAGCTTGGTGCTGAATTGAATTAGATTTTATCTGTTTTGATTTCATACTAGAAAGGCCATAAAAGTTTCACTAGGCAAACTGATGTATCAATTTCAGTTTGTCATTTGCTTCGATGAACTGATTTTATACTTTATTGACTTTTCAATTATTATCTTCCTGTAAGCATACCTTGGTCTGCTTGAGAAGTACATAAAATATAAGTATATAAAACCAACTTATTCAGTAAATCTGCAGTATGTGAACCTTAAGTCAACTGTAATGTTAGGTAAATTCGATTAAAATAAAAATACTATGCAAATTGGATAATATACCAGGATTTCATGTTTGTTCAAAAGAAATAAAACCAAACAATACAAAACATTTCTCGCTATAAATGTTGATTTCTGTAGTGTATTTTAACAGCAAATTCAAATGTACTGTAACAATTTTGTTATCATTGCGTTAGTGAAACATCAAGGTGAAATCTCGGTTTGGTATCAACAAGAGAAGCATGAACATCCTTATTTTGATGTGCCCTCACTGATACAAAACTAGTTTTCGATTTGATGTGACAGGAAGAGTTTTTTGCTCTCAATCAATAGATATTTTAACACTCAAAAACTGAACGATTCGAACGACAAATTAAGAAGAAAGAACACTGAAGCTATATGCTCCAATGCTAAGTTCACCATTCACGCCGAAGAAAAGGCTTGATTTTTCGGAATCATCTCATATAAATTGTTAATGCTGTCAAATGTCTTGTAGTAGTATTTGAGTGGAACTAAAATCCAGCGTATATTCTGGGAAGGATTCCAATCAATTATTTTTATTCAGAAAATAAAAATAGTTTAGTTTCATAGTTGCATGTCTTTTTCTTTTTCATTATCGTTCAAATACTGTTTATTTCGAACCAAGTTTGTACAGACTAAACACCCAGTGGACCAGTAGGAAGATTTTCGGATTGCGAAAAGTTCCGCCGACTGGAGCGGGAATCTAACCCCCACTTCGTGGCATTAAGAATACTCCTGAGCGACGAGTGACGCCGCTAACCGCACGACCACGGAGTCTTTTAAAACAATGTTATTTTTCAATACAAATTCGTAATTTGTTCACACACAACCACCACACGAAACACTTTCTACGCATCCACCATCACATCCATCATATTTTCAGCCAGGTGTTGCTTATTTTTGCATATTTTGTCTGGTATGCCAAGACGTATGGCACCATTTCTCACAATTATCTCTTTTGTGCAAAATCGCACATTCCCATTAATGCATCTATCATGTTTCTGCAGGGGGTTTACTGTGCCATTCTCTATTGTTTAATTAGCAGTAAAATTGATAAAAAAATGTGTTCCGCAAAACTAAACACCAATTTTCGATAGATTCCGCTCACAACTAGGTACTCATTCCTTTATTGTGAACCATACGATAATTTATCAAATGGGCACGTGCTGTACGAGCAGCGAGACTGTGTTAGACGTTAACAATAAAGGTGTTTTTTGATGGTTTCGCCATGCCTTCGCATGACGATTTTGTCCACGTTCCTAGCATACAAATACCGCACGCGAAAACAGATACATCATCCATATTTACACACAGAACAAACGGCATACACATTTCTTCTAGGTATAGCTATGTTCTTAATATGGGTTTACGAGTAATGCAAACGGGCACAAACTTTAAAAGAATTGAATCAATCTTTCAAACTTAATCATCATGTAGAAAGTTATTTTAATTGTTTTGTTAGTGCTTAAGTTATTGTGACATAAAACTGTACATCGCTGTTAACCTACTTGTGCTGTCAAAGTGTTATGTAGTTTATTATAGTTGCACACCTACACAACTATTTTATATTTATAACGATTTTAAAACTAAAATCAGTTTATTCTACAAAAGCATTACATAAGTCATATATCTAAATCATCAAATATCTAGAATCAACACATGAATTTTGTTTTGAAATTTCATTCTTCATTGGGTGTACTTGCACATTTCCCTTTTGGTATTCTTTCTTCGCTTTTCAATTTTATCAAAGCTATTCTACGCCAGGTGATTGCATTATTTTCCATTTTTTCCCTCACTTCCATAGCATAGCACAGTGGCTCTTCTCTGGTGATTCTCTTTACGCCTATAAATGTTGTCATTGAGCGGCTCATCCTAACAATAAAGTCTATTCTCCCTCTGTTCGAAGGTCCTTTTGATTGGAACGACGAAGAAAACTTTGTTTACCCTCCAGCAGAACAAATAGGTATTCAATTACCCACTTCAACAGTGACGATCCCAGGAAAATTTATGACGCTCATGTAAGGAATATAATTTCGAAAATTATCGAATGTGGTCACTAATTTTCTGTTGGGTATTGTCTTTTTTTCACGGTGGTCACTTTTTGTTGAAAAACAGTAGGTACAGTCTCGGAATAAATAAACGGGCATTGGTGAAGCGGTTTGTAGTAAAGCGATTCAGGGGGAAGGGGAACGTTATCGAGCACGAGTACGATATTCATTAATTTTCATATTGATTATGCAGCCTGTTATGATCGAGGCTTACAAACGAATGAATACTGCATAGAACCATAATTAAAATTTATGATTGGATGGTACAATGTGGTGCAATTAGGTTCAGTCTAACAGATAAATGTTCAATTGAAAATGAAAGTGGGTGTATGACTAAACGCATCGTTAGACAAATCTCTGTATAGATAACTGTTGATACTCTATCACAATAGTTTGATCAACATAATAGTTCAAGCAAATGCTCAAGGCTACATGAACTCTTAACTCTTATTCTTCAATATCACATCACATCATCCTAGACAGATGTTTTTGTTCCGGATAACAACTGCTGTTGTTTATCAGAAACCTATTTACATTATCAATCTTTACATTTCAATCTGCCTTGTGGATGTCCTTGTCTTGAGAAACTAGAACTGACGCAACTGCAACGTCGCTTAAACATACTCTTTAATTATTTTACTTATCAACTCATTTCATCCTGCTCAACGAACGTAAAAAAACTCGTTATATAGATGAAACCAACAACGTGGCCGGGTGAAAATAATAATTTACGGATTGACACCAGACATAAACGGCGAATATGCAATGATCAGTTATCTCACCTCATGCCAAGTTCGAAAAAAAATCATGCACGTGAATCGAAAAGGTACGCAAACAATTCTGCATCAATAATGCAATAAAAATTGCGAAAATCGCTGTAGAAGGTGCACTGTGACTACTGCAGACCGAACCAAAACAAGCGAGCAGTGCATAAATTAACGCATTGCGCAGCACGAGCCTTAAAACTACGGTACTGAAATGATATATTTGTTCCCGAAAAATAGCTGATGCAACTAGACTGCTACAGTATGCTAAGTTCATAAAACATTGCATCTCGCCACACCGTCGCAGGATTTATTGGTGTATTCTGTGCAATGCTTTGACTTGTCCCAAGTCACTCTGCAGCCTGCTGCTGAATGGTGTAGCCTGGTTCCACGAGGCCAGAGAGGAGCAACTGCGATTTGGACGCGTTGATAGCTCCAGGTGTAAAACTGTTTGCAGCGCTGCATTCAAGTCTAGGCGGTTGCGTTCAGGTTAAGCAGCGTGTGGCGTGATTGCCTAGAAGGAAACCCCAACTGTCTGTCACATTATGCAGAATATGGTGACAAATGCGTAATAAGCACTCCGAACGCTAATGACGAAATAAGAACAGGTGGTGATTTTGTTTTTACTGGGATTGGTCGTCTCGAGCTGCCAACGACGTTGAAGAATTTTCTTCACAATGGTACTGTAGAGGGGAATTAAGTGATCCAATGCAGTGATATTATGAACAGTGTGAATATTTTCCTTTCGTTTGAAGCAGGAAGCACAGCAAGCGAGTTGAGCATTGAAGTTCACAGGTCAATCCGCATGCACGGCTCTGCCTAACGAATAATGGAAACAATGTTATCTAGGAGCCTGATTGGAATGCGCTGCGAAAGTCATAATTTTTCTAGCTGAAAGGTACATCTCTATTTCAACTGACATTTCAGTGTTCTGTGTGAGCTTTGGTATATTGGATGAATGGAGCCCATGGTTTTTAGGTTGTTAATAGTGCTACATTGACAAAATACCGATTTGTTTGGCTAATTCTGCGAGCTCGTCGAAGAGTTTAGAATAACACTTCTCTGTCTTACTGGAAAACATTAAATATACCAATTTATTTCCGAATTTCTCTGCTGCAGTTATTATTTGACGTGATACCGGCCGATTCCGTTGCCTCCTTATCGAAAGCCCTTCTGTACTACCAGAACGTAGGAGGCATTAACAGTTCGCTCGCCGAGTACCAATTGGCATGCAGTGACGCATGCTACGATATCTACGCCTTCACTGAAACATGGCTAAACAGCAACACATTATCGAAGCAACTGTTTGACGACACGTACGATGTGTACCGACTAGATCGATCGCCGCTCAACAGCAACAAGAAATCTGGTGGTGGAGTCCTTCTTGCCGTGCGCTCAACGTTCAAATCTCGCCTCCTGAAGCCTCCCGAAAACTCAACGGTTGAACATCTCTGGGTGGCAATAACCACCATAACCGGAACATTGTTTATGTGCGTTGTGTATATCCCACCTGATCGTGTCAACGACAGCAGCCTCATCGATAAGCACACTCTTTCTTTGGATTGGATCGTGTCACAAATGGGACCCAGCGACAACATCGTCGTTGTGGGAGATTTCAACCTCAGCACGATTTCATGGCATGTCGATACCAACGGCTTCCACTATCCAGATACTTCATGTTCGTCATTCAGACCAGCATCTCTCTCCTTGCTTGATGCTTATTCTACCGCAAGACTTCGGCAAGTTAACGGCATTCCGAATAAAAACAATCGTTTGCTGGATCTATGCTTCATTACTGAAGAACTGGGTCAAAGATGTTCTGTTATTCAAGCTCCGGCACCGCTTGTCAAAAGCTGCAGAAACCATTCCCCTCTGCTACTGACGCTGGAATTAAATCCTGAGTACAGCTTCCATGACAACTTCGAAAATGTTTATTATGACTTCAACCATGCTGACTACGAGGGAATGAACAACTTTCTCGCCGACGTGGACTGGAACACGACTCTTGCAAACGGGGATGCAAATTTTGCTGCTTCGACTATGTGCTGTATTTTGCTTTACGCCGTCGATCAATTCGTGCCTAAGAAAATCAACCGTAAGCCTCCCAAACCTGCCTGGTCAAATTCTGACCTCAAACACTTGAAACGAGTTAAAAGGGCTGCTTTGAGGAAACACAGCAGATATCGCACCGATTCCACGAGGGCAAACTACGCTCGCGCCAACGACGATTACAAATACCTCAATAACAGCTTGTACAACGCCCATCAGTTTCAATTGCAGAGTCGTCTCAAAACGAACCCGAAAAGCTTCTGGCGGTTTGTGAACGAACAACGGAAAGAAACCGGCTTACCCTCTACTATGACTGATGGCACTCTTGAAGCTGATACTATCGTGGATATCGCCAGCTTGTTCCGTACGCAGTTCAGCAGTGTCTTCTGCGACGAAATTCTGGACGCCGAGAGCCTCGAATCGGCTACTAGCAATGTTCCCCGCATGTCTGTATTTGGCTTTGCTTTCACTATTCATAGTGATATGGTGATTTCAGCCGGGAAGCAGATGAAAACTTCAACTGGATGCGGTCCTGACGGTATTCCTTCAATTGTCCTGAAGCGTTGCCTAAACACGCTTGCTGCGCCCCTAGCTACGGTGTTCAATTTGTCTGTAACTTCCGGCGAGTTTCCTGAATGCTGGAAAGAGTCATTTGTATTCCCAATACACAAGAAGGGATGCAAACGGTCCGTCGCCAACTATCGTGGGATTGCTGCACTAAGCTCTGTATCCAAGCTATTTGAACTAATTGTTCTCCAAAGGCTGGTCAATGACTATTCACAGACTATTTCTCCAGACCAACACGGTTTTGTGCCCAAGCGCTCGACGGCGACCAATCTAACCGTATTTACATCGTTCATCATGCGCGAAATGGAACGCGGTCATCAAGTAGACGCCATTTACACAGATCTCTCTGCGGCCTTCGATAAAATGAACCATCAGATTGCCATTTCTAAATACGGCAATATGGGGGTTCACGATCAGTTGTTGAACTGGCTCCGTTCATACCTGACTGGTAGAACTATGTCCGTGAAGATTGCCGATTACGCCTCATCTAGCTTTCCGGTAACATCCGGCGTTCCTCAAGGTAGCCACCTTGGCCCATTCCTTTTCCTGCTATATATGAACGACGTAAACTTGGTCCTCAAATGCCTGAAATTATCCTACGCGGATGACCTGAAGCTGTACTACGTTATAAAATGTCCGGAAGACGCCCACTTTCTTCAGCAGGAACTGCAAGTGTTTGATAACTGGTGCCGAATCAACAGAATGTCCTTAAATGTATCCAAATGCTCAACTATCTCCTTCGGCCGAAAACGTGCGATGTATCTTCACGACTACATCCTTCGAGGTACGCGCTTGAAACGAGAAACAACGGTCAAGGATCTGGGAGTAATGCTGGACTCCAAACTGTCGTTCAAGGTTCACATTTCGTATATTGTTTCCAAGGCCTCTTCGCAGCTAGGATTTATGTTCCGCTTCGCAAAAAACTTCAAGGACGTTTACTGTCTGAAGGCATTATACTGCTCTTTGGTTCGCCCTTTCTTGGAATACTGTGCCATCGTTTGGTCCCCTTTCTACCAAAACGCAGTCCAGAGGATCGAAGCTGTTCAGCGAAGGTTTATACGCTTTGCTTTGCGACATCTTCGCTGGCAAGACCCTCGCAGATTGCCAAGTTATGAAAATCGGTGCAAGCTCATCAACCTGGAACTGTTGGAAGGTAGGCGTATGGTAGCCAAAGCGTGTTTCATTGGTGATCTGCTTCAAGGAAATGTTGATTGTTCCGTTCTACTGGATCTCTTGACCATCAACACTCGACGACGAAATCTCCGTTTACAACAGTTCTTCGTGTTCCGGCACTCAAGGACCAACTACGGAAAACACGAACCTGTGCAAAGCATGTGCCGCGTTTTCAACAGCTGCTATAATGTGTTTGATTTTAATGTATCCCGTGATGTTAATAAGCGTTGTTTCCGTATATGTCTTTGTTAAGTTTTGTTAATTTTCGTATGTAATTTAATTTTTTAAAGGGTCATTGGGATGAACATTTTATCTGTTGACGAAAATAATAAAATAATAATAATAATGATCATTGATCCGAGGTACACAAATTCATCCACCACTTCGAACTCATCTCCGTCGATTGCAACAGTTCGGCCTATGCGAGCACTCACACGCTGCATAGTGAGAGAACTGAAAAAAAAACGTCTTAAATCATTATCTTTTGAATACTTCATTTTAGAGCAATGCTGTCTTCGGGTTTCTGAACACGAAAAAAAAAATCGTTGGACATTAACAGATTACTTATTTTACTATCCTATTTTTTTTCCCAAGTGACTTAAACACCTTCTGGGATTTTTTTTTGTTTGGGGTGAGATTTGAACGCGTGATTTTGACGTGAGAAGTATAGATGCTAACCACTACGCTCAGGTCACCCCACACATATGTTTCTCAAAAATTCATATTCATAAGGGCCGGTTCACAACCCCGTAGACTCATTTTTGAAAATCTCAGACCCCTCTCCCCCCTGGTAGACTTTTCTCCATACATTTTTTTTGAAATTTTGTATGGAGCGTAGACTTTGTTTTTTTCGCCTCGGCTTTTTTTTGCACCGATATTTCAGCATGGTCAATATCGGATGAAAAAGGGAAATCTTCATGTTGGTGCGTCAACTTTGACGCCAGCTGTAGTCCAAACCACTCAATGGAAACAGTTCAAATTTTTTCCACATTATTTTCTATATTTGTAGGCTATGGTAAAATTTTTAATAAATTACCTAAATTTTTCACAGAAATACGGAATTTTAAAATAGGTCTGTCCAAAAACTACTTTTTTCACATATGTTATGTAAATTTCAAATTTATAAATTTTATCAACATGAAATTTTGATCAAATGAGGTCTATACATTGGTTATAATGTTGTCAAATTTTCAGCCAAAAATATTGAGAATTGACAAAGTTACAGACGGTTGAACATGGCGTTTTTTAGAAGCAAAATTTTGCTCGGCTTTTTTTTTGCTACTGAGTGTATATGAGACGTTCTAAAAATTTCTGTAAACTTTTTGTTGATCTGTGAAAATAAGTTTTCGGAATACCATCGAATACAAGCTTAGGAAAAGAGGGAGTTTTGATAGTAGTGAAAAAAAACCGCCTAATTACAACTAACGACCATTCCTCATGACAACCCAAGAAAAAATCAATGTCAGTAGGTTTGATTAAGAATGTTTTATAAAAATAACTCAAAATTACTTGCGGTAACTGAACTGAAATTAAATGTGAAATTCTAATATGATAAGGGTCCCAGACAACAAAATGTACGTATATTGAAAGTAATTTTCAAAATATACAAGCAAAAAAACCGTAAAAAATGCACAAATATTGCTTATGCGTGCAAAAGTTCAACCCATACACGGGAAAACATAATTTTTTTCTTAAGCGAGTTGATTTCACATCGTATGCAATTCAATCTCGAATAACAAATTCGATTTGAAAAGTCTTACGTTCCTAGCATAGTGTCATGAGGCAAGATTAGGCCAAACTAGAGCAGAACCCTTTTGATTCTTCTCTAATGACAAGAGTCTTCTTCCAAACATGCTCTGGAACGTCAAACTTGGATTTTGCGACGAAACATTTCTGTTCGGGAGTTGGCGGGAGTCGGCCTTAAAGTTGGTTTCGTCATCCATCATGGTACCATGCGGATTGGTGACGAACTTCGCGGATGGGTATGAAACTTGACAGACAAAAACAATACAAATTGAACCAGCTTTGCTCAAATTTTCAGATCTTTTGCCACACGGTCACGAAAATAATTTAATAATTTCTCCAAGAGAAAATAACGTATAAAAAATCTAAGGATATAATTTTGTAGGTTTTTAATTAAAATTTAAGCGAAAAATACAATAGAAATTATACGTCAGCTTTTCGGATGATTTAGATTAGGACCGTTAGATTTAATGAATGGTTACATTCTTTTCTGAAGACACTCCTCGTTGTAAACCTTTTTACGTTTAGAAAAGCAAAATTTTTGCTGTGAAATTCCATTTCACGTAAAATGGACGCAGGCAGCCATTTTGCAATAAATATGCGATTACGTTTGTTTATATTTATCAGCTACCATGGAAGCCATACGGGAGTAAGTTTTAAATTACATTTGCAAAAGCTTAGACCGTGTCAGATCTCCAATAGCCTTAAGCAGTTCGGAGTGAGTAAGCGTTTTGTTTTTCGTACCTTAAAACGGTTCAAGGAAACTGGAAATGTCCATATTCAACACAAAGGAGGTGCCAGACGAACCGCCAGATCGAGGAAAAAGATCAAATGTGTGAGACGTAATCCGGCCGTATCTGGCCGTAAACTGAGCAAACAATTTCAAATGTCCCCTGCTTCAATGAACAGGCTCCTCAGACATGATCTGGAATGCAAGCCGTACAAGAAACAACGGGTTCACGTGTTGACCGAGCATCAAAAGCAAGCCAAGGTCCAAAGAAACCGAAATCTTTTGGTTCGGCACGGTGACTGCGACATTTTATTTTCGGATGAAAAGCCCTTCCTCCTTCAGGACAGTCCTAATCAACAAAATGATCGTGTGTATGGCAAAAATCTTGCCAACAGTCCAAGAGATAAACTAGCTGTAGAACACTATCAGAATGTATCGAAAATCATGGTATGGGGCGCCGTTTCACGAAAAGGAAAACTTCCTCTTCTTTTCATAGAACCTAACGTAAAAATCAACACTGAATATTACATCGAGCAGGTTTTGAAGAATCATCTGCTTCCTCATGCTTCAACGCTGTATGGGAATACACCATATTGTTTCCAACGAGACTCAGCTCCAGCTCACAAGGCAATGAAGATGCCACAAGCGTGGTGCGCGGAAAATTTGCGCGATTTCATCACAAGCGAAGAATGGCCTGCATCTTTACCGGATCTCAACCCACTTGACTACTTTGTTTGTGGTTATATGCTTCAACATAAAGGCTCTACGAAAGGGCTTACTTTAGATCGAATCAAGAAACATTTGGTTGATATTTGGGACCAAATTCCACAGGAAATCGTGCGTGCCAGCTGCGATTTGTTTACAAAGCGTGTGCGCAAAGTTTTCAAGGAAAGGCGAGAGATTCGAATTGAATTAATATAGTTTTTTTCTACCTATAACATGTATCTTTCAAATGAAAAATAAATGCTATGCTTTGGTTGATTTGTTTTGTTGTAATCCAATTTTGTTTGAGTGACACCTGTTGTGACCAGGGGAGACACCCTGTAGTTTGTTTAATTGAAAGGCTAAGACGTGTGTAACACTTTGCGGAGCCAATAATCAATATTGTTAGTAACAATGCATTGCTTTTTGATGTAAGTAAGTGGGGTGCCAATTACTCGTGGCTAGCTCGAGGTTATTGGGTCACATTATCGTTTGGAAAGAACTAGGAAGGTAACTTATTTAAGGTATTATTTGCTGCTCATGGTTGCGACAGGTACCAAGGACTCGGTCCCTTTAGCCCCTTTCAGGAGCTAGGCGCAGATGGTTGACCAATAGCTTGCAGTTCAGGTACAATTAGCACGGAAACAAAAGGATAGCATAACTAGGACACAATGCCAGGGAATTTACTATAGTGGACTGGAGGGAGGACCTCGCGGAAGGGTTGTCTACCTCGAGCCAATAGGGTATCCTATAGTCGTGCTCTGGAAACATCATTATCCGGGCAATGCAAAACTGCGTGAGCGATGTCATCATGATCGGTTCCGCACCTAAATACAGAAGCATGCCAGTGCGAAGTCAATTTCAAAGTGGAATTCAAATCGTCCAAATTCCTTCAAATTCAAATCACACTGGCATGCTTCTAAACTTCGATGCCCTTGAATGTGTTTTGAATAAATTAGGGTGTTTCCGCACACTAAATAAAAAGCTTATCTAGACACCATTCCGGATAAACTTAATCGACTTTGAGAATGGCACAACGCTAATGATGAGGTCGACGATAATGCCTTGACGTGTACGTTATTAGATGTTTCGAATGAGGATTTAAGAATAAGAGTGCATATATTAACACTGAAAAACAAATAAGATGAGATGAAGTGTGTACTTGTCCCTATAATTGATACATACCATCAATGTAATGGAAAATCATATCCCGATATTGAATACTGTTTTTTTCAAATTATGAAATTGGTTATGCATTTCTAGAATATCAACTACCACCAAATTATTGGCTAAAAGATATTATTAAAAAGAAACTTCAATGTTTCTGAACGTATCACCAAACCATTCATTAATTTTCAAGCGCCTCTTTAGATGTTTGAACCACATTATATATTGCTCATCTAAAGGAAGGAAGGAATTTCCCGGGGCGAAAGAGGCGCTGAATCAAGATGTTGGAGAACAAATAAATTGTTTTCTGTTCGTCATAATGTTTGCTTACGTTTAATAGCAATGCCAAACATCACAAATCGTCCCACTCACGAGTCAATCCTATGATTTCAAGTAGGATAAATTGCGAGTGATGAGATTAATATAGTAACATCTTCCCTAATAATTTTTGAATCGCCAACTAAAACCGCCAGATTATCCCTTATTATAGGGTGGCAAATAGACTAAAACTTCAGTTTTGGCGAAAGTCTATTTAATTTCACCAGTCGGTACCTTCTAGGAATCATCCGGTTCCTGACGAGGCTGGCTGACCCCTCTTGTCTATATGCTCCTAATAGAATAATAATAGTATAACATTTCCCAAAAACAGAGCGGCGTTAGAACGCTCAAGATTTGACTTCATTTTTCGCTCTCCTTTTATGTTGTCTGGCGGATTTGAACCTCATCAGGCTCCCTCTCGATAATAAACATCAATGAGCATAAATCATTCCACCCCTCCGGGAACTCTTCGTTGTGAATTGATGCCACCACCACCACGATGACACTGACAACGGTGCTGGAATCAGCGGTTGATGGGCCTCCTGACAGAAGAATATGTTTTTTTATTTATCATTTACAATTTAACAGTTATTGAGAGGAAATTAGGGGGAAGGATTCTTTCGGGTTCGGTGAGAAAATATTATGCGTAAATGTTTCACGGCAAATTTTTGTTTTATGAGAAAGGCTATCTACCTACTCTGATGTAAGAAAGCATTTTCAGACAACAGTAAAGTTCTTGTATTTTCACGAACGCACCTAATTGAAGTGATTAATGAATTTGTGGTCTGACGCGTGAGGTTGGGTGGCGAGAAGGCTTTTTGATTGAGCTCTTCAACCGGGATTTGTAACGATGGCGTTGATTAATGATATGTTGGCTTGAGCGGAGTGCGAAATTTGATCCAATATTTGCGATTATGTAATTTGCTCATCATCATGATGTTTTTGGTGCCATTCAATTCAGGCTGCTATGTGTGTATCTATGATGTTGTTTATTTGTGAGACCATTTTTTGTTGAGTTTGAACCCCAGACAACTATTTATTGACATATCTTTTGGTAACAAAATATTTAGTGAACAATTAGCATTTCATAGTCATTTATGAAATAGAGCTAAAGAAACCATTCAGTAATAACTGTTTGATTGAAAATTCAAACCAGTGCAATCTAGTTGTTCGTATATGACGGAATATTCAATCAACATGCGCCATCTGCTTGTGAGTCGTCTCCGCTAAAATCTGAGAGATCCCTCGTTCGTCGAACATCGATAGCCGGAGGAAAGAGAAAACGCATAGTTTTATGGTGAGCTCTTTTTGCTTCCGTTCTCTAAGCTATAAAAGCTCAATTTGCAGTAATAGCAGACCTCTTTTTATCCCGATCTACGACCAAGACTCCAACCAAGTGCTGAGTTAATTTCGTTAAGGTTAAGTTTGCTAGCAGTAAGAAAATTCAAATATATCGGTAAATTAATTAAGTGAAATAATATGAACCAATCTATCTTGTGAAGTAGTGAATTAGGAAAATAAATTCAAGAACTAAATTTAGTGAATTGTGACTTAACCCGTACAAATACGAAGAGCACGTGGAAGTAAAGGAGAAATTGCTACCGTGCTACCACTTAAACCAGAAAGAAATCCAGTGCTAAGCAGAAATAATCCGCTGCTTTCCGCTACTATCACCATTGGTCCTTCGAACCGGATGTACGTAGAACTCCGTATATCCGGCTACACGTTCATCTGTAAGACGCCATCTTTCCTGGTTCACGTATTCTGAGTGGGTCAATCTGCAACAACTATACCTCAGCAGCTCTTTGTTCCTGTAACCAGATAGGATCAAGGCACGAAATTGTCTGTAAAAGGTAATTGATATTCCAATATCTTCAAATATCGCGTTTTGTGCTTCCTGGTCTGTCGCTTCCAGGATCTGACCGTCATCCTACCTGACTTGATTGCCTATTGCATTGCACGACGCACCGTTGGAGTCATCGTTGTTACTGAATCGTGAATGAGCGTAAATTCGGTCACATAGACAACAGTCAAATTCGCCTTCTATCTTTCTCTGGATTTGTGAGACCAGAAGGAATCAACCTACCACGACAATTCTTCAAAGACAGCGTAGTTCCTGTTTCGCTGTACTGTACTGGGAACTCTTTCGTTCGTACTCGCCGCAGATTGGATTCATTTAAGGCACATAATTGCCTATCAAAGGTGATTATCATTCCAATCTTATTATCTCTCCCGAGTTGTGCTTCCTGGTCTGTTGTTTTCAGAACCCAACATGTCAACGGACCGTCGCCTAAAAACTTTAAAGACTCGCCAAAAGAGCCTTTTAGCATCGTTCAGCCAGATAAAGGAGTTTGTGGACGGTTATCAGGAAGAAACCGATGCTTGTCAAGTACCTGTTCGACTGGAACATCTAGTGTCTTTGTGGAATGACTTCAATGCAGTGCAAGCAGAGCTAGAATCGCTGGATGAGAGCAATGTCGACAGTCAACTCAAGAAACGCATTGAATTTGAATCCTGCTATTTCCAGGTAAAGGGTTTTTTGCTATCTGTGAATAAGACTCCCACACCACCGTTATCACCTCCGTTCAATAATCCTACTGGTCATGTTGGCACACACTCTTCCCACGTGAGATTACCCGATGTTAAACTGCCGGTGTTCAGCGGCCATCTAGACAATTGGATGAACTTTCATGACTTATTTGTCTCGTTAGTACATACCTCTCATGAACTTTCTAATATACAGAAGTTTTATTACCTTCGCTCTTCTCTCGCTGGAGATGCTTTAAAACTAATCCAAACTATTACGATAAATGCGAATAATTACATAGTTGCATGGACTCTCTTGGAAAATCATTACCAAAATCCTGCAAGGTTGAAGAAGTCTTATGTAGACTCCTTGTTCGAATTTCCATCGCTGAGACGTGAATCTGCTACGGAATTGCGAACACTAGTCGAAAGATTTGAGGCAAACGTGAAGGTTTTAAAGCAACTTGGCGAAAAAACCGAGTATTGGGACGTGATTCTCATAAGAATGCTCAGCATCAGGCTGGATTCAACTACAAGACGGGACTGGGAGGAATTTTCTTCAACACTAGCAGCGATTTCCTTCCAAGACATAACTACGTTTATTCAGAGACGTGTTACTGTCCTCGAAACAATCGGGAAACCCGTTGAAAGCACTGCATCAATCAATGTGAAGAAGCCAACGCAGAGGTCGATCGTTAGCCACGGAGCCTTTTCATCCAATCTTCGAAAGTGTGTCATGTGCAACGAGCATCATCCGTTGTATCAATGCGCTACATTCTCCAAGCTCGCACCGGAGGACAAAGAGAAAGAAGTTCGAAAGCACCAATTATGCCGCAATTGTTTAAGAAAGGGTCATCAAGTTCGCGAATGTTCTTCTAGTAGCACCTGTAGACACTGCGGAGGTCGTCATCATTCGCAGCTCTGCGCCAATGGATGTTCAAACTTCAACCGCTTGAAGGCAGCAGAGAACATGCAACCAAAACAACCATCACCGAAATCCTCAAACGAGCAACCATCCGTGTCACTATCAGCCACCGTCAACGGCGCTCTAAACTTATTGGCCCACCAACGTAAAAGCGTCCTATTAGCAACTGCAATCATCATACTTGTCGATGATAATGGCACAGAGCACCTGGCTCGTGCACTTTTAGACTCCGGCAGCGAATGTTGCTTCATGACGCATTCCTTTTCTCAACTAATCAAAGGGCATCGTCAGAAATTGTGGTGCCCGATCGTCGGAATCGGTCAATCAACAACACAAGCTCGCTTCCAACTCCGCTCAACAATTCGCTCTAGGGTGTGCCAATACTCTACTTCATTGAACTTTCTTATACTGCCAAGAGTTACAATAGATCTTCCTTCAACTTCCGTTAACGCTAGTTCGTTTGAGGTTCCACCTGGGATAGAACTCGCTGACCCATCGTTCCACAAAACCAGCAAAATCGATATCGTCCTAGGTGCGGAGATATTTTTCGATATTTTCAAGTTTGCAGGAAGGATTCACCTTGGAGATGACCAACCAAAATTAATAAATTCCGTATTTGGTTGGGTTGTGTCGGGCAAAGGTGACCCTGTACATTCTGCGGAACCAGTTGTAGCGAATTTGGCCACTATCAGCGACCTTCATCATCTAATGGAAAGGTTCTGGATCCTTGAAAACGAAAACTCATCCACTTGTTATTCAGTTGAAGAAGCGGCTTGTGAATCCCACTTCCAACAGAATGTCCGCCGCACACCCGAAGGACGATACTGCGTTCGCTTGCCCACCAAAGAAGATGTTCTTGTTAAGCTGACCGATAATCGACGTACTGCACTTAGACGTTTCCACATGCTGGAGAACAGGCTCAATCGAGACGATACTCTTAGAGAACAGTACCAAACTTTTATGACTGAATACGAAGCTCTTGGTCATATGCAGCAAGTGACTGACCATGAGCATCCACCTACACTTTGTTATCACTTACCACATCACGCTGTGGTTCGTGACGAAAGCACCACAACAAAGTTGCGCGTAGTATATGATGCATCATGTAAAACACCTGGGGGCCCATCCTTGAATGACGCTCTAATGGTGGGTCCTATTGTACAGCAGGATCTGCGCTCGATTATGATGAGATCACGAACCCGGCCCATTATGATTATTGCCGATATCAAACAAATGTATAGGCAAATCCTCGTGGAAGAACGAGACACTCCACTCCAGCGTAGAGTATGGAGAACGACTCGCGATACACCTATGCAGACCTTCGAGCTAAAAACGGTAACGTATGGCACAGCTAGTGCGCCATACTTGGCTACAAGAGTACTGAAGCAGTTGGCCAACGATGAGTGTAAACATTTTCCCCAGGCAGCCGCGGTCCTAAAAACTGACTTCTACGTGGACGATCTTTTTTCTGGAGTAACAACGGTGGAAGAAGCCATCCAGCTCCGCACCCAACTGGACGCCCTGCTAAAAAAGGGAGGCTTCGAGCTTCGCAAATGGGCGTCGAACGAACCGCAGGTACTTGAAGGCGTCGAGGAAGAAAATCGTGCGCTTGTATCATCTGTAGATCTCACCCGCGACCAATGCCTTAAAACCCTCGGCCTGCACTGGGAGCCAGCAACGGACTCTATGCGTTATAAAATAAGCCTTTTCAACGATACCGACCAGTCATTAACTAAGCGAATTGCACTTTCACACATTGCTCGTCTTTTCGATCCTCTTGGTCTAGTGGGTCCAGTGGTCACTAAGGCGAAACTTTTTATGCAATCGTTATGGACCCTGAAAGACGAGGATGGTAAATGCTGGAATTGGGACAAGGAGCTACCACTGGCAGTTAAGACACATTGGCATGCATACTACTCACAACTTAATCTTCTAAGCAACCTTCGTATAGAGCGCTGTACTTTGATTCAAAATCCAACATCCATCCAATTGCATCTATTTTCCGACGCCTCGGAAGTAGCATATGGGGCCTGTGCCTACCTTCGTTCAACCAACGATTTTGGGAAGACCAAGGTTGCCCTTCTCACGGCTAAATCAAAGGTAGCCCCTTTAAAACCACAAAGCATCCCACGTCTTGAGCTGTGTGGCGCGTTGATGGCAGCTCAACTTTATGAAAAACTCGCTTCGTCGCTTGACATTCAATATGAGACCTTCTTCTGGGTTGATTCCACAACGGTGCTTAGCTGGCTCAAATCTCCACCGTCGACTTGGACCACTTTTGTGGCTAACCGGGTTTCAAAAATTCAACTAGCTACTGAGGACTGCGCATGGAATCACGTACCAGGACAACATAATCCAGCTGATCTACTCTCTCGAGGTACCTCAGTGGAATCCCTCCTCGACAGTCAAATTTGGTGGAACGGGCCTAATTGGTTGCAATGCGATATTCTCTCTTGGCCACAGCAACGGAACACTGCTCTCGACGACTCGCAAAGGTTGCTCGAGATACGGAAATCTTCAGTTACGATTCTCACTGCGGTTGAGAAATCATCCTTCATTGACGAACTTGTTGAAAGAGTTTCCTCTTTCCGTCGTTTAACACATTCCATCGCCTACTGTCTGCGATTTGCTAAGAACTGCAGAATAAGGTCAGCCGATAAATCTATTACTAGAATACTAACTTGCGAGGAAGTTGAGATGGCGGAAAATGTATTGATTTCATTAGTACAACAACAGGAATTCAGTAACGAATGGCATTTACTGCGAAAAGGAAAACCGGTTACAGAAAGATCGCGGCTTCGATGGTTTCATCCATTTTTGTCTGATAATCAACTGATTCGCATTGGAGGGCGACTCGATCATGCAAAACTTCCCTATAATACAAAGCATCAGATTCTACTTCCCGGAAAACATCGTTTTTCGATGCTTTTAGCCAAGTACTTCCACGAAAAGCATCTTCACGCTGCACCACAGCTCCTAATAAGCATTCTCCGAACACGCTATTGGCTCATAGGGGCCAGAGACCTAGCCAAAAGGGTTGTGCATGCGTGCATCACCTGTTTCAAAGCGCAACCGAAATCACTGGAACAATTTATGGGACAGTTACCGGGTTCCCGTGTAAACATGGCACGTCCATTTGCAATAACTGGTATTGATTACTGGGGGCCAATTCTAATTCAACCAGCTCATCGTCGTGCTGCACCCAGAAAAGCATACGTGGCGGTATTTGTGTGCTTCTGTACCAAAGCCGTACACATTGAACTAGTCTGCGACCTAACAACAGCAAAGTTTATCCAAGCTCTCCGTCGATTCGTATCTCGCCGGGGTCTCTGCCACGAAATATACAGCGACAATGGGAGGAACTTTGTGGGGGCGGCTAATGAGTTGAAATTCCTAGTACGTAGCAATGAGCACAAACAAGCACTGGCCGATGAATGCACAGAAAACGGAATTCGCTGGCACTTTAATCCCCCCAAAGCCTCTCACTTTGGAGGACTTTGGGAGGCAGCTATATTTTCTGCCCAGAAACACTTCATACGCGTTGTAGGACCACATAAGCTTGCATATGACGATATGGAAACACTCCTGTCTCAAATAGAAAGCTGCCTTAATTCTCGGCCAATCTCCCCGCTTAGTGATGATCCTTCTGATTATGATCCGTTAACTCCTGGACACTTCCTCGTTGGCACCGCGCTGAAAACTATTCCACATGTGGATTTCTTATCGATTCCGTATAATCGGCTACGATATTGGCAGCACACACAAAAACTGCTACAGGAGGTGTGGAAGCGGTGGCAATTAGAATACGTTTCGACTCTCCAACAACGTTCAAAATGGTATAAGCCACCAGTCATCATAGAAAAGGGGCGCTTGGTATTAATTAAGGACGAAGATGCACCACCGATGAGCTGGAAAACTGCACGAATCACTGATCTGCACTCCGGCGCTGATGGAATTACGAGGGTGGTAACGCTTCGAACAGCCAATGGAACATACACACGACCAGTCTCAAAAATATCTCTGCTACCCATCGAAACAACTCGACCTGAATCCACTTCATGCAGCAGCAAAACCAATTCCGATGAATAATTTCTTCAGCAGCAACAACCATTCCAATGAATGACCTGAAATGAAACGATACAAGGCATTTTTTGGAATGGACTAGGTGAGAACCTGTCCAAGTAAATAATTTTCTTCAAACTGGTCTACCGGGTCTTCTTTTTGTTTATTTTAAGCACCAGCAACTACCGTTCGATGACGTCTACATAATCGACAGCTGTACGGTTCATCGACTTTGCTGCGAAACGACAACCGATGATCGACACTTTTCAGAAATAGATATTTCTGAAGGGGCCACCATGTTCGTATATGACGGAATATTCGATCAACATGCGCCATCTGCTTGTGAGTCGTCTCCGCTAAAATCTGAGAGATCCCTCGTTCGTCGAACATCGATAGCCGGAGGAAAGAGAAAACGCATAGTTTTATGGTGAGCTCTTTTTGCTTCCGTTCTCTAAGCTATAAAAGCTCAATTTGCAGTAATAGCAGACCTCTTTTTATCCCGATCTACGACCAAGACTCCAACCAAGTGCTGAGTTAATTTCGTTAAGGTTAAGTTTGCTAGCAGTAAGAAAATTCAAATATATCGGTAAATTAATTAAGTGAAATAATATGAACCAATCTATCTTGTGAAGTAGTGAATTAGGAAAATAAATTCAAGAACTAAATTTAGTGAATTGTGACTTAACCCGTACAAATACGAAGAGCACGTGGAAGTAAAGGAGAAATTGCTACCGTGCTACCACTTAAACCAGAAAGAAATCCAGTGCTAAGCAGAAATAATCCGCTGCTTTCCGCTACTATCACCACTAGTTAATTTAAAGCGTTTGATTCAAGCATAATTATAGAAGTAAAATATGACTTGAAAACTATATCTGCGAGACGAGCTTATTTCTTAAATTTTAATGAATATTGGGGCTTCATTGAGAATATATCCAACAATGGTTAGTGGAAAACATGGGATATTTTTCGATACCTTTATTCGATCTTGAGATATTTCGTATATTGATGATAGCGCATATGGGCTTGATGTGCACATAATCGTCTACCATAACCAGTATTCGTGCAGTGCTACGTTACATATAGAGTGAGGATAAGAGGTAACGAAAGACAGAGCAGAAATCTTATAACGGGAAACTCACTTTATAAGGATATTCGTAAGAGGATATATCGTAATTCATAGATTTTTTCGATGAATTTGTAAAAATGTATTTGTAGCAAGGTTCTTTTTGGTTAACGATGCTCTGAATTCATGCGACGTCTAGTAGGTTATTTAAATATTAGTTTTGATTTCCTATTTTAACCGATTAATACAAACAGTAAGGATTCTGTTTTTCATGAGACTCTCCCCCTCCCAGTTTCAGAAGCAATAATGCATATACTAAGACCAACCTACAAAAGCTGTATAGGAATAGTATCTGGTTTTCTACCATCCTCCTCGGCACCTTTAGTATGTGTCAAGGATGGAATTTCATCTTTTCAATACGTCATGGCCATTAACATTTGTTGAAGAGCTTTATATTTCCTGGAAAAGGCATTTAGTGATGTGGAGGGAGTGTCTTCACTCCAAGAGGCCAACACACTCCTTCGGAAACTAGCCTACCAGAAACTTTCCCCGGTATCCAAATAGCACCGAATTGGAGGCCAAATGTAGATGAAGGTCAACTGGTCATTTCAACAGATACACAAAGTCGTAGAAAGCACGGCTGGGATATTAAGCACCTTAAATTGTATGTAACGCGTCAACGTTAGCTAGATAATTTTTACAGTTGGGTGTAAAGATAGCAATAGAGTGGGAGTTGATGTGTCAGGAGAAGATTTTGTTTTTCAAACTGCACGGCTGTGCTACTGAACTACCACATTTATCCACCAGACAGCTATCAACGCAAGAGCAACTGCGATCGCCATACTATCAGACTTCACGATTGTCATTAAAGCGCTTGAAACGGACCGAATACGTTACTCATGGATACAAGCAATCCACGTATCAGTGATAAATGAAATGATATGCTTGCAACCATAGGCCGAGTTTTGTAGTTACTCACAATAGAGGTATCCTTTCATCATGCTAAAACTTGGGTCAAGAACATAATTTCTACTGCATGGGCATCAGCACGAAAACAAGAGCTAATTAACTTCCTTCTTATATGAAAGATATAACTAGCAACTGGAACCATCATACTAGCATAAAAGACACACGGATCTTTTCTTGGTTGCGAACTGGTCATACAACAGTTAATCATATCCTATCAGGTCAGCACCATCAAATTCAATGTGACTTTTGGATTGCTTCAAAAGAAGCAGGCTTACTTTCCTTCTTGAAAGATGTAAAATTCTACGAACAAATTTTGCAACATTTATGGCCACATCTAACAGATGACGAAACGCACTACTATCGTCCTAAGATAACGGAATTGAGATCAACAAATATGCTGACATGTTAATGAACAACGCAATAATACTAGACATATTGATTTATAGAACTTTTATTGGTTTTGTTTTTTTTTTATGTGGAAAAGTTAAAGAAAAAAGCTGGATTTGATTGTGATATAAATATCAGAATTTAAATTTTTTTTTTAGAGCCAACTTGCTTGAAATAATTCTAACAAAGACGAACTTTTGCATATTATCGGCAATGTATGGAATGTCTCAGAGCATTACACGACGTAAAGGGCAATTTAATGGTTTGGGAGGTTCTTGTGGGGGGTGAAGAATTACACATTTTTTGGGGGTGTGTTGGTTGGGTGGTTTTTTTATGTTTTTCTTTTTTCTTTAAAAAAGACTGGGAAACCTGTAATTATAATTAAAATACCAAGTTACGGGTTCTTTAAACAACCCAGTAAACACAAGATCGCATATAATAACGGATATGAAATTATTAACGTGGAGGCGATATGCGTACATTTAACATGGAGTTAAATGAACGAATGAACGTATATCGCCTCCACGTTGTACTCATATGCGCTATCATATGCGATTCTGTGTTGCCTGGGAATGTAAAAACATTCAACAACAACGAACCGATTTTTAAACCAACAATAGGGATGCTGGGGCCATTCCTGTCGTGACCTGACCGAGGATTTCAGCCTCGATTATGTTGCGTTTCCACCGTTGCTGCTACTTTTGATCCGTGGCTGGCAAAGTTCGCCACAAGAATTAACTGAATCAGCACAGCTAGCTGGTATTGATAGCTAACGGCCTCTCATGTCAATGCGTTGCCCTTAAAAGGTACTTCTAACCGATTTAAACCAACAGCGACGATGCTTTTGGGGTCAAATTAAACTACACAGAAAAAAATTCTTGTAGTAGAAACTACCATTTTACCCGACTATGCCTATCTTCAAAACTACCATGAAATTTCAGTCAAATTTACTACGTTTGTGGTAAAACCTTCAGCATTTGTGGTATATTTGACAGACCTCATATTGATATCAACCGCACCATGGTTCATCTAATCGCAGGCATGGTAAAATCAAACGCATTTATAGTCAGCTGAAAATTGTTGGTGTTTGCGCTTAATTTAACCCTCGAAATAGTAGTTTCTACAGCGGTTTTTTTGCGTGTACCCTTAAAGGATACTTTGAACCGATTTAAACCAACAGCAATGATGCGGTTGGGTTCACTCACATAGTGTGATGGTGGTTTATTTGAACATGCTGGAGGGCCGATTTGGACCGATTTATACCAAAACTAAGAATGCCGTTGGGTGCACTTACTATGTTTTAATGGTTTGCTTAATTGAGAAAGTATTTTTTACAATACGCTTAATAGCCGCTTTCAACCGGTTTAAATCAACAGCAGGGAGGCTGTCGGGATTTTCCTAATCCCACCCTAAATAAGCCTTAAAATTGAAACTGAAGACAAAATTTCACTGCGCCATCTTCTGCGCGAACTTCTACTTGATTTGATGTTTGAATAGGTAACTTCAGAGTTCGCAGGTGTAGTTCTCTTTTTAATGTCAAATAAATTTGCATTTTGCTCTTTGCATTTCTACGGTAAATTAATTTAGTATACGGAGTATTTTACGATGCAGGATGACTGATTCTTTCAGCTTCAAACATTAAAAGCTAAGCAACATATTGTTCCAACAAAAAACAAGGAGAGAGGAAGATGATAAAAAATGTCATCGATCCAAGCGTTCAAAGCGCGAGCAATTATTACAAAACGTGATAGAGTTAATGTGATGTTGACAGCATTATCCTTTTTTCAACATGAATTGCAGTCAATTTGTAATGTCGTACAATTCAGATAAGATGCGATTTAGCGCCATTATGTTTTCAGTGTAAATGCTGTACATTGATCTTTGTAATTCTGATCATTGATATATGTAATTTTGAAAAGAAACCAAGAGAGGAAGCGATGTATAATGAGAAACTATTTACTATAAAACTGATTGTCTAACTAAAAGGTGTTTATTTATGAGCTATCTTTAATTGTATGTATGGCTCGTTTAGTTTCGATTTAGATCGAGCACATTATGTTAAAAATGAACCGAGAATCAGGCAACAGCAGTATAATTCTGCTCCTAACAGAACTAAGCAAGAATTCTCATAGAATCCATTCACGTTCTTGAAACGTCCCTTGATACAATTTCAATGCATTTCTGTTTTCTGTTTTCTGTCTTTTATGAATGCTTCACGATTTTCACCGCAAAAAGAATGCTTTAGCGCCCGGTCCAAGCGGATGACTGTTTCAACTCTTGATTAATGATTTTCTGCTGATCTTTAGGTCACACACATAAAGAGTGAAATGGATATATTTGAATTGTGTGCCTATCTTCGCTTGCTTTGTTTATTTTAGTATCAATAATCGATGTATATTGTACACTTCTCAAAAATAACACAGAAAACAAATTGATTAATTTTCACCGTGACCCCAGGACATGGGAATCTGGAGATTTGTACTTCGATAAAAAAAAACCTCCTGGGCGGCAAAGGAACATCCAATCAAAAAATGAAAAATTAACTAAGTGAGCCTTAGTCTCAAGGAAAATTTGATTGTTGATACCAATATGACAGCTGATAATGATGCAGCTTGGAAGCTTGTCAATTAATAATTTATTATTCGTTGCTTGTTGAATATTTTAATTTCTATCGATTTAAAAAAAAAATTACCCCTATTATGCTTGATTCCAGAAGATGACGCGTTTCCGATAATGCATTCATATTATACAAATTTCATAAAAGTAGAGAATTCTTGGCAAACCATACCATAATAAAATAAATTACGATAGCTACCTGTGCGAGTTAGCTCCAACAATATATCACTAGAAGAAGTAACGCTGCTACACATCAACAATTGGACCGTGCCCAGCACGTAAATAGGGCGCGTGTCGCTTTGACACGTTGATAAATGTTGATAGTCATATCGAAACCAGTACCAACAATAAACTCGCACTCGTCTCATACATCTACCGCTGCCACCACCAAGAGGGCCGGAAACCTTCCCTCTGTAAAATGTCTGTAAATTACTTCTCCGCTAATGATCCAACCCTCTGCCTCCGTAATGTGAGAAACTTTTAAACTTCCGCAAGTCGAGAGGACATAAATCAAAACATTCGCGATATAGTTTCAAGTTGTTGAATTCAAACTGCCAAACGGAAACCCTTTGGTATAGTTAAAAGGATATTTTACTTTTTGTGATGATCATCATCTCCTGTTACACATATCTAGAGTTACCCTTTTTTAAACCCGATAATTCTGGTCATGTCAGTTTTGTTTGACAACACACATCCCGGAGCTATTGTCTATTCAAGTGGATGTTTATGAAGAGTCTGAATGTGTCATCGCATCGCTTCATCTTGTGTGGAAAATTTATCGAATATCAGCTCACGAACGAAGAGTATGTCGAAGAAGGGACATTAAAGTGAAATGCTTCAAAATCCGATGTCATTAATCGAATTAAGAACCCCAAATTTCATTAATAAAGTATCAAACAAAAGCAAGCTAAAATTTAAATTGTGCTGCCTTGTAGCAAGTTCATTGCAAGAATAGCAGGTGAATCGTTTCAAAGATTGATGAGATTGATTCTTTCGAGAACGTGACTGGAAAATTCAAAACAAGCCTCCATATAATTATTTTATGAAATAAACATTTCTTGTCTCAATGTTAAAACGGATGGCATTGTTTTCAAAGTGTCGTCATCATCAGTGTCATAATACCAAAAGAGTGTTATCGTTAAATTGCACATGTGTTGCGGTGGAAAATAGTGAATCATTTTCGTGAAACATATTTTGAATTAGAACGAAAATCAAAAACTGCTTTTGATATTTTTAGATATGATGACGATAGCTTACACTTGACTGAGTCCGGATTATTGTATTTTAAAAATATTTTCCTTTTAGTTTATAACTTAAACCTACGACTACCACAAATCGATTCGTTTTTTTTTCTTCAAAATGTCGTTTATACCGCAGGGGTGCAGACAACCGATTTAGCCTGGAAAACAAAACTAATGCCTACCAGTGCATATTATGGGTACATTTACTAATGACAACAGCGCTCCACAAATGTGAAAACCCGGTCATTAGTCATTATCTCGTGAATTATTCATTTTAGATTAATGATATTTTAGGCTTGGTTCCAATTCGTTAATTAAAATTACTTGTTATTGAAATTTGGCAAATGAAATGTTTCCAAATAACCATGCTACTTTAGCTGAATTTTTTCAGGCAATCAAACAATCAGTTTATTTAGAAAATCGGCCGATCGAAAACAGAGGAACCATCGAATATTTTATTTATTCTCAAAATATCAAGCTAAAGTAAAAAAATTACCAAATCAAATTCAACATTAGGGAATGTTTCAGAACATGAATGGGTTTTTTCATTGACATTAATAGGTTAAAATGGCTAATTCCCTATGAGGGTTATCTAAAACGTATGTTTTCCAAAACTTCTTAAGCAGGAACATATTTTCAGCTAAAGTTTAAAAATACATTAATAGAAATTTACACCGTTTTAAACTCGAGGTTGTAGAGACTGGACATTAAACATAGAGCGAATAACAACGGACACCTTAACCTAACACAAAGTGGACCAGATTGGACCGGCTTTACTTATCTTCCAAAGGAAGACGTTATCAGAGATTTTTCGTCTCAGAAAATCCCAACGGCGCCGACTGGAATTAATACCTGACCAACTTGGGTGAGAGGCAACCACACTTACCACTACACCACTGGCAACGAAGATAAAGTGGATGCTGCTCACATTGCAGGTGAACGAAATGGGTTGATATGCCAGGGATATTCAATAGCATCACATTCATACTACCTGAACATACGATCAACTCTTACGAAACAGAAAATATGTACTTTAACCGCTTGATTACTACTGTTCTCCCCTAATTTCCTGTCCTACCAACAATTCATTTTTTTGATAACTGAAATATACTCTACACTCTACTGCTCACTGAAATATACTCATATCAATAAAAAAATAAATTGAGCTAATATACTATTTAAGTAGATTGCTATAAAGCTTCAAGCATCTGACTGTGATTAAAGGACAAGATATATGTTTGTGAAGACTAATTTGATTCAACCATATTTTTAAGAATACATCCAATCGAGCTACGGCAAATTGCTATCGCTGAAATTAAATCCACCAGGAACTTTACCTTCTTGATAGCGAAACTAGACTTCCAAAAAATAGTTTGTTGCTGCTCAATTGAACGTTCTTATTCATATGTGTATTAAAATTGAATAAAAGTATATTCAATGATTCTCTTGATTTTTCTGACTATACAAGAACTTTAAAAGTTTTGAAATATTTTATATTTTTGTTTTCTGGATCCAACCTACTGAATTGTCGTATTTTATTGTTCATAGTATTTACTCTCCTACATAATTATGTATGTAAATATATAAATATTGTATGCAAATATTTTGCAATACGAGACCATCAGGGCACCCGATTGAAGCGGACTGGATGAAGAATGTGGGAATGCCAACTTACCGTAGTTAA
The DNA here is from genome assembly GCA_024533555.2 of Aedes koreicus. Classification (NCBI taxonomy): domain Eukaryota; kingdom Metazoa; phylum Arthropoda; class Insecta; order Diptera; family Culicidae; genus Aedes; species Aedes koreicus. The sequence continues at coordinate 133,414 of JAHHFK020003766.1, forward strand.
CAGTTTGTGGATAGAGGGCGGGCTGTTCTCCCTGCCCATTGGGGCAACATTATTCGCTGTTTTGTCCAGTTTTTCAATCTGGTTGTTGGAAGAAGATTATTTATATCCCCGTGGAGAATAATAAGTGATATTGCCTAGCAAACCACCCAACCCGTTTTTGGCCCTTCATTAAAGGACATGATGAGGACAATCAGTGGAAACATTATTAAGTGAAACAGAGAGGAGAGTCCGTTGCTGTCGGTCTTAGTTTCCATGCTACAATTTGTGGTAGTCCATGTCATCATTTCATCATAATCTAGTTATAGAAATATTCCACTTCGATTAAGAACAGTATTGAAGCTCTCAAATCCAATATTTTATTTTATTTTCAAAAGATGTATATTTTAAGGCTTCAATGCAGTACAAGAATGTTGTAATCGGACAATAGGTTATACTCAATCCTCAGCAACTCGCCATGAAGCAAGTAGTAACAATATCGCGAATAAGAATTTCTAGAATTGTTGTTCCGAAGTGATCATGTTTAATGGAATATAGATTTATTGATAAAGGCTAGTTTTAGCTTTCCCGACTTTGTCCAAAATGAGGAATAATCTTTTGTTCTGAGGATAAATATCAATGATTTAGTCGTAGTAATGGTGCTAGTGAAAATAATTTGTTATATAATTATAACATACGGAGCTCCATTAGTTTCACCAAGAACGTTCAGTTTCTATTGAAATTTTAATTGCTCATTGCTAAAAACAAACCTATCAAAACTACCCTTTATCAATACCTTAGCTGCAATTTGTATGACTGTTTCAGAAATCATTAGGTGCGCAACTAAGTTCCCGCTGTTTAGCAATAGATGGCGCCAGTAGTAAGTGCTGGTCGAATGTTGTACATCTCAAGCGTCATAAACCAAGCTCAGACATGTGGTAAACTAACCGCTTTGCCAAATCAGTGATTTTGGTTTAGTGTTATCTATTTTGGTTGTTTGAAGATGTCTGATTTCGTGCCAAATAATCGTCATATGCGGGAAGTGTTGATTTTCTTCTTTCATTCGATGAAAACGGCGGCTGAAGCACATCTAGAGCTCCAAAAAGTTTACGGTGATGCTGCTCTGAGTGAAACAACGTGTCGTGATTGGTTTCGTCGCTTCAAAAACGGTGATTTCAGTGTTGATGATCGTCCGCGTGAAGGAAGGCCAAAAAACTTCGAAGACTCTGAATTGGAGGCATTGCTCGATGAGGATCCGTGTCAAACGCAAGAAGAGCTTGGTTCAGGATTATGAGTTTCCCGTCAAGCCGTTTCTAAGCGATTGCATGCGTTGGGAATGATTCAAAAGCAAGGAACTTGGGTTCCTTACGATTTGAAGCCAAGAGATGTTGAGCGTCGTTTTTTCGTCTGTGAACAACTGCCCCAGCGGCAAAAAAGGAAGAGTTTTCTACATCACATTGTGACGGGTGACGAAAAATGGATTCATTACAGTAACCCAAAACGGAAACATTCATGGGGACTGCCCGGGCATGCTTCAACATTGTCGCCTAGGCCGAATATTCACGCTGCGAAGGTTATGCTGTGTATTTGGTGGGACCAAGTTGGTGTTATTTATTATGAGCTGTTGAAACCAAACGAAACAATTACCGGGGAACGGTATCGAACTCAATTGAAGCGATTGAGCCGAGCACTGCACGAAAAACGGCCACAATACGAGCACAGACACGAAAAAGTGATTCTTCAGCATGACAACGCTCGACCTCACGTTGCGAAACCCGTGATAACCTACTTGGAAACGCTCAAATGGGAAGTCCTACCCCATTCGCCATATTCTCCTGATATTGCACCGTCCGATTATTACTTGTTCCGTTCGATGGCACATGGTCTCACTGGTCAGTAATTCCACTCATATGATGACATCTCAAAATGGCTTGATTCTGGGATAGCATCAAAAGACGAACAGTTCTATCGAAATGGTATTCACGTTCTAGCAGAAAGATGAGAAAAAGTCGTAGCTAGTGATGGGCAATACTTTGAATAATTAAAAAATGTGGATGTCATCCGCTGGTTTTACGAATTTCCGTAGATTTGCTTTGGTCAAATCCCAGAAATTCTAGGCCGTACCCCGGCAATTTGGCAGATTCGTGTCTTTCGGCACGAAACAGACATTTTGGCTTTTGTACCATCCTAGTGTGTCCTTGGCGTAATGACATGATGCCAAAATCAGGCCAAAACACAATCGTGCCAAAATATAAACTCAGAATTTTGGGTCTCTTCAGTTTACGGTATGCCTTGAGTCCAAGTCGCTCTTTTGCACGCATCACGTTAGATGTCGAGGTCCCTATCTTTTTCGCCACATCTCCAACGGAAGCCGATGGTTTCTGCTTATAGGCATCCCTGATCTTCTTGTCAATAGCAGGACTCACAGGACCGGATTTCCAACAACTCCTGGTGCATCTTCAAAAGTACATTGTTCTCCATATTTTCTAACTGCAGTTCGTACCGCTCCGAGGCTCACATCCTCTTCCTTGACCAATTTTTTTTAAAGAGATTCCACTCACATTATACCATTTGTGCACGTTACAAACGATTTCTGCCCCGAGATACTTCATTGTCATATTTTTTCGTTCCATTCTGCGAAAATTTCCAAATGGTTTTTCAAAAGTTTTCAAAATGATGTGAAAGTGGGAAAATTTAGTCTTCGTGCATAGTGAATATCTTCCCGCAATAAATGAAGAGACGGAAATCCGGTCCACTAGTAGCAAAAAGCGTTGTGCCGTGTAGTGAAAACCGTTTGCATTAGCAGTATCGAAGGTTAACGTAGGTGGTTAGTAAATGACTGGACAATGCGTACCATTGGTACTTCGCGTACCTGCAGGTATAAAATAGATCCTACTGCGATCCTTAGCCTCTTGTCCAGTAACTCCTACCCCTACCTCCCCGTGGTGCCGACTGGGGTATGAGTAACCATAGGAAATATCGGGTAACCAACCCCTGTGGGACCTTGGTCATATGCTGACAGGGAAGGGGGGGCTGCCCTCTTCAAAGGGCGCAGTCTATCTGAGCGTCTGTTCTCCATGTTAGGGGCGGCTCAAAACACGTCTGTTCTCCATGTTAGGAGCGGCTGATTATCGTCCTCGTGCCAGCGTGGGACTCTGAACAGTGTTGTGCACGATGGTCCTCCGGCGAGACAGGGGGGGTTGGGGGAAGGCCCAACGAGCCGCCCTTAAAAAAAATGTTACGAATAATACAGAAGTTAATACGGACCGGAACAATCGGCAAAGACCTAGGCGACGAATTAAGGACTACGATTGGAAACTCGGAACATGGAACTGCAAATCGCTCTGCTTCCCTGGCTGCGATAGGATAATCTACGACGAACTTCAACCTCGTAACTTCGAAGTCGTAGCACTGCAGGAAGTTTGCTGGACAGGACAGAAGGTATGGAAAAGCGGGCATCGAGCGGCTACTTTACCAGAGCTGTGGTACCACAAACGAGCTGGGCACCGGCTTTGTAGTGCTGGGCAAAATGCGTCAACGCGTGATTGGATGGTTTCCGATCAACGCTAGAATGTGCAAGCTGAGGATCAAGGGTCGATTCTTCAACTACAGCATCATCAACGTACACTGTCCACACGACGGGAGACCCGATGACGAAAAAGAAGCGTTCTACGCGCAGCTAGAGCAGGTGTATGATGGCTGCCCGCAGCGGGACGTAAAAGTCGTCATTGGTGACATGAACGCTCAGGTAGGACGGGAGGCAATGTACAGACCGGTAATAGGGCCTAACAGCCTGCATACCGTATCGAACGATAATGGCCAACGATGCGTGAACTTTGCGGCCTCCCGTGGTTTAGTAGTCCGAAGTACCTCCCAAGTAACACCACTTGTCATATTCATGTTAATAATACACGTTTTAAACCAAGCTCATGTTTTTTTCTAACCTCAATAACTTAATTTCATACACGCATATAACCGAAAAAGCGCAATAAATGTGGCATTTTTGAACATCTTTTAGGACATACCAGATGTTTTGTAGAACATCCATAAGACAAATATTATGTTCTATGGATGCTTCCAACAGCATGCTTATAACATAATGATATGTTTTGTCGGTATGAACAAAGTAAAAAAAATATAAACAAGATTTTTTAATTGCGAAACGATATCGTAGCCAATGGTATTCGACGCGTTGAAGATGATTGTTTTAACTTTTACAAATAGGAAATTAAAAGTGCTTTACGCATGGAAGTTGTATCAAAATTGAATGTGCGGCTCAAGGTTAGCAGTGCAATTTTCCGTTTTACCTTCCCTAATTTCATGCGCCATTGATTGGATTAAAAAACGTAGAAGGTACCCCGAATAAATTATTGAATTTTAGTGAGATTTCTTTATGGAATTCACAAAAACCAGCATGGCGATTTTCCAAGTCTACAGCCCAAGTAACAAATTCAATTTTAAGGTACACTTGAAGAAGTTCTCAAGAATCATTTGATAAAACCACGCATAAAACTAGATATTCTACAAAACATCGATAAAACAGCCATAAAACCCTCATAAGTTCAAAAAGGCCCATACTACAGGAGGTTTTCAAGACTATTTCCCAAGATGCGCTTAAAACTTGATAGTTTTATCGGTACATACTTGTAATGACATGCAGGACATGCTTAAAACTATGATAAAACTACCACAAGTTTTGGTAGTTTTATGATTTTCCTCTTTAAGAACACTTCCAGTCCGTCACAAATATGTTTCGAAGATTCCATTTTTGGATTCGTTCTGCTGAAAGAGAAAAAAAAAACATCGATAGACATATGATGTTTCTTTTCCAAAGTGGATACGTATGTAAATTAATTGTAAAATTGACCATAAATGCATGAGTTTTTTGCCTGCAATTGATAAATTTTTCATGCGACGTTCAGTTTATTGGTGTTTTATAACATAAAAGCTCGAAAATTTTAATGCACCACGGAATCATTGCTAGACCATTGATTTATTTGAAAAATAAAAAATAGTTGAAAATTCAACAATTAGGTGACAAGGCTGATAAATTGTTAGATCTTGAATAAATTGTGTGTACAATCCATGTTAAGTTTAAAAATGTATTTTAAACAGCAGAAATTGTTCGTAGCATTGGAAACACGAGAGTTTTTTTTTTGCATACATATGCAAATGGCTACCATTCTGAGGGAATCCAGAATAGCCACGCTCGCCATTTTATCAATGGTTTTATCTAAAACTACCATAAAACGCATATAAAACTAATATTTCTTGCACAAGACTAACAGAATTTTTTTAGGAGCGCGATAAGTTCATCTTTACTTGTTCTATTCTTGAAAAAGAGGAGTAACGCTTGAATAAAACTTGTTTGAATTGCTCAAGGTAAACAAGTCTTTCGTAAGATAGCCATAAAATCAGTGTGGAGAAGGCACATCATAAACAAAGAAAATGTGAACGTGCAAATCAAAAGTGCCTATGCATAATTGTTGTTCATCATTACAGCTTATAATTTATTGTTTTTAATCACCAGCGTAAGGCGATTAAAACATTAAAAAAATCTCTAATTTGAATATTTAAAAAGGGGTTGGGGAAAAAAAAAAGACATTGGCGGAACTAGACAATTAGTCTGGAGGGGGCCTGGAGGGGGCCTGCCCGCAGGATTTTTTTTCGTTCATAGGAATATAGAAAAAAGCGATGAATGTAGCGTAATTGTTGGGGACAGGTTATTTTTATTGATGAATCAGAGCAGGTTTAATCGAATAATTAGGTCTAATCTGCGCCTCGGTTAGTCGAAATGCCTTAAGAGAATCGAGTGTGGTGAATATATACCTCGTATGATTCCGTGAGGATCTAATGGAGAATGGACTCACACGAGGTGACTGTCGTCACCTTGCTCGATTCTCTTAAGGCGTCTCAACTCATCCGAGGCGGAGAATAGACCTGAATCTATATAGAGTCAAGTTTAAACTAAAAAATCTTAAAACTACAAAGAACAATATTGAGTCAATGAACATTTTAAAATTATATCAAAATTGTAGCCCTCGGTTTAGATTACGCCTTTTAAATATCTGCTGAATGGTGTCGGTTGGTACTGATTCCTCCACAACTCCGTTCTCAATGCTTAAAATTGCCATGCCTAGACAACCAGAAGTCGTATAACAGTGTTCAGATAGTATCGTATATTGCTACATTTTAAGTCAAAATCGCATACAATTGTGTTCTTCATCGTATTATATTTAAGTTAAATCGTAAAGAGCGCAAATTTTTGACTTATATACGATGTGTCATTTATCCATCGTACTGCGTCATAAACAAAATCGGATTTACATCGTTGGACTGTTTAAATCGAATTTGTTATTACAGATCAAATCGCACACGATGACACATCAACTCGTTATAGAAAACAATGGAATTTGCACGTATATGGCCTCTACTTATGCACGTATAAGCCATATTTTTGCATTCTATACGATTTGTTCGCTTACATATATGTTGGTATATCAAGAAAACAACTTTCAATATGCGTGCATTTTGGTTTTCTGGGTGGTACTTCTCAGCCATGTTTTTATACAACTCATGACTGAGAAGCTCCGCTCGCATCCAGCTGAGCTTATGGGAATGGAAATTAACACATGGAGCAACCTATATTGATTGGGTGTAATATCAACTTTCCAAAGATATATTTATAATTTTGAGGCGCAAAAAAATTCGAACGTCAGTCGCTTCGGCTTGCAGGTCTTGTTGTTTTATATTTAGAGTATCTGAATAAAAGTCATTAAACGTGCAGAGCTTCAAGTGTGCAGAATAATTAAGCACTTGCAGATATATTAGCCCATAAATCCATAACTGCCAAATTGGGACTATTGCCATCCTGCTACATTGTATGTAGACCGCCAGAGGATGAGTTTTTTCTGATGACAGTTTATACCCCGCGATGCCTACCAGACATTACGCACGCCCCATTGTAAGATTGAGCAATTAGGGCCAGCTCACCGAGACCATAGTTGTCTAAGAACTGCAATATCACCTGAGCGAAAGCTGCAACGTCGCGGGACACTGAGCAATCTATGAATCCGAGAAAGCGCTCTACGATGGTCAATCCTTTTGCATAACGTATTATAACAGATAGCTGCTGTTTCTTAAAACTCCTTACCTCGTCCACCATAAGTGCGAAAAAGTCACAAGAGCGTACTTCTGCTACAATTTCATCAATTGTACAATCAGCTGCAATGCACAGAATTTCATTTTGTATTTTTGGGCTGCAGTAGTTAGTGCTTTAGTTCAACTGGGCTAAGAATTGGACATCATACTTGGCGAACAGGTCAGTCAACTCTAAAAAATTTCCACGGTTTGTGGAATGTTCCTCTTCCCGGTGACCCCGAAGTGGTAAGCTTTGCCGTGCTAAACACAAAGTAATAGCTTATTAACGTATTCTTTATTCTGTTGCTTTTGCTCTTCGCTTACTATTAAAAGCATTTCGTGTATATTTCTAGATGACAACGATTGCATGTGAAGTAAATTATTTTTGAAGCATTCCTTATGCAATGCAGTATCGTCATGAGCTTTTAATTTCTCGCCTAGTTTTCTACAATTATTGAAACCTGTGCAAATAAACTTTTCATTATGTGTTGTATATATGTTGTCAATTTAATATCGGCCCTATGGTTTTCGTGATATTTTCAAATAAAGCGTTTTGATATGCAACTATAAGCTTAAAGTTGTGCCTTGCAGAAAGGTCTGAAAATACCTGGGTTATGGTGGTAGGGGTGCCAATATTTTTTTTCAAATATGGCTATAAAAATGAACTATAAAAATGGAAAAACCTGGAACGTCGTGGAACTATGTTTTCTTGGAAAAATCCAAATCTCTGATGTATTAGGATATACCTACCTATCTTTTTATTTTTCATTTTTCATTTTGTTCATTTGTCGAGATAGTACGGAATTCTGTAAATCAAAATTACAATTCAAACACCTCTAAACTTAGCAATTGAACTTCTCAAATTAAACTTACTGAATTTACCTTCAGTCGAAATATTACTGAATAAAAAAAACAGTAATTTCAAAATTCAGAGATTTTTATCAGTTTCCGCAATGTGGATAATTTGCAACCATTCGATGGAATAAGATTTAAGTTTCTTATTAAATAACTGTTTAAAAGTTCCGTGAGCGAATCATCAACCATTGTTGTTTTGAGTAGAATTGATGAATGAAAAATACAATGAAAATTTAAAAGTTACATCGAGCTAAATTTCTAAAGAGAATTCATAAATGTTGAAGGATAATTCTGAGGATTACTTTATCAAAAACCTACTGAGAACTCCACAGCAGTTCGAAAGAAACATCCATGGGTAGATTGAGGTTAAACTTAAAAATTTGATTGACATTGATAGTATTCCAGGGCATCGAAATTCCACGGAAATTTTAAGAATATTTTTGAAGGTATGGCAAAAAATGAAAACAACTACAGTAAAGGCGAAAATAACAAATTAGAACTGTGTTGGCATCAAAGGCATCAGGTTTGCCATGTTAGAAGTTGGCACAAATTTAGTTTTTAAATAATTTAAAATTGAAAAGTTCTACAAGAATGGTTTTTTGGGCCAAATTATTCATTCTTATGAAGTTTGAAGAAGAAAATATATGTTTTTAAAGTGTTCAAAAATGGGAGATCAGATTTAATTTTGAAGACTGTGCTACTGTCAATAGTTTAGCTAGATCCATCTTTTGAGTGCTGACATAGTGAATGTCAAAAATGACAATTTTGTATGAAAAACTGAAGACGTATTTATTAATTTCACGACCATTGTAAACTAGGAACTATTCCAGCCAAAAAGAGAACCTTTTGATTGAAAATCAAATCCTTTAAAGAAATCTTTAGAATAAATGTAAGACAACTGTTAGAAGAAATGCGAAGCGAATTTTGATAAAATTTCCAATGAAATATCGAGGAGCGTTTTAAAAAATAATCGGAAATCTGTCTCTACTAAGTGAATGCAGGTGGCAACACACTGTTTTACAAGCATTATATTTCGGGTATTAAACTTCGAATTTTATTGAAATGGTTTGATTCTTAGAAAATTAAAAATATTTTTTTCGGCGTGTCCTGCATTGCGGCATCACTATGTATTATATGATGTATGATATGTACTACCACCCATTTTAATACGGAGACTAAGTCCGACTCTCTGTTAGACTTGATCAAGCTTTATTAACCACTGATTATCCTAATCATGCCACTATATGAAGGGCCAAAAACGGGTTAAATGGATCGGTAGGCAACATCACGTAAAAGTTTCCACAGGGATATAAAGAATCTCCTTCCAACAACAAGATTGACCAAATAGTCATACGAGCGAGCTATTTATCATGAAGATGCCCCAGTGGGCACGGAGAAGAGCCCGCACTCTATTCACAATCTTTTAGCAATGGAGATTTGGCATTCCCACTCTCCCCATCCAGAGTGCTTCAATTGGGTGCCGTGATGGTCCCTCCTATTTCCATTAAATGTTTGTATAATAGTGTATATATTTATGTAAATGAAAATTATTACAAGCATCTATTATATATGACTTCATTCGGTTGATCCTGAAAAGCAAGAAATGTTGTAAAGCGTTAAAGTGTAGAGTTCGGTGGTTCTGCACTTGAGCAAGTTTTCGTTCATTTTCAGCGATAGCAGCAATTCACAAAAATCTTCATTTGAGTTATCCTGAAAAAGTTTGTTAAATCTATTGAAATTTAACAAAACTAACATTTATATATTTTAATTTAATGTTGCAATGACACTATTTGCTGCGTGATGCTGATTTTATAACAGCAATCCGCTATTATATTTTGCGGGCCTAATAGTTATTGCTCCTGAGTTAGGAAAACAGGGAAGATTTAATTAAAAGGCAGTTAAAGACAAATAGACATAAAAAAAACAATAAATAAGATTGAAATCATCTATGAAGTAAAATCAATAAAACAATAATATCAAATATAATGATATTGTGAGTTATGATGAAGTTAAGACAAAGATTACTCTGTAAAATCAGACACTAGCCAAATGGTATACAGCGCTGCATGAATCCGATCAGCTCAGATTTGGTAAAATGCCCTTTTGCAAACCGGAAATGAAAAATACATTCAGTAATAAGAGCAAAAGCCTACCACAGATTTCGTTGCAGCTTCTTAGATTCAAGGCACTAGATATTTCTTAATCATAAGAGTAGAAGAAAGGATCAAAATGGTAATTGGACACATGAGACATAATAATTAAAAGTATTTGTAATCTATTAGGTAAAAATTATAAAATTATTTTTATGTTATTATATAAATCACGAAAACACAAGTCATGATAAAATTGGTAATGATAATGATAGAGATGAATGGTTATGGTAATGAATCAACAATTTCATATAAGACAATATACATAGGAAAAGGATTTTATAATATAAACTGAAAATTACATGTGTGCCGACTGCCGTTTTGTTGCAACTGTATTCCAACATGCGTAAGGCAAGGATGATCCCAAAGCGCGCTTCAACTACACATCTAATGTGAAACGTAAAATTTTAAATGTGACAAGCCGGCCAGTTCAGCGCAAGGGATTTCAAATTAGAAATATATTAGGAAAAAATCCTGGGGGGGGGGGGGGGGGCCTACAGAATTCTGGAGGGGGCCTGGCCCCCTAGGCACCCCAGTAGTTACGCCAATGAGAACAGATAATAATATTGCGTCGATGGTGAAAATCAGTTGAGCGAAGGTAGTTCTTGTGGTGGGGAGCGGGGGGAGGGGGTGGGTGGTGGTGCAGGGATGTATTTTGGGATTGGTAGGGAGAGAGGGGATATTATTCTGAGGAACGAAGTACGGGTCGGGTGGCGAAGGGAGGTTTGGAGGAAAATATGATGGTTTAGGGGGTGGCTTTTTTTTTGGTTTGGTGTGTAGTGGGATGGTCAAAAAAAAAAAAAATTGTCGTTGGTGACTGAGATGAAGGAGTGTTCAATATATTGGATAGGTTTTTATTGAATTTCCGCTTGAAGGATCCGCTAGTTTTTCATTTCTTCCACCTGTGGGCGTCTATTGGGACAGTTTGTTTATTTTTCACATAATGTGCTTTCTCAAGAATATGTGCTCTTATTTAAAATCAAATGGATCTAAGAGAGTTTTATGGCAGCATTTCCAAGATACATTCATCTTACAGAAGAATGTCATAAAACTTTTACAAAACTTTATCAGGTTTTATGCAAGTTGCGAAACGATGTCTTGAGAGGGGGATCAAGTATCTTATAAAACTACTGATAAGGTGGGAATTACACTTATAAATGATGTAGTTTTATGGAGGTTTCTTCAAGTGTTCTTTAATCACTCTTAAGAACTGTTAATGAATTAAAACCACCTTATCTTGGAAAATGCCCTGATAAAACCGGATGAACTCCATAATGCTTTGATAAAACTACCATAAAACATGAATAAAACCAATTTGCATTTGAATTGCTACTTGGGAGTCCTACAGTACGGGTAAAAACATTAGTATTGTATTTGATTTTAAAATGTTCGTTTTTTTCTTTTCTGCGTATTTTGTTGTGAAATTGAACCGAGTAATGTCAGTATGAATGAAAATACAAATACAATTTTTCTATTATGTTGTGCGTAGCTATATCTCAAAAGACTCCACCACAAATTAAGCGTAACAATTTATAAAAAATACTAAACAATCTACCAAACTGTTGCTTTATGTTACATTTGAATAAACCCCTTACATCTTACATTTAGGTAGAGTTTTTTTTATTCCAGTGTTTCAAATAAACATATTTTCAGCCGTCACTGTATCGGATTCACAATCTATTCTGAATAATTTCACTATTGCATGAGGATGTTAAAAACATGTTTAAAATTCATCTTGAATGCAACCTATCAACATATTTAAAAACATCTAGCATACACGCTATTTCCAAACAATCCAAAATGAAGTACGTTTGACTCAAATCAGTCAAAAGTATGGATACTCAAAAGTGAGTAAAGATAGTTCGTAGTGGTAAGATGACAAACAGTCACCGATGTTTTCAAGAAGTTAAATTTAATTTGATCGAAAAAAAATTAGAACAAAAATGTGTTCGCTGTTCTGGTACCACGTTTGAACCGAATGTGTGTGGAAGAACATTCTCAAAACTTTTTCAAGACCAGACATGTTTGGTATTTAATCCTCACGACTTTTTTACAACAAACTTCTTATATTATTTTCAAATAAGATGTTTCTGGTGTTACTTGGGCTTCTTCCCCCGTAAAGACATCCACAAAGCCACTTGGAGATCACCTGACCAACGAACAGAGAATCAAATCGACCATGTTCTAATCGACGGGAAATTCTTCTCCGATATCATCAACGTTCGCACTTACCGCAGCGCGAATATAGACTCGAACCACTACCTAGTTGCAGTATGTATGCGCTCAAAACTCTCGACGGTGTACAACACGCGTCGATTTCGGACGCCACGACCTAACATTGAGCTACTACGGGAAACCGAAGTTGCCCAGGAATACGCGCAACAGCTAGAAGCAGCCCTACCAACGGAAGAGCAGCTTGGCGCAGCTACTCTTGAGGATGGCTGGAGAAATATTCGAACCGCCATTGGTAGCACTGCATTAGTGACACTAGGTACTTCTGCACTGAATCGAAAATATGACTGGTTTGATGGCGAATGCAAGCAGTTAGTAGAGGAGAAGAATGCAGCACGGGCGAGAATGCTGCAACACCGTACGAGAGCGAATGTGGATCGGTATAGACAGGCACGGAACAGACAAAATTCTATTCTTCGAAGGAAAAAGCGCCAAAGGGAAGATCGAGACCGCGAAGAAATGGAAGCACTGTACCGTGCTAACGACACACGCAAATTCTACGAGAAGTTAAACAGCTCGCGCAAAGGCTACGTACCACAAGCTGATATTTGCAGAGACCTGGATGGCAACCTTCTCACAGGAGAGTGTGAGGTGATTGAAAAGGTGGAAGCAGTACTTCGACGAGCACCTGAACGGTGCCGACCAACTCGGACTCCCAAGCGAGCTATTAAAATACGGTGGTGAAGCACTGGCCAGAGCGCTGCACTGGGTAATTACCAAGATTTGGGAGGAGGAATGTTTACCGGAGGATTGGATGGAAGGAATAGTGTGTCCCATCTATAAAAAGGTCGACAAGCTGGATTGCTGCAATTATCGTGCGATCACGCTACTGAGCGCCGCCTACAAGTTGCTTTCCCAAATGTTATGCCGCCGCCTGTCACCAATTGCAAAGGGGTTCGTGGGGCAATACCAAGCGGGATTCATGGGTGCCCGCGCTACTACGGACCAGATTTTCGCGATTCGGCAAGTACTGCAGAAATGTCGCGAATACAACGTGCCCACACATCATCTTTTCATCGACTTCAAATCAGTGTATGATACAATCGATCGAGACCAACTATGGCAAATCATGCTTGAATATGGATTTCCGGAAAAACTGACGCGGTTGATCAAAGCAACGATGGATCGAGTGATGTGTATCGTCCGAGTATCAGGGACGCTCTCGAGTCCCTTCGAATCTCGGAGAGGGTTACGGCAAGGTGATGGATTGTCGTGTTTGTTGTTTAACATTGCATTGGAGGGTGTGATTCGAAGAGCTGGGATAGACACGAGTGGCACGATCTTCAGGAAGTCTGTCCAACTATTTGGCTTCGCCGACGACGTTGATATCAGACTTAAGGCTGAAGCTGGTAGGATTGGGCTTGTGATTAATGCGTTAAAAACAAAATACATGAAGGGAAGAGGCTCACGAGAAGACAATGTTAGCCTCCTAGCACGAGTTCAGATCGACGGTGATAAAATCGAGGTAGTAGACGAATTCGTGTATCTGGGCTCATTGGTGACCGCCGATAACGAGACCAGCAGAGAAATACAAAGGCGCATTATGGCTGGCAATCGCGCTTACTTTGGACTCCGAAGGACGCTAAGATCGAACAAAGTTCGCCGAACCACAAAGTTGACCATCTACAAGACATTAATTAGACCGGTAGTTCTCTACGGTCACGAAACATGGACATTGCTAGTGGAGGACCAACGCGCCCTTGGAGTCTTTGAACGGAAGGTGCTGGGTACGATCTACGGTGGAGTGCAGATGGAAGACGGAACGTGCAGGAGGCGAATGAACCACGAATTGCACCAGTTGCTGGGAGAACCTCCCATCGTACACATCGCAAAAATCGGTCGACTACGATGGGCTGGGCATGTCGTAAGAATGTCGGACGACAGCCCTGTGAAAATGGTTCTCGAAAACGAACGACAGGTACAAGAAGAAGAGGCGCGCAACGAGCAAGGTGGATCGATCAAGTAGAAGGCGACCTGCGGACCCTTCGCAGACAGCGAGGCTGGCGAGGAACAGCCATGTACCGATTACAATGGAAACAACTTCTGTGTACAGCAGAGGCCACACCGGCCTTAGTCTGATTGGTAAGGTAAGGTAAGGTTAATGTAGGTTTTGAACTTGAAAACCCATTTGAAAAGCTGAATTTTTTACCCTCATCATTTTGCACTGCGATGGAATGAAATGAACTTTTTATGCAAGAGAACGAACAATCAAACCGTTGAAGCAGTGAATAAAAAGAAGCAGGCGTGCGAGTGTGGGGAGTCCGAATAGTGAATTCGGTGGTTAAATTCATAAGGGAGAGATGATTTAGTCGTAGGAGAGGCTCCAGCCAAACAACTACGAAAGTTGCAGTCATCTAAACACATGCGCAAGTTCATTTTTCCACCGTACTGTCACAAACTAAATTGTATTGCACCGTGAAAAGAAATTTCAGATTGAATTTATTATTATAGAGTCAATTATTTCAATTGAAAATCCACTCGAATAAGAGATTAAGCTGAAGTTTGCATGTGTATATGTGTATGCTGGTTCTCTACCACAAAAACAATTTTCAAAAAAATGCGTGTTCTGATTATCTGAGTTATAATTGCCGTCTTAAAAATATTACTTTTTATAGAGATTTGGCCTTCTTTCAAACATGAGCTATCCTTTGCAATTATATTTATCAGCTGATCGTTGGCGCTACAAAAACATGCACTTTAAAAAGTGGTTATTTATTTTGTTGTACTAGTTGTTAGCACTTTTTTCGCTTTACTGAATCTTTCACTATAGATTCAATATTTTTCTTAACATGAGCCTTTTAGTTATGTTGTTAATTTTGTTTCGGTGCCTTTATTCTTCATTCGATATAGACTCGTTGTATTTCGTCAAGTAAATTATTCCGGGGAATGTTTAGCGGATTTTTATATTTTTAGGTACTATTCATTCTGTGTAGTCTCTATCTATGGAATCAATACTTTTTCACCTTTTGATTGCACTAAAAATTACCAAATATATTCAAATTAAGTTTTTCATCTAGGATTTTTAAAACGACTGAATCTGTTAGTGTATATCGTGACGTTACCCTTTCTCTGTTTCTTGATGCGCTATACATTCGGCTGTGTGTTTATTTAGAGTGTATAGAGTGTATAACTTCTTAACCACAGTGTTTAGCCTATATAACTACTTTCTTGTCGTGTATGTGTACATGGGCGATTACGCATGTTCGTGTTATGTGTTTTCTTGATACCTATTGAGTTAAATTTTGAAAATTTATAAATAAAGAATCTGCATAAAGATCGTTCACAGCCAACCCACGTTAACAGTATATTTTCAAATTAGTTTTCGTCACTAAATTATAACTTTTTTTACTTTAATCCAATCAAACATGTACTGTTATGGGTTATTTATAAAATTGAGTTAATACTTTGTAATATAATTGTAAAACTGGACATTAGCTTAAGGTGCCTTTTATTCCATTAACATCCCTATATCATCGCTTAAGGGTGAGGAGCCGCATTTTCAAGATGATGATGTTCGTTTGGAATAATAGATATACCATTAATTTCTGCGAATGTTTCCTGCTAAGGGTACACTACTAAGTGAGAGATTGTTTGACAAAGGACTCGCAAAGAGTGTATTCGCAGATTCTGGTAAAGTCAATCCGATCAGAGATATGGTGGAGTTGGACTTAACCTGCTAAATTACTATGATGATATTACTATGCAATATATATTTTTTTGTAGCTTGTGCAAATGTAAGAACTTAATCTACACTTGAAAGACGCACCAGTCGGTGGGTGTGGAGGGCCGGTGGTGCGGATCATATTTTTAAATATTAGTTCATTAAAAATGAACATCAACAGAGTCCTAAAGTCCCAATGGTAATATCATAATCTTAAAAACACTAATTCTAAGCCTAAACTATTCTTCAAGATCGGAAAAGTAAAACAAGAAACTCTTCCTGGCATCTCGGCATAATGGGCCGAGGCGAGTGCCGACCAAAAGACCACATCCTCCTTCGCTTGATACTTCTTGATGAAGGTGGCAACTTCCGGCAGGTACTTCGTACTGTGTATCTCCTCGTTCATCGCAAGCCCCGAAGGAAAGAATACCTTCAGCCGCTTTATCTGGGTGATTGCCTTCTGCACAGGCACGGTTGGCCTCGACTGACGCTTCCGCATATCAATGTCCATTCATTGTTTGACCGGTTCCATCAACCTCTCGGCCCAAGAAGCGGATTGATGAGACCACCTTGCCCTCGGTTTACCTCGTCAGCTTTTACTGCAATTTACGGCCGCGCAGCACTGTCCAGCGGCCGAAACCTGGCTTTCGTTCGACGCTCTCGCCTTGCTCTAGATGGGAGAGGATGTTGTAAATGCCAGATCGGCTACATCCGGTTACACGAAGTGTCGCAAGATGTCCAACTTCATTGATCCGGGGTGGTACTGGCAGTACGAAGAAACTATCGAGTGTAGTTGCTTGACTGTTTTCGCAATGGCTGCTGGCCGTGTTTCAAAAATTAGTTCACAGTGTTGTTGTTAGTGTAACGGTGAATATGTAACACCATGGTATCGATGATTTGTTGCGCACCATTTTATTATGGGCATCACACTTTGCGAGTTGTCCCAATAGCTTACTGTTGGTCGGTGTTTATATTACCATCTTATTGCAAGGACGTGGCACCGATGCTTTTGTTATAATCTTATTGCAAGGACGTGGCACCGATCGTTGATAATTGAAATATAGAATTATTGAAACTTTCATAATAAGAATTGACAGACAATGCCAGCCCCATTCAACTGATTCATTGTCAATTTTATTGATTATAACCAAACAAGGAGTAGCAACCATTGGGTTTGTGCAGTCAACCTAAGCTAAGCTAGTTGACCTTGAAATTTAGCTGTGCTTCAAAATCAAACATCCCATTAGATCCTAACTTGCGTCGCACCCCCACTGCCAAGATATGTTGCTCACATTGGAGCATGACTTGTCTTGTCTATGTCTACTGAATGTCTTGTTCCCGCCGAATTTGAGGCAAGTACTATTTTTGCAAGATTGTTGTCGGGCATTCTTAAAACTTGTCCCGCCAATTGTACTTTGCCAGCTTTGGCGACTTTCAGAATACTCTGTGTTTTCAGCAGGATTGTTCCAACTCGTAGTTCATTCTTCTGCTTCATACGCAATTTTCACATACTTCGCAAAATATGGTTCTTAGCACATATCGTTCAAAACCTCCAAGTGCTTTGATGATCAGAAGAAAATATTTCTCTCATCACCATGAGGCCCACTCTTGGGACAGTAATTTTCACTAGAACGAAAGATGTGAAGGAAAGGTGTTGTTAGTTCCGTCAGTGTACGGCAGGCTGTGAAAATTGATTAGAAGTATTTGAAAACTAAGCGAAGGGCATTTGATATATACTGAAAAAATATTTCGCTTAGCTACTACTGGAAGCACATATAGATACTTACCAATACTAAAAAAAAATCAGTGGGGTTGTGTTTAACACACGACCGGTTTACGTAGACTACGTTAACCCATTTGATTAGTTCCGTAGTGTACTGTTCTAATAGGACGGTAGGTTAGCATAAATAAGTGATTAAGTATGTTATAACATGCTATGATTCGCTTCTTAGAAATTATTTGGCAGCCGTGGAAAGGGACGTTTGGTTTGAATGTTAGTATGATGAAAAGGCAACAAATGTGCTGCCTGTAGTGATTGTGTTGATATGATCGACCAGCTATAGACCATTATCCATATCGCGTAATCCCGAAAATCTATCGATAATTGATAAAGCTTTAAGAGTTCACACTGTTTAAGTTATTTTTAAATGTTGATTTGACCTCTACCTTTGCCGTAAGGCCTAGTCTGATCAAAATAGCGTTGATGTTAGTCCTCAAAGATCGTTAGACCAGCATTAGATAGTAAGTATGTTAGCAAAAATCTATTGTACATTCTTTAGAAAGCATTTGAAAAGTATTTGCACTTTGTCAAGTTGGTTGACCACTCGATTTTATTTCCCACTTCGAGTTTAAGGCCCTTCTCTAGCTTTCCGACAAGTAGTTAGCAACGCATTACCTCTGGTTGCTTCCAGTTTCTCCCGATAACCTCGAGTTCGCTCGGCATCGGTACATGGTCAATTCGGAGGAATTTTCGAATGTTCGATCTTAACGCGCTTCCGAAATTTGCGCAAACGGTTGGCATCAAAACGAATAGGCATTGCACTTATTCACCCTTTCACAGTTTCTCAAAACTTATTTCTTCCTAGAAGTAAAACGCTATCCAACGCGAATCGTTAACACAACAGAATAACTATTCATAACAGTACTCATTGAAATGTGCATGTTCGAGAATCAAAACATTGTCCGTGATAGGGAATTTCTTGAAACTTGCCAGAACGCAACATTCTTTAAAATATTCATACACCGATTGATGAATATGTATGCGAAATACATTAATTTTTGATTTGTAAAACTTTATATACCTGAGTAAATAGAATGGCAATCGTATAAATTTCATGATTAGAGCAGTCTCAAAAATAAATCAATCAAGAAACAATCGAATTCTTAGCGTCCGATGTTCAAATTTTTTATGATGGTAGCCATTTGTAAATTGTACAAAATGCTCAAGGTATGCAACCAAGAGAAAACTAATATTGTTTTAGCCACCGCTGTCAGCCAATCGGTAAGAACCAAATATTAAAATCAAACAAACCCTCTCAAAATTAAATTGGTCATCCTGTAGACGGATTTGAAAAGGTCCGCATTTGAATTAAAACCCTCTCTGCGCCTTACCAACAGATGTCTACCAAATATCACACACACACATAAGCACCTTATTTCGCTCCTCGTGGTTGCATCCACCAGCTGGCTACAAAGACATTATCTACCAAATATCACACACACACACACACACACACACACACACACACACACACACACACACACACACACACACACACACACACACACACACACACACACACACACACACACACACACACACAAGCACCTTATTTCGCCCCTAGCACCCACCGGCTGGCTACAAAGACATTTTTTGCCTAAGCAACCGACTGCCTAGCACAGCACAGCATAATGTATGGCTGCCTAGCAACGGTTGCAACAACAGTAACAACAGACTACAACAGACAACAACAGACTGCAGTGCAATCAGCTACCTGACCAATTGGTAGGTCGCCAGTGCACTTTCTATGGTGCTGGCCACAGCCAGCTGCCAAATCCAAATTGGCGTCTTGCCGCTCCGCTGAATGAAACTAGTGCACCCTCCAGGGTACATTCTATCGCCCGGCGCCAGCTGCCAATCCATGCTGGCTCGATGCTCCGCACAGCTCCAGTACTGCAGCACGAATGAGAAAATTTGCGAAGGTGTACCCTTTTTATATCGTTCACTGCTGCATATGAGACCTCCCTTGCTTACATTTGAAATCTGTGATAGTAAAATTGAGTTCATTTAGTAAATTTACTCTGAAAAATCGGCATTATAAGTCATCATCTCATATTTTGGTTATTTTCAATAGCTTGAAATTGTTAACGGATAATGTTTGATAGTTGAATTGATACGCGGGAAAATTTCCAATCGATTGATGTAAACATCTTGTAAATCTATTGAGCATTTATTACGTTATTAGAGTTTAATTTGTAACAATATTTCGTGACGGTTGCTGATTTTTAGATTTTCAATTGACACCCTACCCTTCCCGTAAGACGTAGTCTACGTCAAAAACTGCTAAGGACTAGCAGCAGTTCAAGGCAAACTGGCTTTCTGCGGCGAAGAAGGTGGACAAGGTGGCTGTACAAAATCTGATGGCAGGGGTCAAGCGTAAGGCCCGGCAATTCGGATTTGGAAAAGCGGAAGCCTAACTGAATATTTTTGCTGAATTTTATACTAATTGAACTTGAAAAAGAAATTTAATTTGATTTTTTAAATAAACGATTTCACCGATTTACACGCGTTTTCCCTTGACCAAATTTTGACCGTATCACCCTTTATAGTATGCCTTACAAAACTAACCTATCAGGTTTATATTTTTAATGTTACGGATATCTAATTGCATTGAAGTATTGCTTCAGTTTTGTTTTTTGTCATAGTGAAGTCAATATTTTCTCCGTGCTTGTTGTAAGTTTTCATCATCTGATTAAGAGGTAAAGGGTGTCCACAGTTAAATTGAATCACAGTCTCTCAACCGATTGTCATGAATTATTCAGGGAATAAAATACAATGTATAATCTTGGTTTAGGCATTTTTATTTAATTGTGTTTCTTTAATAAATCCAAAAGCCCGAACTTTCTTCCTAATTCCACGCTTGAGATTTTTTACAACGCTTGAACCGACATTTTTTTTCGCTTTCAATCGTGATTTCAACATTTCCTGTGACAACTTTAGGATGCTTACGAAGTTCGTGCTTCATTATAGCCCAATATTTTTCAATTGGCCGCAACTCTGGAGAGTTTGGGGGATCTAGATCCTGCGGCACGAAATTGACACCATTCGTCTTGTACCACTCCAGATAATCCTTGGAGTAGTGACAAGAGGCTAGGTCCGGTCAAACAATTGTAGAAACGTTGTGTGTTTTGAGAATCGGAAGCAGTCGTTTTTTCAGGCATTCATTCATGTATACTTGACCATTTACAGTTGAAGTTGTCACGAAAGGCTTGCTGCGTTTACCACACGAACAAATCCCCTGCCAAATCATGAATTTCTTGGGGAACTTTGACATTTGCTGTTTCCTGAGAGACTCTGGAACATCGAACTTGTCTTTCGCAGTCACATACTGGTTGCCGGGAATTTGTTTAAAGTCCGCTTTTACGTGTGTTTTATCGTCCATGGTGCAGCAGAGTGGTTTCGTCAACATTTGTGTGTGCAGCATACGCGCACGTGTAACCTTGTCCAACCTAATTTACGAAGGGCAAAAAGTAAAAACTGCTTCTGTGCCGATTCTTGTATGACTAAAAGGGGTGACCAAACTACGCTACAATATTTCAGTATTGACCTCACATATGCAATGTACAATGTTTTTATTGTGTACGGGTCATGAAAATTGTAACAAAAACGTTTTATAAATCCAAGCATATTATTTGCTCTGTTTTTTTTTAACTAGTTTCTTTTATTTGGGAGGCTCAACTGCGTTAGCTTTTCGGAGCCGATAATTCAATGTTTTTGTATAATTTAATGACTTAATACTAATATTAGTAGGACTTGGGCTGTTTACTCGCGGTTTACCCGAGGTTAAAATAGGTGACATTTTTTGGGAATGGGTTGGACAGAGGAACATGGAAATAGTATTCTGTAGTCTCATCAGATAGTTGCCGCCAGCACTGTAACTTGGTGCGGAATGGCCAGGGCTCCATTTTTGTGTTCGGCCAGTTGTGGTTACCATTGAGCGACGATGAGACTCCTCAAGAATTATTTGCTCTGTTGATGATAGTATTGTAATGTTCAATTAATGTAAGTTTGGGATCCAAGATAACCCCTAAGTCCCTAACTCTTTTACACTTTTCAGCTGGCTGATTCCCTAAATTAATAGTTATGTCTGGGGTGCTTCGTTTCCTACTAAAAGTGATCGAATTATTTTACGTTTAGCTGTAAAAGACTTTTTTTACACCAGACATAGAAAACGTTTATTTTTTTCTGGAATGTCATGATATCTTCTTTATTTCTTATTTCTAAAAATAGTTTCATGTCATCAGCATAAACAAGAAATTTAATGTTTTTAACCCTTATGTATTCGACAAAAAAACACTTTAAGTGATCGACAGGGTACCCGGGTACCCACCAAATTCAAATGATTATAACTCTGGCAATTATTATCCGATTTTAATTCATTTGACACCGTTAGATTCAAAAACTCTTTCGCTTTAGGAATTTTATCAGCAATAACCATTTGAATTCATCTGGTTCCCGTTAACCTAGGTTTCCGGGTCTATGGGCCGGAACGTTGACACTATTTGAAAACATCTATTGAATTTCCGGGAATGGAAGTCAAAATCTTTGGAATAATTCCTAGAAACTATATCCGTTCCATTGTGGGACCTATGCTGATTTGTTCCTGGAACGGCCATTCTGTAACAGGTTCCCGTGGGGCCTAGAATGACCATGAACATGTTTAGAAGGAAACCCTGGCAATATGGGTATCAAAATTCATGCAATTTAACCAAAAAGCTATTTCTCATCGTTTTGTGGCCATCTGATAATTTGTCCTCGGAACAGGTTCCTGTGAGGCCTCGAGTGGCCATGTACAAAACTAGCCACAAAACGTTGAGAAATATCCTGCTGAAGATATTTCATGAATGTTGATACCCACATTGCCAGGGGTTTCTACTGAAAATGTTCATGGCCACTCTAGGCCACACGGGAACTTGTTACAGAATGGCCGTTCCAGGACCAAGTTGGCATATGATTCATTATAGAATAGAAATAGTTTCTAGGAATTATTCCAAAGAATTTGACATCCATTCCTGGAAATTCAATAGATGTTCCGAAATTGTGTCTCCTTACCGGAGCACAGCCCCTGAAACCTGGATTTACAGGAACCAGATGAATTCAAATGGTCATTGCCGATAATATCCCTGAAGTAAAAGGTTTTTTGAATCTAACGGTGCCAAAAGAATTAAAATTGGTCAATAATTGCCAGCGTTATAATCATTTGAATTTGGTGGGTACCGGGGTACGTTGTCGATCACTTAAGGGGTTTATGCAAAAAGTTGCCTTACAACTTTTATTAAGATGTCACTGAGTTTCCTGTTTTAAAATAAACTATGAAATTTCGTAATGTAAAACATGAAAAGGTACCCGGGTACCCTGTCGATCACATAAGGGTTAAGAATAAAGGAAACATCATTAACAAACAAAATAAATAAGAGGGAGCCTAAATGAGACTTTGGGGACTCCAGAGGTGACTTGAATAGGGTTTGATTTCTTTCCTTAGAATCTAACTATTTGTTGATGGTTAGTGAGATGGGATTTAATCATTTGAGAATTCCTGGCTCAATGCCCAATATTTGCAATTTAAAAAGAAGCATGGGTATGGCAATGCAATCAAAAGCCTTGCTGGAGTCTGTATAAAGAGCTTCTACATGGTTACCATTGTCCATTGCTATCAGAGAGTAGTTAACGAATTCCAGTAAATGTGTGCTAGTTGATCGTCCTTTGAAGAATCCATGTTGGTCGGTAGTCATTCTGTTTTTTTTTTCATGAATAATTGCTTCAAAAAGTTTAGGAATGCAAGATAAAATGGCAATTCCACGATAGTTACGTATGTCAGATTTTTTTCCACTTTAAAAAAATAGGTACTAGGTAGGAACTTTTCCATAGTTTCGGAAAGATCCTAGATTTCAGTGACATATGCAATAGCCAAAATAAGGTTGCTGTAAGTTCCAATGCTAAGTTTTTCATAAATATGGGTGGTATTCCATCAGGGCCGGAACCTTTAGAAATGTCTAAATTATTCAAACCTTCCAAGATTTGATCTTGAAATTCGACTTGACTAACTCCAATGTCCCTTGAAAATCCTGGGAAAATCGAAATATTCATAATCGCGATCTTCTTCAGCAAGATGGTATATATTTCTTGAAAGAATGTTGCAAATAGATTGCAAATTTCTTCCGCGTTAGCACCAACATTTGCGTTAAGATGCATTCTAGATGAGAAATTGTCAGATTTCAATTTAGTTTTAACATAATTGAAAATATTTTTTTGGACAAGACTTAATTTCAAGCTCAGTTTTTGAATTGTGCTCATCAAATGCATTTTTTATGGTTAGATTCAGTTCATCGCAAATACTCAAGTAGTTTGCCAGGTTATTGCTGTAACCATCTCTTTTGTACATTTTGTGTGCTTTTTGCTTCCGATTTTTCAAATTTTTTATTTGTTTATTATACCAAACTGGCTGATTTGACTAACCTTGTCGCCTTATTCTTTTGAGTGGTACTTATTCAAATATTATTTCAAACAACAATTTTTAAAAAACCTCAACATAAGTCTCAATATTTGCTTCGTTCTTAAAAATGGGTTGCCAATCAATTCTGGTATGTTTGTTTCTTATCATATCACAATTTACTAAATGATATTGGAAGACCTCTTCATATCCGACGTCGTATCCGTGTCTTTGTTATTCGTGGATAAATAAAGAAACTCAATTGCTGTGAGAAAAGCTTTATTTTTCCACAGCTACACAAAAATTTTCCTCAATATATGTCAATAAAAAATCTAAATAGCAATTTTGCCGGTTTTTTACATGATCAACTTGGTTGAGCCCTAGACCTGTAGTTATGTCGAAAATAAACTGCAATGTTTCATTTTCTCCGGCGACTGGTAGTAAGATGCAGTCATTTTAGGTATCCAAAATGAAGTCAGCACTACGTTGATTATAATCCAGTTCACATATATGGAACTTTCACTTCTGCGGGAAGTCCAGACATAATTACGTCTGCAATGTGAAATTTTTTTTCGTATACTTCTTAACGAGCGTTGTTTGCTGGAAAATAAACTGAGGCAAATACATGTGTTTCACCTGCCAAGTGTACTTTCACACATACTTGTTCAAATTCCTTAACTTTTGAAGAATCGATAATTTCTGAATTAATTTTGGTAGATAAAGCGATTAAAACACCCCCACATGACTTCTTTTCAGAAATTTCGTTCATTTCTAAAAACATTATAGGAATTTCCGAAGACTCCTAACGCTTTGATCCCAACTAGTTTCAGTTGCCATTATTATTGAGAATAAGCAACCCAAAATTTTATTATGAATTTTTTGAATTTTAACCGCACTTTTCACACGGTTAAAATTTTGGCAATAAACTATAATTTCTTTACTGTATTGTGTTTTAGGTAGAAGCGTTTGCTGATTCGAATTAGTCGATAAATTAAAATTATTAAAACAAATTACCCCTCTCTGATCTAGAGATGTCGTAAAGTTCTCGTTATTGTCGTGCTCTTCAAAATCATTATCCTCCTCTAAGGGTTTCGTCACTACCGATGAAAACTCGAATGTCCAAATTCATTTGGTTAGCACACTTTTTCTACAAAAGATATTCCAAACATTATTTTTTAACATTAAAAAAAGATATATAATACAACCCTTACCGTTTACAAGGTAACCCATAACACTTATAGGCGAAACGTTTATTATTTATGTTCGAGTTTCCATAAAATTTATAGTTCGCATCTTAAATATAGTTAAAAATTATGTGATTTCCACACATACTTTTGATGCTTGAGTGCACACAGTCAAGATGGCGACAGAAGACAGAATTTTTAAAAGAATTTGTTTATTTAATATATATTATCTATCAAACAATTATCCTCCATTGTTTTCAGTGATAAAATTCACCACAGGAAGAGGACGTACCCGAAAACGACGTACGGGAAGAGAACGTCCGAGAAGAAAATATAATTAATGATAAATATAACAATAAAATGGTATACTGGTATACTGGTATTCTTTGTAGTCATTTTAATTCAACAATTCTCAAAGTAAATAATATGTTAGGATTCATCAAAAGATTCAGTTACCATTTTAAGGATCAATATACAATCAAAGCACTTTATGCAGCGTGCATAAGATCCATTCTCGAATATAGCTCTGTTGTTTGGGCTCCATACCAAGAAACATACATTAGTTGTATAGAATCTGTACAAAAACATTTTTTGTTTTTTGTTCTTAGAAAATAAGGATGGAATTCATTTCATCTACCTTCGAATGAGTCTCGTTGCATGTTAAGTGATAATGAAACACTGAAGAAAAGACGAGAAATCGCCAAGATCTCTTTTGTTCATAATGTTATCTCGCAGCGTAAAAAATCGGCAAACCCATAGGCGTAGCCAGAGGGGGGCAGGGTGGGGCTGTTGCCCCCCCTAACTTTTGATTTTATTTTTAGATTTTTAATGTTTGTTTCAAGTTTTTATTATTTATTTTAATGTTTGTGAGATTGTCCCTTTACCTCAATGAAAAAGCGCGAAGTCGCCTCGATTTTGTAATAAGTTGTAGCAAAAAAGCGCAAAAAGTGGACATCCATGAGATTTTTTTTTTAAATAGTAAACCCAACCTAGCTAACCTAGCGTATCTAAAAAAATATCTCTAGCCTGTAATGTTAACTATGATTCAAGCATTGATTGGTTTTTTCCCGCTAGCTGAAAATGGAAAAAGCTATGCTCAGTTCAACTTGCAGTTCTAGGCAATCAAAAAACGTTATATTTTAACCAATGTTATAGCTTTCGGAAGTCAAATAACACCAGATTGAGAAACATAATTCATAATTCATAGTAGAAAAGTGTATCAACGGAATATGTATATTTGAACTATTAATGATATGGGCCAAACCGATCAATGTTACCCCGCTGATCAATAATATCCCGTTTTACGGTACTGTAGTTTTGTATTATTGAGAATATATGTTAATCATATCTTACAGTTTGATTCAGTATTTTGAAATATTGTTTTTGTATCCAAGAGATATTAAAGGAGCACATGCTACGATAAAATCCAGGTGAAACGAGACGAATCGTTTCCGGTTTTCAGACCAGTAATTTGATTAGCGTGTGAGAAAGCAAGACAGCATGCTAATCAGTGCGAGAAGTTGCAGTGGTCTTATCCTATTCAAAGATTTTATCCCTTTCTATGAGCATGAGCAAGATAATGAGCATGATTAACCGCCCAAGGTTGCTACTCCGTTGCTGCCAGATCAGCTGTTATAACACAGAGAACCAACAGATGATGGTTGAGACTAGCATACATCCTCAATGTGTAAAAATTGGTCATCCCAAACTAAGACAATACTGGCGCCTGCTTCACCAGAATGTAAGTCAAATAAGAAAAGGGTAGGAATGTGTCGACGTGATACTCGTTTTATTGGAAGCCGAGACCGCCTCTGCACTTTCACTGGAATGTTGGATAACAGGATTGGGTGGCAGCAGGATTCTTTTTGGTAAACGATAAGCTGAATTCACGCGGCGTTTAGTGAAATATTTAAATATTATTACCGATTTCTGATTTGAACCTATTCAAAACAACAGTGTGGATGCTATTGGGGCCACTCACAAAGTGTGGTGGTGGTTTTTCATTGGAAAAACAAAAAGAATCTCTATAATGCAAGAAATCCGATTTGAACCGATTTAAACCAATAGTAAGGATGGTATTGGAGCCACAAAAAGGTATAGTGGCTTACTTTCTCCAAGTGACACGGTGAGTATGGCAAACCAATATTATGGATGAAAATGAATTGTGATCCTCACCACCGGTCCATCAGCCCGGCAAACCACCACATCTCACCATGAAGCATTTTTGTAGTTTTTTTTTCTATGCTCACTCGATCACTCGCATCGCTGAATAACCGAAACAATACGAAACGCGCCATGACCGATAGCAAAATAGTGCGTAGTTAAGCATCGACACAACCCTTCACAGCCGATGCTCGAAGCATACTCTTTTTCATAAACTTTCAATTTTTACAACTGTATCAATCAAGTAGAGACTTCTTAAGAACAATCTATGCTAATCCATTTAAATTTGCGATTGAGGGATTTGGTAAAAATAAGAGTGCGTAGATGCATTTCGTGCCTTCTGGCAACTTTATGCTTCTATTGATGTCCAGGCTCATCCGTTTAGCACCAGCCGGGGGAGACTGGTTCCTATACCCAATGATTTCGTTATCTCCAATCTGCTCAACCAATTCCAATATATTGGACGGATTATTGTAATTTGAGATAACTCAATGTAGACGTCTTCCAAATTTGGCAGATCGACAGGCAGTCCACCAGTGGAGACCCACTTGGTACTTCATAGTAAGATGCTTAGAGGCGGACCGGAGGTTTCGAGAGCTACCCCCCTTCAAAGATTTTATCCGTTTCTATGGGGAAAAACGCGCTGAATTTAT
Source organism: Aedes koreicus (assembly GCA_024533555.2). Classification (NCBI taxonomy): domain Eukaryota; kingdom Metazoa; phylum Arthropoda; class Insecta; order Diptera; family Culicidae; genus Aedes; species Aedes koreicus. The sequence goes on from JAHHFK020003766.1 coordinate 161,638, forward strand.
GTGCGATGGTTCGGCGCGTGTTCATGAATAGAAGAATGTTTGTAACAAAACGGATCACCGGATAGAATACATACATAAGCACTCGGTTAGCCCTCGGTTTTAAAACAATACTAAGTTGAATAGGTTCATTGGTAGGAAAATCATCAATCAAATACATACCACAACAAGTCGAGAACACTCGCATGAACCCAGAAGAAAGCTACTATTAAAGTCGATGTTCATTATTTCTCATTCTAAATTTGATTTTGGAAAAGTGCTCTGCTGGTGAGTGCACATTGTGTGAATTGCGCAATGATTTTTGTAAATTATTAGCAGTTCTTTGATTTATTGTTATCTAGTAGTACCATAAATGTAATTAAAAGAAACAAACGAACAAAACTAAATAAATGCCGCTGCAATAACCACGAAGAGAGAATTATGCAAAATGATTGTTTTTCTCGAATTTGAACAACAATATTAATAACATTCAATAATGCACCGTTTTTGTATTATACTACTCAGAAACACTTCACTTAATACGACGACACTATACTATCGACACTATACCGTTTCGACAGATCGTGTTTCACTTGGATCATATCAGATAAATCGGTTCAAATTTCAAAACGCAGATGCACCAGTATATCTGAACTATTTTAAAAATATTGAGGAGTAGCAGATAGAACGTATATGAAATCCATTTCGTCATTGATGAATAAAACTTCCTAAATTATTTCTTATTACTCGTGTATTAAGAATACAAGTAGCAACAATTTATCAAAAAAAAAAAAAAAATCACTGTCATCCATTTCTGTTACCTTTAGAGGACCCTTGGGATGGTCGAATGATGTATAATCATTAGTTTTCTCAAGGCGCGATGCCACAACCCAGGATTTTGCATGGGGGTGAGGAAAATCCTTTTGCAAACGGTTTGCTGGTTTTCTTTCATTGCAACTACGTCAATGTGAATAATACACTCTTTAAAGCAACGAGGCAAAGTTTGGTTGATTTTGTTGAATTATGAAAAAAGTTACGCAAGTTTGAAAGTGTTGCAATAATTATAAACTTACCTTTTATTTGGAAATAGTTTGCTCTCTAACGATTCTTTTAAATAGCTCAATAAATTGTGCAAACATGTTTTTATTTGCCACCAGAATAACTAATAGCTTTGAAATATTGTGTACAATTCATGTTACATGAGACTATTCCCATTTTTTTACATCAATGACTTTCAATGACCAGTTACAGAAAAAAATATATGGAAAAGTACAGGATATCCATGAACGATGCGTCTATAACAATCAACAGAGACCGACATTTTTAATTTTATAACATGAGTTGAGCAAAATTAAGTTAGTATTCAGTTTTGTCACTCGTCCGACTACATGCGGCAACTTGAAGAGGTCAAAGAGTGTAAGGAAAAATGTTGCCTGCAATGTGTAAAGACAAACTTTTGCTGAAGCTTTTCATCTTCTTTTGTTCGTCACACTTCAAGCAAAGATATTCAAGCCAAGCTGGGCATAATCACACCTTGCTCGAGTACGATATAGCTAAGGTAGTTTTCAGGTAGATTGCCGAAAAGTTCGTTGTTTGTTTTGACATTAAACTCACATCCTTCTGTAGTTGGGAAATCTGGTTTCCCTAAAATTTCAAATCCAATCTCTTTAATTCCGGGAGGCAAAGACGTTGTCTTTGGAATTTACATCTTTGTAATAAATAAAGGACCACGTAAGTGTCAAGAATAAACATCTTTGTACACTGAACATTTATTTTCGTAAAGTAGCTTTTACTCGTATCGTAAACATCGGATTTGTACCTGGAACAAAAATCTTGTATATTGTATGAAATATTCATATTGCTTTTTATCTGGTAAAATGCTATCATTACACCTTTTTGTATAATGCACGAAATGATTTTCGTGAAGACCAGCCAATCGCTGTGTTGCTGCTGGGATGAGCGGGAATAATTTATTTATCCCAAAATAAAAATTAGAGCGCTGTCGAGAGTTAGAGCTTCATGCTCATTAATCAAGTATCTTCTCATGAGTTTTCATGGCCTAGTACGATCAACCACGGATATATAGTAGATCTGTCAGTCATTCATGCAACCACCACAGAGACGTTTCTTTTTAATTTGTGACCAAATATTCGTAGCTCTGTGGGTTGTTTTCGTAAAATGCATGAATTTTCTTTCTGTGTCAACAAATGCTTCGTGCTATTGACAGTTGCGGGTGTGCCATTAATTACGAAGGTGTCTTCATAAAAACCACAAATCAGTTTCGTTGCAGAAAACAACGAATAGATTCGTTAGTTCTACCTTTGATTTCGTAATATTAACTAAAATTAATTTTCAGTGTACGATCAACCACGGATATATAGTAGATCTGTCAGTCATTCATGCAACCACCACAGAGACGTTTCTTTTTAATTTGTGACCAAATATTCGTAGCTCTGTGGGTTGTTTTCGTAAAATGCATGAATTTTCTTTCTGTGTCAACAAATGCTTCGTGCTATTGACAGTTGCGGGTGTGCCATTAATTACGAAGGTGTCTTCATAAAAACCACAAATCAGTTTCGTTGCAGAAAACAACGAATAGATTCGTTAGTTCTACCTTTGATTTCGTAATATTAACTAAAATTAATTTTCAGTGTAGAATAATGAAGTAGCGTTTCAATTAAAATCGAAAATATTGTCTTTTTTTTAGCAAGTACATTTATTTGTACATACTCAATCGAATCAACTTAACAGAACCAAGTTTTGTTTAGATACATCATTATCTTAAAACTAAAGTTAGGAGGGTAGAACCGACTATTCACGGTCGTATCGAGGGTAATAGGAATAACAATATAACGGATGGCAAGATAGGCAGGAATCTAAATTATTTATAGTTTACACATTAATTTTAAATTATACATTGCCTAATCATAACTCATAACTAAAGCGTGTCCGGAAATATTTTTTGTAACTTTGTCGCGTCAGTGTGGCCTGAGTCAACGTATGGTGTATGGTGTACGTCAGTGTATGGTTTAATGGTCAGTGGATCCTTTCACCTTCACGTCGACGTGCATATTGTTTACTTTTAAATTGAAGTTTTGAAAATGGCGTCTCGACAACAAGAGCTGCGAAAACTTATTTTGGACATGTGGTTAGAAAATCCTAATCGTTCCCAGAAAACAATCGCGAATTCGGTAGGAGTGACGCAACGAACGGTGTCGAATGGCATCAGCAAGTTTCTACAAACCAAAACGGTTTAGAGGAAGCCAACCAAGCAGACGAAAAGGGAAACACACAACAAATAAGATGAGAAACAAGTGGTGAAAGTATACAGGAGGAAGCCCAACACGTTGGCAATGATGAAGGCTGATTGCCGGAAAATAGAAAGAGAGTCAAAATCGGTTCAAAACATTCCGTTCCTGAATCCTGGTGATGGGGTCTAGCATTTATTCGTGATGGTACCAGTTATGATAGCGATTGATAGGTTTTTACCGAATGATGTTTGTCCTCCTCATTTCAAAGGATTTGCGTTATAGGGCTTTTCCAATGCAGTACGCATTCCACTTTGGGATGACGATTTTTCATACAGCGTACATTCGAATAGGAACGGGAGGTCAATTCACTTCGCGTATTACTAGTTGTTCAACATTAGAAGGATAATCATCTGGTTTCTAGAAAATCGTCCTCCGCCTGCATCTATCATTCGGAAATGCGATTTCAATATCTCGCTATCAACCGATGGAGGATTCATTCGATAAAAAGAGGATGTTTGGGCTCAGTGTAGGACGATGATGCTCTGGGATTCTCTGGAATAAATCAAAATGTATTGAATTGCCGAATCTGCCTGATAACCAAAAACAACTTTCAGATATTTGTTCGGTTCTTCCTGCTCCGCGGTTGATCATGGGAGATTTTAACTCTCACGGTACAGGCTGGGGAGAACTGTACGACGACAACCGGTCTTCCTTGTTATATGACCTCTGTGACAACTTCAATATGACAGTTCTTAACAATGGAGAAGTAACACGTTTGGCTGGTCCATCCTCAATTGGCAGTAGATTAGACCTCACATTTTGTTCGAATTCATTATCGTTGGATTGCACATGGAATGTGATTCAAGATCCCCACGGTAGTGATCACTTGCCCATACAAATTTCGATTGCCACCGGGTTCAATCCGTCGGAATCCATCAACGTCGCGTATGATCTAACCCGTTACATCGATTGGACAAAGTTCAGGACAGCAGTAGATGAAGCCGTAACGACGGTAGAAGAGCTTCCACCGATGGAGGAATATAACTTCCTCTCCAACCTGATCTTAAACAGCGCGCTTCATGCTCAAACTCGACCAGTTCCAGAAACGTCATTTCGCAGGAAACCTCCTTCTCCATGGTGGGATCAACAGTGCACCGAGGTTTACGGTAAAAAGTCCGACGCGTTTAAAGTTTTCCGTAGACGTGGAACACCTGAGCACTTCGAAGTATACACGGCTCTCGAACGCGAACTTAAGAGCCTCATCAAGGCCAAGAAACGCGGTTACTGGCGACAATTCGTGAACGGGCTATCGCGTGAAACGTCAATGAACACTCTTTGGAACACGGCGCGAAGATTGCGTAACCGAACTACGAACAACAAGAGCGAAGAGTACTCGGACCAATGGATCCTCAAGTTCGCGCGAAAAGTTTGTCCAGATTCTGTGCCGGCACGGATGATTCTTCGCGAAACCACGAATTCGATAGATGAGAACAGCCAACCTTTTTCAATGGTAGAGTTCTCTCTAGCACTCCTTTCGTGTGGCAATACGGCTCCAGGGGCTGATAGGATCAAGTTCAACTTGTTTAAGAACCTCCCAGACGTCGCAAAGAGGCGCATGTTGCACTTGTTTAATCAGTTTCTGGAACTCAACATTGTAGCGGATGATTGGAGACGGGTGAGAGTTATAGCCATTCAAAAACCTGGTAAACCCCCGTCAGACCACAACTCCTATCGACCCATCGCGATGCTATCTTGTATTCGAAAGCTGTTAGAGAAAATCTCTTTTGCCTGGACAATCCTCTTTTGCCTGGACAAATGGGTTGAGACAAACAACCTGCTTTCAGATACTCAATATGGTTTCCGTAGGGGTAATGGAACGAACGACTGTCTCGCGTTGCTGTCCACAGATATTCAGTTAGCTTTTGCTAAAAAAAAGAGCAAATGGCTTCTGTATTCTTGGACATAAAGGGGGCTTTTGATTCAGTATCTGTTGAAGTTCTTTCAGATAAACTCCACGCTTGTGGCTTTTCACCATTAATGAATAATTGTTTGTACAATTTGCTGTCAGAGAAACATATGAGCTTCTCTCATGGAACCTCTACAGCTTCCCGATTTAGCTACATGGCTCTCCCCCAGGGATTATGTTTAAGCCCTCTTTTGTATAATGTTTATGTCAAAGACATTGACAGTTGTCTAAATGACAACTGTACGTTGAGACAACTTGCGGATGACGGCGTAGTGTCTGTCACGGGACCCAATGGGGTCGATCTGCAAGGACCTTTACAGGATACCTTAGACAATTTGTCTACTTGGGCTCTAGAGCAAGGTATCGATTTTCTACGGAGAAAACAGAGTTGGTAGTTTTTTCTAGGAAGCATAACCCAGCACAACCGAAGCTTCAAATTTGGGGTAAGCCGATAACTCATTCAATGTCCTTTAAATATCTTGGGGTCTGGTTCGATTCAAAGTGCACCTGGAGATCCCACATTGAGTATCTGAAGCGAAAGTGCCAGCAAAGGATCAACTTTCTTCGAACTATTACCGGGACCGGGAGCGTTATTGGGTGTCTTCGTATCGCGTTAGGTTGCATGCACTCGACTCATGCAATGAGTCTTGAAGTGCTGGCTGACATGTTGCCACTCTCGGATCGGTTTACAGAGTTATTTCTCCGGCTCCTCACCAGGTGTGAAGTAATGAACCCCCAGGTGATCGAAAATTTTGAGAAGCTTCTCGAGTTGAATCCTCAAATTCGCCCATGACTATGTACCACTTGTACATAACACAGGATGTCAGCCCTTCGCCGAACATTTCCAATCGTGTTTGCTTCTCCGATATCGATAATTCGGTTCATTTTGATTTATTCATGAAGCAGGAGCTTCATGGAATCCCAGAGCATCATCGCCCTATGATTGCTCCGGTGATATTTGCTGCAAAGTTTGGCCAAGTTGATTCCACTAAATCGTTCTTCACTGACGGATCATTGATAGAAGAGTCAGCAGGCTTTGGTATATTTAATGAAATTTATAGCGCCAATCGTAAACTTCAAGCTCCTTGTTCCGTATATGTCGCTGAATTAGCGGCAATACACTTTACGCTAGAAATTGTTGCCTCACTAACACCGGATCAGTATTACATTTTCACGGATAGTCTCAGTTCTATAGAGGCTATTCGCTCCTTGAGGCCGGTAAAGCACTCCTCGTATTTTCTCATGAAAATACAGGAGCTTCTAAGTGCTTTATCTTCGCGTTATTTTATCATCACCTTTGTATGGGTCCCATTTCATTGTTCAATTCTGGGCAATGAGAGAGCAGACTCGCTTGCAAAGGTGGGCGCTATAGAAGGCGATATTTATGATCGACAAATCGCCTTCAATGATTTTTTTACTATTTTTCGTCAACAGTCACTCGTCAGCAAGCTGTATAAATGGAGTAAAGGAGATTTGGGGCGATGGCAACATTCTATCATCCCAAAGGTGTCGAAGAAATCTTGGTTTGGAGGGATGGATGTGGGTCGAGACTTCATTCGTGTGATGTCTCGCCTCATGTCCAATCATTATTCTTTGAACGCTCATTTATACCGTGTTGGGCTGACCGACAGCAATCTCTGTGAATGTGGACAAGGTTACCAGGACGCAGATCACATTATTTGGTCATGTGCTGAGCATCGTGGAGTCAGATCTGAGCTTTATGATTCCCTTCGGGCTCGAGGTAGACAACCCAATGTACCGGTTCGAGATATTTTGGCTGTACATGATCTGGAGTTTATGAAACTCATTTATGTGTTTTTGACTAACATTAGCCTAAGATTGTAGTTAGTTTAACCTGTATGTTTACTTTAAGTTTTTTTTCTGTGTTTGTGTGTTTTTATTTTTCATTCTCAAAATTGTTAAAGTCAAAAGTAAACCTAAAGTTGTATAGTTATAAGTTTTTATCCAATTCCGAATTTAAAATAAACGTGCTTTGTAAACCACACTTCAAATTACCGCCTATCTTCCTATCCATACAATTGTTATTCCTATTAACCTCGAGACGGCCGCGAGTAATCGGTTCTATTCCCTTAACATTAGTTTTAAGATAATTGATGTATATAAATATGAAAACTTGGCTCTGTAATCGAATCAACTCGATTGAGCCTGTACAAATAAATGATTTAAAAAAAAAAATCATAACTCTTATCTTTCATTTGAAAGATACATGTTACCTTCACCCAGCAGATTTATTCAATTCAAATCTCTCGCTGTTTTCATTGATAACTTTGCGCATACGCTTTGTAAGTCCTTTGGAGCTGGCACGCACGATTTCCTGAAAAATCTAGTCCCAAACATCAAACAAATGTATCTTGAACCGTTCTAAAGCAAGCCCCTTCGCTGGGCCTATATGTTGCACTATAACACATCGGTCAAGGAGTCCCCGGTTTGACAAAGAAAACACCACTTTTAAAAATTTCGATTTTATTCATCAATATATTCTCCTTGAAGAGCAAAACAATCATTTCAGCAGCGCTCCAAGATTTCTATACCATTTTTATACCAAGATTTCAATTTGTCCACAAAAAACGCTTCAGTTTCGACAGTCTCAATTCATGCAATTTTCCCATCGTGAGCAATGACTTGTGACATGGTGCATTGTCTTGATGAAAGAGCACTTTTTTTTGGCTGTGAGCAAACGCGGCACCAATTTCGCAAACAACTTTCTCTTACCCAAATATTCATGCAAAATTGGGAAAGCACTTCCTTTTGATACTTTTACGATGTCAGCTATCTCCTATAATTTTACTTTTCGATTTTCGACCATGATAGAGTACACTTCCGAGATTGTATCTGAAACAACAGCGTCATTTGGGCAACCAGAGCGGGGTGCATCTTCTGTGCTTGTAAGACCACGTTTAAATTCAGCATAAAGGGTGATACGGTCAAAATTTGGTCAAGGGAAAACGGTGAAATCGTTTATTTAAAAAATCAAATTAAATTTCTTTTTCAAGTTCAATTAGTATAAAATTCAGGAAAAATATTCAGTTAGGCTTCCGCTTTTCCAAATCCGAATTGCCGGGCCTTACGCTTGACCCCTGCCATCAGATTTTGTACAGCCACCTTGTCCACCTTCTTCGCCGCAGAAAGCCAGTTTGCCTTGAACTGCTGCTCGTCCTTAGCAGTTTTTTTGGTCTTCTTTAGGTTCCGCTTGACAATAGCCCAGTATTTCTCAATTGGGCGGAGCTCTGGCGTGTTGGGAGGGTTCTTGTCCTTGGGAACCACCTGCACGTTGTTGGCGGCGTACCACTCCATGGCCTTTTTACCGTAATGGCAAGATGCCAAATCCGGCCAAAACAGTACGGAACAACCGTGTTTCTTCAGGAAAGGCAGCAGACGTTTATTCAAACACTCTTTCACGTAAATTTCTTGGTTGACAGTCCCGGAAGCTATGAAAATGCTGCTTTTCAAGCCACAGGTACAGATGGCTTGCCAAACCAGATATTTCTTTGCGAACTTTGACAGTTTCGTGTGCTTGAAAATATCTGCTACCTTTCCCCTTCCTTTTGCCGTATAAAACTCCTGTCCCGGAAGCTGCTTGTAGTCGGCTTTGACGTAGGTTTCGTCGTCCATTACCACGCAGTCAAACTTCGTCAGCATCGTCGTGTACAGCCTCCGGGATCGCGCTTTGGCCGTCGTATTTTGTTTATCATCGCGATTTGGAGTCACTACCTTCTTGTAAGTCGATAGTCCGGCTCGTTTTTTGGCTCGATGCACGGTTGTAGACGATACACCCAGCTTATTTGCGGCATCTCGGAGAGATAGGTTAGGGTTTCGCTTGAAACTACCGGCAACTCTCTTTGTCGTCTCAGCGGCTTCCGGTTTTCGATTTCCCCCCGATCCAGACTTCCTGGCTGTCGACAAACGTCCCCCAAACACTTTAATTACATTTGTAACGGTTGATTTGGCAACTTTTAGCGATTTTGCCAACTTTGCGTGCGAGTAGCTCGGATTTTCGCGATACGCGAGCAAAATTTTGATACGCTGCTCTTCTTGCTTGGACGGCATTTTGACAACTGAAGAGTGAATTCCAAAATCAAAATAGGAGCAACATTCTACACACACACACCTTCAAAATGAGGGGTGTTCAGGTTTTTTAAATGCAAAATTGAAAGAAATACGTCAAGTTGATATTGACCAAATTTTGACCCTATCGCCCTTTACCAGTCAATTATTGTTGATTTTCATGGAGCAGAGTAAAATTTTTTTTTGTCGGGGCGTAGAACAAGCATTGAGAAATGCTTAAGTGATCGACTAAGTCTCCAGATTTGAATGTTCCAACCGCTTGAGTCTTAGCACACTATTTTTCGCTTCAAACTGCGCGTATTTGTGCAGAGACAGCAGATTTAGAATTGCATCTAACGATTTTGATGAAGTGCTGCGCATCGCTCCCGTTATAGCAACGGAGCTTTTTCTGTGCAGTAGCCTCTTTGGTTTTTGGCCACTATACAAGCGTATGCCTCAATTTTGGTCTGTGTCTAAATCCACATTATCATTTTTGGTATAACACCCCATTTTCAGTTCAGTTTGGCATCCAGTATCGCTCCTACACCTAAAAGTTGAAAAGGTCTTAAAAATGCAATTGCAGTCTTTTCAATCATTTCTTGAGAAATCCACATGGTTCAGAGAAGGAAATTTTGTCCATCTTGATCCACAAAGCGTTTTATGGTCCAAACGAAGCCATGCAAATGTATGCAACCGAAAAATGTTGTTTGTTGATTATGGCTGTTCACATCCGAAAATGTGACAGTGCCGAACGAAAAAACAGTTTAATTTTTATTTTGGGATAAACCAAGGAACCCATCCCAAACCAAAGAACCCATCCCAGCAGCAACACCAACATGTATGTATAAGCCATTTCGAATGAACTAAAACGTCTACAGCAGACGTACAGTTTAAAGAGACGTGAATAAAATGAATCTGGGGTGAAGCTATGTTGAAAAATTAGTGGTGGGATATATCAGAGATATAACCGCATGGTTCACGAAGGACCGCGTTGGTTCATAGTAACAGCGGTATCATCTAATTTATACATATCATTACACATATGGTTGGTTAAAATGTTAATAAGATAGTTTTATGATTTAGCTTTGGACCCGTCCCTTCTTATGATTTTTTGCTCCATACTGCACTTTCGTGATCCTCAAAGCATGGCCCAGTATTCAACGCTAGTATATAGTACCGGAGACGAACCGAAATGATTTTATAAGGAACGACTGACCAGTTTTCAGTAGCCCGAAATTTTATCATTGCATTGGGCAGACATGGAAACCGGTAACTGTCCTATTAGCCGGTCTTGCATGACTCTGTCTCCCATACCACAAGCGGGTGGACTGTGGCGGGTGGACAAAGTCCTTTCCGAACCACCTGTTGAGAGCTTGTGTCGAAAACTGAAATCATTTCGGTTCATCTCGCGTGCTATATACTAGCGTTGATATCATAGCCCTGAATGAAGAGAAGCACGAAAATACAGTACAAAGCAAAATTCCCAAGCCTCAGTTATAAAATCAGACAACGGCAACAAAGCAAAAACAATTTGCAGCTGCGGGGTGTGGCTATTTCTGTATTCATCATGGAATGAAACTAAATGAAATAAAAAGAAGAAGACAATTTGAACCATTTGTTACCCGTTTCTGAGGACCTGGGTAGGGAAAAACCTCTTTTCGATCTGTTCATACGGAGATTTGTATGGGAGCAAAAGTAGGTAATTTTTAAGTAAAAAATTGAACCACTTATACTAATAGCACTTACTTGTAATTTCAATGCAAACATTTTGAAGGTTTTTCTGATCAAATGGTGTATAGATGAAGTAATTGTGTTGAGTTGAACGAGAGTTATTAGCGTTCAAAAACCTTTCACTTCAGCGTAACGCTCTCATTTTTCAAAATTTTGAAATGACACTCTGTATAGAAAACAGAAACGTAGTCCTACGTTAATACTGTCTACGTTGCTAACCGAAATCCAACTGAAGCCCTGAAAAGTAAAACTCCCGTGGAAATGGGACATGGTGTGGGGCCAAATGTCGAGAAGTTGCGTGTTTTCGGATGTTTGGCTTATTCGTAGATTCCGAAACAGAAACGAAGTAAGTTAGATCATACTGGCCGATGTTGCGTAACGCTTGGATACGCACCGTGTGACTATCGAATTTAGAATCTGGCATCAAGGAAGCAGTTTGTGGTTCGAGATGTCCGGTTCAACGAAAACGAATTTCCGTTCAAATAGACGCTATCTGGGAGATTCCATCGGTAATATGTAGATCCTGGGTCCTCCCTTAGCTCAGTCGGTAAAGGCGTAGCTACAAAGTAACACCATGCTGGAGGTGGCTGGGCAGACCGGGAATCGAAAGCTCTTAATTAATAACTGTGGAAGTGCATTTAGAAGAGCAAGCAATAAACTAATTGTGAAAGCAATAAGCTTCAAATGATAAAAAAAAAGAAGAAGAAGAGGTAGATCCTGAAATTGATGCTGATGAAGAGGTAGCAAAACCGGCTGCTCGTCCTGAAGTTCATCCTGATGAAGATATAGCGCAAGCCAAAGACGAGTTAGTTATGTCGGAGGAAAAAAATGAAGCACCAGACGCACTGCAGAAAGGCGCTGGGCCCCCCCCCCAAAAATTGGAGGGGGGGGCCCTCGGGGGGGGGCTTCTTGGGGGGGGGGGGGGGGGGGGGGGGGAAACAGGTTGATAAAAAATTTTTTATTACATTATATTTTTGTGTTTTGTGCCCCTCCCCTCCCGGGTCGGGGTTTTGCCTTTTCATTTTTTTTCTTCACAACACATCAAGCGGGGGGGGAGGGGGGGGGGGGAAAAACAAAGGAGGGGAGAAAAAAAAAAATTTTTTTTGTGTAGAAAGCAGGGGTGTTGTGCTCGCGAACGGTTGAATTTTCTGAAGCTGTCACGTTTATTCGGCTCCTCGCGTGTGCGGTTATACAAAACTGAAAAAAGTGATTTTATAACTGATTGTTTTATTATGGTAGGGTATTGAGAAGAACGCGGTTTTAAGTGTTGAGATGAAATGTAACTATAGCTGAAGAACTAGAATAGTGAATGGTGAGGTTGGACTTAAAAAAGAGTGTTTTCTTGGAACTATGAGTGCAAACTAAATGTGGCTTGAGAATAAAAAAACACAGCGACAAAAAGCGTAAATTTAAACTTAGAGGGTGGTATTATGGTTTGAGGCTCGGGACGTGTAGTTTGACCGACTTATTGCTGATTGTTAGGGTTATTTATTTCATTTTACTTATTTAATCGGCTATTTCCCGACAGGATTCACCAGTTGCGGAAATATTGCAAATAAAATAATGGTAGTGTTTGCACCTTGAAAACTAATGCAATGCCTTCCCATCATATGTAGCTTTCTTCTCAGAGAGTGAGTTATGGCGCTATGACCATAACTCGCTCTTCCGGTGGTAGAGCGAGTTATGGTCTGTATATATGTATAGCTGTATAAACGTACCCTGCTTAAAGTTCCGTCTGGCGGGGACCTATTTTGGGGGGGGGGTTTTCTCAAAGAATGCCTAAGAAACATAACACTGGTTCTTGTTTTTGTTCTCGGTATTTGTCAGGCGAGGGAAAGTTTTAGTTCATTTATTTTTAGTTTAATTAGTTGCGTGCGTATCGGTGTGTCTATATGAGAGAGAGAGAGAGAGAGAGAGAGAGAGAGAGAGAGAGAGAGACTTCTTCTCTTTTCAGAGAGCGAGTAATGGCGCCTTAACCATGAGCCATTAAAGGCTAGGACAAGAGTTAGTGCTCATGTTCCAACCGCAGACAAGTTTGAACGCAAGAAAAGGAACTACACCCTTAGCTTTGGCGCCTGGATAAAATTAAATAACGCCTGTGTTCCAGCCCAGAAAAGTGGACAACAAAGGAGTGCATTAACTTTCTTAGCTTCGTCACTCCCAACGACCTATATACATATAAATATATATATATGCTTTCTCGCCAAGAAAGCCTCCCGCACAATCCCATCCAATTTCCAACTCCAGATGTCTATGAAGGTAGCATGAGTTCTCAGCATCTTCTTAAGTAGATATCTAATCAACACTTCCCTCCCATCCCTTGGTGATCATAAGGACCTGGCCAGGTGTTGTGCAAAGAGATCGATGGATGAAGAGCCTGTCATACCCAAGGCAGCTCTTCTGGCGCTTCCATCGTCTCTACAACAGCCAACCCAGGATTGTGTATGGTCGGAAAATACTATGCTAGGCTATGCTATGCTATGCAACCTGAACCTGTAGTGCTCGTGCCTTGCAAGTGGGTATTCACGCTGAAGACGGACGCTACGATCCGTATGGCTCAGTGGATTGATGGGTGACCTAGTGGAAACTATGTTGCTGTATCCTGTTCCTATACTCAAAGATAACCAAGGGGCCATAGCGATGGCACCGATAGAAGAAACTAATAGAACAGAGCACATCGATATCAAGTATCATTTCATCTGTGATGCAGTACGTGCTGGTCGAATTCAGTTGGTCTATATTCCGACGACACAACAAGAAGCCGACATGCTGACGAAAGCATTGGGAGCCTCACAATTTCTGAACCTACGCAATAGATTAGGGTTGGAATTGAGCTACTGAGAAGGGGATGAAGAAAATGATATCGTTATTTGCAGTTGCTTTGTTGAAGAAGTTATAAATGTATGTTTTATAGCAAAAATGTCTTTAAAAAAACCTTCTTTCAAGCAACAGCCTTCAACTTAAACCTGTCCATAATGTTGTAGTTTATTTCCGGAAAGCTTGAAGAAAATCCGACTAAAAATGAATTTTTGGCGCCCATTTTTGTGTTTCTCATTCTTTTCGAGTACAGTCTTTATGTAGCTTTAAGAATGTATTGAAAATAAGCTATCCACGTACATTTTCATTGTACGCGTGTATTTGTGGTGGTTTTAATGTGTTCATCATAGCATACTGTACGTTTGACTGTCATCTTTTGTTTGTTTATTTGTTAACATGTTTTAAATTCTTCTTTTTCAAAATTTAGCGCAATGAAAAAGACGTGAAAATTATGGTTTTGGACACATGGCTTCGTGAAAAGAGTGTAGCTATGCGTCAATTGGCGAAGCGCTTTGGAATTCATCACGCGAGTGTAAAATCCATCATTACCTAGTTTGGAGAACACTGTTCTTTGGATGAACTGCCAGGATGAGGCAGAAAACCCGGATCATCCAACCCTAAACTGGATCAGAATGTGCTAGCTCTAATTTTGAAGAACAAATCAATTTCGATACGTGATTTGGCCAATAAAGTGGGAACCAGCGTTGGAATGATACAACGTATCATGAAACGAAATATCCTGAAGACCTACAAGAAGCAGAAAATCGCAGAACAAAGTGTAGAACAGAAGCAACGAGCAGCAAAATTTGTATTGCGCATAACGCCAAAACAACTCTCAATTGGCTCACGGAAAAGGGTATAGATTTCGTTGAGAAAGACATCAATCCACCAAATTGCCCTCAGCTTTGGCCCATCGAACGCAATTAGGCGATTGTGAAGAGGGTCTTCAAAAAAGACTGATAAAGCAGTTGAGAATATGAAGGAGTTCAAAAATATTTGGGCTAAGGCATCCAAAAAATGTAATGAAACCGGACAGGTGTCATCTTGATGAAAAGTTATCGATCAAAAGTTCGGAAATTCGTGAAAAAATAATATTAATTTCATCCGATCTTCACAATGTTCAAGTTCAATCCCGTACAATAAAGAATCATCCATTTCTTTGAATAAAACATCATTTTTTCATATGATTTGAAAGAAAAATATGAGAATGACTTATTTTTGATACAGTCCTTATTCGTTGTAGGTGGAAGCCTAGTTGGCGGATGTGGCATAAGTTGGATGTATGCAATGGATTCTTCAGAGAGGTTGAAGTACGGCGCACTGAGGAAGTCTGCAAGTAGTAGACGAAATACGCGTATATGTCGAAGGATAAGAAATTATAATGGAATGAAAAGAAAATAAATCAAACCCCACAAAAGCTCGTCGTACGAAAACGATTAAAACACCGTATTATTACTAAAAAATCCAAAAGAAATTCGTAAAATGACAGCAGTGTTTTATCATATAGAGTCTATCATTTCATACAAAAAATCTCAAAAAAAAGCTGCCGATCCCAAAAGCAAGCCACCGGATGTTTCTCAATTTAAAAACGGACATAAATAAAACACGAGGCAACTACGTTGGAAGAATTAAACTTTACTTCATGAACATCTAAAACAGTGGAATAAAACAGATCTACACTCCTTCGTCATCATTGTAAACTTCAGTATTTGGCTTTACTATTATTTTACTTCCCTTTCAACGCTATCAAACACAATGATCCAAATAAAAACTAAATCGTAAAAATCAACCGGTGCCGTACATTTTTCATTTTGGTTAAATGTGCTTTGTTAACATAGACGTGTTTGAAACAGCAATAAATTATGTGGCACACGATAATAACCTCAGCGCAACATGGTGCATTGTACTTATAACAAACAGATGTTGTATACTGTGTTTGTACTGGGTTGGCCCGAATAATTGTGAAGTTGATGGTTGGAATTGTCATGTATACATTTGAATTACAGATAAAAATGATTACGTTAAACTCTTTCCACAATGAGTCCGTAGTTATCAGTTCAAAGTTAATTGCAAATCTGAATTGGATTAATTCAACCTAATTGTATTGTTCATTTTAAACGAATAAATTTCTCAAAAGACTGGAAAACACTTGTCACATTATTTTTAAGATGAATGTTGGTAAGTATCTGCACAAAATCATCGGAATTCTTCTGACAAGTTATAACCTAAAACTATTTATCATTGTTTCGTTTGGATCGACATATGATACTCTTCTTTAAAACATCAAATTGTAAAGGTTCTCGAATTATTTCGGTCAACCCAGCTAACAAAACCAATAAACTTTTAATAACGGATTGACGAGACATTAAACATTTAAATAACTTTTCATTTCCGGTGGCTTTGATCTTCACTTTACAAACTTTATTAATCTTGTATTCTATTTGAAACAATCCATATCCGATGTTGTGTTGCCGTTACGCACATTGATTTGGGTATGTCATAAATGCTATTATTTCTCCTTATTGTGATTCTACAACAATACTTTCTATTGAATTTCATTGTTCTACTTTCTAACGTACGCAATCGAAGACTAAAATGTACGTAGTCTGTTTTTTGTTCGTTTGTATGACGTTTTATCCTTTGTCAATTGAAAATTTAAATCACTATCTACAGTTACAGCTTGTAATAAGACGTGTTTATTGAATTGATAATTACAATACATGATCCTTGGTAGCCCCATTAGAAGAGGAATGGGACCTTCATTGAATCATTCGAGAGCCGTGTCCTAATACTACGACACATCACAGTAATTATTTTCCAGTCAGATGAGTTAGAGAGCAAGCATTTCCAACTTTTAAGTAACAGTCAGCATACCCCTGATGGGAAGTGTTGCCAGATTGGCACATCATTGTCACATGAATGAGGGAGACGTTTTCCTCGAACGTGACGACTTAGATCGAGATGGGCTTTTGAGACTTCGCCTGGTGCGATCAGAACGCTCTTTCCAAGGTTCAGGCACACGACCACACCATCTGATTAGGTCTTGAACTTCATTCTAAAAGTATGATATGTGAGTAAGCTTCAATGATGTTATTTAAATTTGATTTGATAGTACCTGAAGGTATCCTGGAAGTTCACTGAATATCTCCAACTTAGTTAATTCTGTGTGCTGCGATAGGTACGACAGACAGCTAGCTTTAAGTGAGGAGGCATTGAATCGATCTGAAATACCAAATAAGTAGATCACCGACTCGCTATCAATCGATGCTATCAACGTATTTTCACAAATATCTTTCAGGTTATCCACCGAATATCTGTCGGCCAGCAGCATCAGTTCACAGATTTGATCTACACCAACTGATTTGTCGACTGGTGCGCCGTAAAGATAGAGCAGTAATCGTCGAAATATCACAGGTGATGTGTCGTGTATGACAATTTTTCTGTGAATTAAAGTTTGTTTTTAAAGTTGCTATGATGAATATCAACCATCCTAACTCACCTATTTATGTCCTCCTGCATTCCCGATAGCAATGCCTTTTTGAACCACTCACACCGTGCGGCTACAATGACTCTGTGTGCTTTAAAAGTATGTGACTGGTTTTTGACCGGAGTCCCACAGACGGCTGCTGCATTATCGTTTTGTAGCAATGCATCATCAGGGCTGAAATCAAATGTGATATTTTCATTTTGACAATCCGTTGGTGAAACCACTATTTCAAACTCCATGTCAGCCAACTGACCCGAATGTAGCAATTTTAAGGCATTCTTTGATAGACTGCTGTTGATAGCGGATGGTGGCTCGCAAAGACTCTGCACAAGATTTAGCTGCAATGTAATCCAAATAAGGAAAAATACAAATGAAAGAAATTTTACAAATGTAACCTTCGTGCTACTGTAATTCTGATATCTGCTGGGACACGGCCGAGGGTCTCCGTATCCACTACTATCTACACTTCGGTTTGCAAGCAGGCCTAACTCTAGCAGGGCACGAGTGAATTGTTCTTTTTGTACCAGATTAGACACCTAGATTTCCAAGTATATGGTCAGTATCTTAAATTTGAGAATAGTTTTCTTTAAGCCACTTACATACAACATCGCATCGTGTAAGGCAGTCTTATGCTCCAAAAGTTTTGTTATTATTCCATTCTGAAAATATATGGGACGTTATTTTTTCAATGTAAATTTATCCATACAAGAGAAAGTCACTCACCACCTGACTAGTTAGAAACTTGAAGCAAAACTTAAATTCTTTCCAACCAATTCTTTCGTCGATGATATCACATAATTCCTCTAACCGAGCTACGAACATTGGAACCTCAAGGATAATTTGTTCAAGGTTCGTTCTAACGGTTTCGTGCTGATGAAGATGATTCATTTCGTTGAAGGAAGCTCTGGATCGTAGAATGAATTCCAAAGCACAACACACTTTTCCGTAAATATCTCGCATCTTTTTCACTTCATACATATACAAGAAGAATTTCAAATCACTTTCAGAGTTCTGATTGAAGCGCGATTCCCCGCCAGTTGAAGGACTTGTTGCACCTTGAGAATGATCCGCTGAGCTACGAGTTCGCGTACGTCCTGATCGACTGTCCCGTAGTCCGCTTGTTGAACCACCATTACTTCCAGTACGCCCATCAGTATTTGATTTGAGATCCTTATAGAAGAATACCATCCGTCAAAATTCTGTCAAACCATGTAAGTATGAACTTTAACCATTACCTTGCAAACTATTTCCAATGAATTTTTAATCTCCGAAATCGACGCAGCTAGCACTTCTAAGGCGTAGGTAATCTCCGGCACCAAGTAGGACACCAAATCGTTCTTCTCGTCATTAGTTAACGAACATAAAACGATATTGATATTCTGAAGCAGTTGGTGCACTTGAGACAAGAACACTGGCGTCCTAGACCGAACATATTTGATGATTTCATGCCGCTGGTAACGTGTAAATGTTGTAGCGTCCTTGGTGAAGATGTTGCAAAACTGCACTAATTTCACGATGGCTAAAAATCATACTTAGGATACAATATCGACTTTGATTAGTGAAAAGGGCACGTACCAATCAGAGTTTCTTTAAATCCCTCTTTGAATATCTGACACAAAACGCACGGACTGTGAGAAATTGTGTTTGGATTCACCATCTGGATTACTAGATTCAAACTATCGTGCAGATCCGAGACTACGTCAATGACAACTGGAATTCATAGTCGAGATTAGTTCATCTATACAATTGATGGGTTCCGTAATTGAACTCACATTTCTTCAGTTGTATGTTCCGCAGAAAGTTCTTGCATGGTGTAGTCATTCGGCTTAAGGGGGTTGTGCTTTCACACATGGAAACTAAACTAGAGCACGTTTCTTCGTCCAGGTCTTCAGGAAGACTTTCACAGTACAACCAGTGCAAAATAGTTGATAACATCTTCGAAGGAATGTTGTTTAGCACTGAAAGCGGTGTTAGTGGGGACGAAGGGGGTGTATCTATTGAACAAGGAAAAGGTGAAGGACTACGAGCTCTGAATGGTGACGAAGGAACTTTAAACTTTCCTCTTTGGAAGTTATCGTGGAAGGAAGCTAAAGCATTAGGTGCGGGAAACAAAAATATGTTCCGGTCTGAGTTGAGATTGGAGTCAGAGGAAAAAACATGATGCTTTTTCGGTACATCTAGGAAGATCGAGTCATTGGCTGGTAGACAGTTGAACGAATTGGAGATATTGTTGACAATTTTTGGCGATAGTTTGTAAACATCCAAAGTCGGAGGAAGAAGAAAGTTGCAAGTTGTGGTCGGACTAGCCCTTTGGCTGATATGTTGTGTTGATGCTTTGGGTGATTTTGCACATGGTACCGAGCGCACTTTCATCAACGGCGGATGGGGTCGATCGGCATCACATCGATTGGTCGAATTTTGATATGTAGATGTAGCTGTCATGCTGCTACAGTCAAAGCCATTCAAACGCAGTATCGGTGAGTGAACGTTATACTAGTAAATAGGACAGATCATAGCAAAACTCTTGTTATACGTTATTCAGTCATATACTTACAATAACATTATCACAGCTTTTCAGTATAACGTCGCAGAAGTTTCCATCGTCAAGTACTGATAGCAGCGTAAATGGCACCTCCTGGCCGATCGATTGATCATCCTTCACCCGTTTGCATACTAGCTGACACCATCCGTCACACTTCAATACCATACGATCAGTGGGGTTACGTGTGTTAGCTAGAAACTCAATACTATGCCCAGTATATGCTCCGAAGATCAAACCCGGTCCATTGGAGCTAAGCTCAAGTACCTCGAACGTCTCACAACTGAACAAAACTGCTGCTGAATCGTTGATTGGGCAGAAGCTCGACTCAAAGCTGGCTCTCTTCTGATCATCATTGTTTTGGTTTGTATTCACCAGATCATTGTACCAGATGATGTCGCCCATTTCGTCCAAACGAAACTTGACGCTGTAAAAACAAGAATGGCGCAAATGAGACACTGATAAATTTAAAATTTATTGGCATAAAACATGAGGAGGTCAAAAAAATAGAACACTTTTAGAGAAGCATTTGAAAAAAATTGAACATTCAGGGTTCCCTTTTTACTAGCTTTGACGCTCTTTTCAACAAGTTTTTATCTGCCTTTAACTTCGTATTCTAGAAGCAATTCCGCAGATATTAATTGAAAGCTTGCTAAAGCTGGTCAAATGCTAGAAATCAGTAAATTGTGTTGTATTGTTCCCAAATAACATTGCCAAAACCATCAAGCTCTATTAAGTTTTATGAAAGCCACAAGAAATCAATTTGATTTTATTATGGCACCAAGAGGTGCCAACAGGTTTCATTCTTTAGTCAAGTTTAAGAGAACCAACACAGCTTTTTTACAACGATCAAACCTTGTTTTCTCAAATAACTCAAATAACAAAGAGCAAACTCTTATTAAAGATTTTATTTCGACTTTATGAACTCGTAAAATGCTGTTTTGAAACCCATTAGAACTCATTCATATTATCTTATTATGGTCAGTTGAGAAAAAATTTAAAAACCATTTTGCCTCTATTAAATGCATTAAACAGCAAATTGCCATTAAGGGAAGTCAATGTGCTTTTAATACGGCAAAAAACATGACCAAATAGTTTTATGTTAGTCATTGCGAAGATAAATTGGCTTTTTGGCAAAACTGTGATTTTTTTCCAATCGCCTTATTGATATATGAGGAATAATTGAGATGTGGAAAAATAAATGCACCATGTGTCGTGATTTCGCCGTTTATAATATTTTAAATTTTATGCTAATGAACTGTACATCAAAAACCAATTTCGGCATTCTTATTGAATTCCATCAATTTTTAGGAAATTCATGATCAATTGATTAATCAAATAAATTTGTTTTAATTTTGTTTTTATTGTTTTTAACTCTCATAATTTCCGATCCAGATTAATGTTTGGCTCTTATCGTACAAACATTCACTATAAAATTAAATGCGCATATCATTTGAAGCATGATACGGTCTAAAACTTTCCAATTTGTATTGGATATTTTACTATCAAACAAATTTTCCCACAACACTAAATTTTTTTTCCTAGATATTATTTACTGCTAAAAGCAGATAATCGAACAAAGCAGAAAAACAAAAACCAATCACGATATCGCAGTGAAGCTGCGGCCATTTGCGACTGGTTTTCATGGCTGCCAATAGATTTTATGAAGGTTCTCAAGTGGTCATAACAAGAGTGCCTAATTGGATGTAACATGGACGAGGAAGTTTCCAACTTTACTCCACCTACCCCGCAGTGGGATGTTTGGCAATGATAACGTCCTTGGTTCAAGTACTACTTTACCCATGCCCTTTCGCTCAACTTTCAATACTTCTATTCCATTTCCAACCTACAGTACACTAACGGAACTTTCAACACTTTCTCTTCATATCTTTCATTCTAGCAAACATGACTGTCTACTCTTGGTGCCTCATGGCGATGGGCGAAACATCTCCTTCTACATCATAATCGTTACTCCACGTTCGGAGAATACAAATATAACAATTAGAGTATGTACTTGGACAGTTTGCCTCGGCATGATCTGAATTTGGCGCTACTCAATTTCTCTCCGAGGGATGTGCTCAGCAAGCTACAAGGGGTAGATGCTTCCAAAGGAGCTGGTCCTGATCACCTCTCTCCGCTTCTTATAAAAAAAAACTGTGCCTACTCACTCACTGTACCTGCAACAATACTTTTTAATCGTTCCTTGACGGAAGGTATTTTTCCGAATGCTTGAAAAATATCTGCAATTTCTCCCATACATAAAACGGGCAGTATACACAACATAGAGAATTATCGTGGCATCTCCATTTTAAGTTGCTTGCCGAAAGTTTTTGAAAGCCTTATTCACGATTCACTTTATCCACACGTTCATCACATTATCTCCGAATTCCAGCATGGATTAGTGAAAAAGCGCTCGACTACAAGCAACCTGATGACATTGTTTCTTCGTTGGTCAACGCCCTGGAAAAACGACAACAAATTGATGCCATATATATTGACTTCACCAAAGCGTTCGATAGAGTTCCGCATTTTCTGGCGGTTGATAAATTGAACAGAATGGGCCTGCCCACCTGGTTGACTCGCTGGATACTTTCCTACGTAACCAAGCGGAGAGCCTACGTGCGCATTGTTGGAATAAATTCGGTATTATTTGATATTACTTCTGGCGTTCCTCAAGGCAGTCATTTGGGCCCACTTCTCTTTGTGCTGTTTGTAAAAGATCTTTGTGGATCGATTAAATCCCCGAAGGTTATGTTAGCTGATGACCTGAAGTTCTACCGTGTTATTTCTTCGCCAGTTGATGGCTTTGCCATCCAAGCTGACATCGATACGTTGTTGAACTGGTGCTTGCTAAACGGATTGGAAGTAAACGTTGGAAAGTGTAATGTCATCACTTTCTATCAAGCAAGGAATGCTACTATTTTCAACTATAGAATGGCATCGACCAGCATCTCCAGTGCCTACACCGTTAAAGACCTTGGCGTGCTACTGGACAGGACGCTAAATTTTTCCCAACAGACCGCAGCAACGACGGCCAAGACTTTCGCCATGCTTGGATTTATCAAACGTAATACACACGTTTCAGTATGGATAACCTTCAAAATGTTTTCTAAAAACCGATTATTGAGACCGAAGTCAACAAAAAATAGTTGGACATTCTTTATCGCGTCGGCTTTATTTCTAAGTGTTTTTATTAACCGTATGCGTGATAATGTTTGCACCATCGTACAAATAAGGTTCTCGTTGCACCTGTGCCTACAATGCCTTGCTTTTTTGTGCATGCACGTTAGCTATAATTCATATCATAGTAGGTTGCGAGTAATAGAAGCCGATTACCTTAGAATGGCAGTTGCGCCAGGGAGCGTATTTGTGATTTGTCCCACGCGCAAATGTCACAGAAAGACATTTCAATCGCTGTGCGAGTGTCCCCGTGGACCGTGTAAAGGTTCTTAGACCAAGAAAAGGAAGGACTGCTATCCACGAAGGAGGCCACAGGTCGTCCTCGGTCAACTCAGATTCCAAAGGTTATCGCGGCCATCAAAAGGAAGATTCGGTCAAATCCAGGGCGTTCCTTGAGTAAAATGGCGAAGGAACATGGGATCAGCGACTTGACGGCATCAAATATTGTAGGGTGAAGTCAAGGGCACGAAAAAAACTCACATGATTACCAACCGCATCCGGGAGCTACGAGTCGAGCGATGTAAGAAAAACTTGTACTTCCTCAAGCGAAAAAATCCGGTAATTCTGTACATCAACGAGAGCATGTTTACCGTTGATCCTGTATCAAATTTCAGCAAAACGAGCATGAAAACGTGTATTTGACCAAGCATCCGTTACCAAGCGTTATGATGTTTGGATTGGTGGCTTCCGATGGTAAAAAAAATGAACCAGGTGTTCATTCCAGAAGGCGACAAAGTAAACACGGAAGTCTTCATCGGGATTCTAGTAAGTAGGTTATTCCGGTATCAAAGAGCTGCCTGGCTCGAAGCCAAATGTTGTATTTCAACAAGATGGGGCTCCATGCCGCGCTCAGAAGTGGTTACTGGAACACCTGCCGTTCTGGGCTGAGCATTCTATAAATACCAAATGTTTCTTAAAATCATATTTTGGTATTGAAAATATCTAAGAGTCGTTCCCTGCCCTTCGGTTCAGAAAGGGGTATGGGCGCGTTCTGTCGACTTGGTCACGGCAGATTTCATGTGCGAACATGCTGCAACATCAACGTTCAAGAGTGCCTGAACCAAATAGATAGCTTGTAATGATCACTTGAAGATGCGATGGGGGATCATTGCCCTGATATTCCCAAATGTAGCACGTGGTATAATGTTTCTTGTCTTCTATAACCAAACATGATGGAATTGAGTAAACGAGTGGAAACTCATCGCGAATGATCTCTCATATGTATCCGTCGAACCATTCTGAACGGTCGTTGTAAGAATATCACCATGAAAATCTCACATGCGCATAGAGTGTTACCAATTACTAATGCTTTCTCTTCTTTCTCCTGTTCTCTTCCGCGATGAGCAATACTCGATAGACGCACATCTCTATAGAATTAACCTCGTCGATAATAATTTATGTAGGTGCGGAACCGATTATGATGACATCGTTCACGCAGTTTAGCTTTGCCGGATCATGATGCCTCCAGAGTACGACTATTGTACACAGAAAAAAATAATGAATTTTAACAAGCGCGTAAAATTTCCCCTCATTTAATTTCAAGCCAAAGGAGGCGTAAACAACGAAATTGTTTGCAAGCTTTCATAAGCCAAACAACAATGTCCGCAATCTTTCATACAACAGGCTAGATTCAAGCGTTATTTGGCTTAACTTTACATGAAATATCCCATTATTTTCTGACAAATCTAGCATTCCCTTTATGTGATTTAGATCACGCAGAAAATTCAATCTTTCTTTTTATCTGTGTATACCCTAGTGACCCGAGGTAGACAACCCTTGCGTGAAGTAAGAGATGTTTTGGGAATGCGTGATCTTCCCTACATGCAATCGATTTACGAATTCCATTGTTTGTCTGACCTTAATGTGTAACGTCATCACTCCCCCTTGTCCAGTTAATTTCCCGCCATTGTGTCGCAGTTTTACTATCCGTGCTACTTGTACCTGCCAAGCAAGCTGTGGTCACCCATCTGCGCCTAGCTCCTGAAAGGGGCTATAGGAACCGAGGACTTGATAGCAACCGCAATCAGGAGCAGTAAATAATAGTTTAAATAAGTTACCTGTCTAGTCCTTCCAAACGATGGTGTGACCCATTAACCTCGAGTCAGCCACGAGTAATTGCTTCCGCACATGCTAACACCATAAAGCAAATTATTGTAAATAACAACTTTGAACATCGGCTTCCCAAAGTGTCAGATACGTCTGAGCCTAATAAATAAACGAACCAGTTTAAAAAAAAAAAAATAAAACATTGACAACTTGATATCTGATTGATTCAAAAGTACAAATGAAAATTAATTACAGTGTTGTCAAACTATATATTTTTTAACATTATCTATTCATCCACGGTCTGTTAATCGACAGTGCTGATTTCCTTGCCTGCTTGATTTTTGTGTATCCACTTTAATGGTTTTTAATTTTAATGTATCAACATGATGGGAAATAAATATTAATTGTTTTTCGAAGCAACATTTTAGTGTGCACCGCAATGTTGCCTAAAATATTAAATTTTAAGAAAATCTCAATTGGAACTAATCATTAAGCTAAAAAAATTGAAAAAAAAAACAGATAAAATCTCATACAAAAATCGCCTTCGTTTCAGCACACCAATTGTTTCTTGCCGTAAGCCACTCCCTTTGTATTACTGTCTGTCTATTTCCAGGGATAGACTACTGAAATTCTTAAGAGCTACAGAAACTCAAAGCTTGCAAATTAGCAGCATGTAAATTTACCCTTCCAGACCAAGCTTATCGGCCGTCCCATCCAGATGAGATTCAATTATCTGTAAAAGGAAAAAAAAATCACCGATGATAATATTTGCTTGATGGTTGTGCATGGTACTTCACATCACCTCCCAAGTTCCAAAAAACGAGCTGGATCCATCCGATGACATTTTCGATATTCTATTAGAATCACCACAAAATTAACTATCCGAAAAGTCAACTCAAGATTGGTAACAAACCAAACTCAGCTTCACTGCACAATGGACATTTTTTCACGGAATTTCTGCCTGTATCAAACTATTTAGCTTATACATACATATATTCAGAAGAAGCAGAAAAATGTACGAATAGCCTTTGGGAGGCTTTCACTCGGTCATTTTCACCATCACATTGCATCTTAAAGTGTTTCATTCGAGAGTTATCACACATTTTATCGACGTGCAACAAGCTTTACCCAATAATCAGTTTGTTTAGCACCATTTTAAAATGAAACTAAGCAGTACAACAATTTCCTTCCTTCGTTGCTGCCATATCGATACGAAAAATTGAGCCACCTAAACGAATCCTGCAAGTGTCATGTTATCACGTCTTTGTCTGTATGCGTGGTTTTTCTGTCTGATTTTTCCTCTACGTGAGTGGAAACATGCCAGAAGAAGGTTGGTGTAAAAAAAAAACAACGGGCGAAAACATTTTCTTCGCTCGTTTTTCACCAACACACTCACCAAAGGGAGAAGCACGTGTAAACTTCAAAACAATTGTTGAAGGGGTGTCATTATAAAAATTTCAGATGTGAATATCGATCATATTATTATAAGGATAACAGAGCAATTTTAAGCCAAAATATCATATTGCTGAATTTGACTCTATCAAATGCGTGCATCAAATTGCACATCTACAATTATCATTTATGAACTTGCTAATGTTAACAGCAAAAGTATAAAATGGCTATATTTACAAAAAAGGTACTACTCGATTGTAAATGAAGTGTGAATGCTCGTTGGCCTTCGTGGATGGACAAAACGAATTTGCTCAATCGAGAAGTGAACCCAAAGTCTTACAATCCGTAAACAAAACCCCCGAATTAATTCTTGCTTCAGTCCGCACTGATTTTAAAATGTTATAAAAGGCAGTCTAAGGAAGGATTTTTTTTATGGCCTTCCATTGATAGCTTTGTCTCATCTACCAGAAAATTTCACAGAATAAAAGAAAAGCTTCTTCAAAACACTTAATTCACTCAAATACTTGATTCACTCAAAATCTGGACGCACTGCTAACATTTTACAGCGGTCCTTGTAGTCGGTTTTCGAATGTTTTGACAGGGGTCGCCGTTGGTTTGGGTATTTCGAATGATTGCATTTTGATATTGGTTTCTATTACCACGGATATTTGTAATGCATTTCCTTTATGTGCATTAGATAACGCAGAAAATTCAATGTTTCTTTTTATCTGTGTGGCTTGTGTACTAAAAAGCTGTGCTGATGGGGTATTTGTGGTGGTTTTGTTAAATTTTTGAATGGCGGCTTGAACTAATGGGAATTCTCCAGCCTTCATTATAAGTTTGGTATCAGGGTCAGTTATTTTGTTAATTTTTGTTTCAATTCCGATTTTTGTTGCCATCTTAGTAGCAGTATTCATTTCTGCTTTTAAATATATAAGGGAAGTTAGCTGCGTAGTAAGCGTCATTGAAATATTTTGTGTTGTCATTTGTTCTCACCAATTAGGCTGAGACTGATTGTGGGGTTTCCCTACTCGCGATTTGCCGTTTAGCCTTATTGTTACAAATTTTACCGCTACAGGTAGTCAATTCAGTTAATAGAATAACTGAATCGACGAATGAGTCAAGGTTTGTGGGTGAGCCGTCATATGGCTGCACGAGGGCAGTTGCCATTTTTAGATCGAATGGATTTTCGTTAGGCATTTTTACAGTGGCTAATTTTCTTTTGATAATTTCTGATATTTCTAAAGCAATATGTCTTGTTTATTTTACATATTTCGTTAAATTCTAAAGCGGTCAACTGTTCAATACTTTCATCTAAGCTATTGTCAATGAATTCTTTTAGTTTTTTTGCTGTTTCTAACCTTTTCTCCTTGTCGGCAGAACGTTCCTATTAGTAGCTGATCAGTACACCAACCTGAAACGTGAAGCGAAAAAGGTTGGATAGAAGGTGAATGCATCGAAGGATCGAAGGTGAATGCATCGAAGCATCGAATGGCTGGAGGAACCGCGTGATAGAGCTCGCATAGGTAGAACTGTGACAATCGACGGAGATGAGTTCAAGGTGGTGGACTAGTTTTTGTACCTCGGATCATTGGTTACGTCGGACAAAAACTGCAGCAGAGAAATTCAGAGACGCATTATTACCGGAAATCATGCCTACTAATCGACTTTATTTCATTATATCACGTTGGAATTTCGTGTTATTTCCATCATATCATGACTTTCTCATTTCAGTGAACATTCATCGACTAATGGTTGAGGTGTAAAGAGGTATATAGCTGCATCTTATTATTAATTGCATATCATTACTATTTCCACTACGAATAATAATCATAATAAAATTTTATCTGCTTCAAGGTTACAGGGAGGGTGATTCCAGGTAGTGTAGATGTGTTACTGCTGAGTAGCAAAAGGTCTTTTTTTATTAACCACTCTCACTTGTGAGTGGCTCCAACAGCATGCTTGCTGTTGGTTTAAATCGGTCGTCAAATCGGATATTTCAACGTATTCTTGTATTCCATCGAAATAAACCATCCACACTTATGAGTGGCTCCAACGGCATCCTTATTGTTGGCTTAAATCGGTCGTCAAACTTGATGTTTTAACATATTTTTGTATACAATAAACCATCACTTTTGAGTGGCCCCAACAGCATCATTGCTGTTGGTATAAATCGGTCCTCAAACTCGATGTTTTAACATAATTTTGTATTCTGCTGAAATAAACCACCCACACTTGTGAGTGGCTCCAACATCATCCCTACTGTTGGTTTAAATAGGTCCTCAAACTCGATGTTTTTAAAGTTTTCTTGTATTCCATTGAAATAAACCACCCACACTTGTGAGTGGCCCTAACAGCATCCTTACTGTTGATTTAAATCGGTCGTCAAATTGGATATTTCAACGTATTCTTGTATTTCATTGAAATTAACCACCCATACTTGTGAGTGGCACCAACAGCATCCTTACTGTTGGTTTAAATCGGTCCTCAAACTCTATATTTCAACATAATTTTGTATTCTGCTGAAATAAATCACCCAAATTTGTGAGTGGCTCCAACAGCACCCGTACTGTTGGTTTAAATCGGTGGCAAAATTTGATTAAAATTTGTACAGATAATAATCCGGGAACAAAGTTAAATATCTTATTCGCTGCCGTCGCCTGTTCGGGATACTTTGTTTGCCATAGAGTTGGGCCAGCTAAAGTTTCATTATTCTCCTTCATATGCCAATTTCACATATTCCGCCCGAGATGGTTCTAAGCACAAAAGAACTTGCAAGTCCTCTGTTAGCTTTGTCCACTTACCGCCCATAGAGACCAATCGGTCTTATATATTAACATCCTGTAAGGGTTGTCTACGTTAATATTGCAACACACAATGCGATTTGCCTATAATCCATCCTATAACCAATTGTCATTAAATGTTCGAAGTATCAAATAAAACATCTGTTTGTTGGGATACCTTCGATAGTGGTGTTGTCCTTGGATGACCTTGTCGAAGGATTCTCTTGTACCCGTTGGACCATAATAGTTGGACTCCCTTTCACCAGGGGTTTTCGGGACGACAATAGGTCCTTCTTAGGTCACCTTCAACTCACAAACACGAAACCATTACAGAAAACACACTTTATTTGCGGAAGAAAACACTAAACATTATATTTAAACAGTTAACTTAAAACTAGACGTTTATTCGCAAATTATGCACGGAGGTCCAGCCTCCGATAACCGATCGCTCGCTGTACTCGATGTTGACTAACTACGTTTTAGTGGTAATTTGTTGATATCCTCTGGCAGTGGTATGAGTGGTAGCAAAACCTTCCAATAGATGAGTGACCGTATCGTACTCGTCCGGCTCCGACACGGCTCTTCAATTTAAATAGTCCGACAACGTATAATGGCTGCATCCGTATCCATCTCGCTACGCGCAGACAACATCACTACAAAATTTGTGTCATGTTCACTTCATTCAACTTGCGCTCAAAATCTAAGTGCCGTTAAGACACTTTAGACATTAGAACCACACAGTTAGAAAGAAACATTAAATGTCCTGCGTTATCTGATGCACATAAAGGGAATGCTAAGTTTTACAGAAATAAATGGGATATTTCATGTCAATTTAAGTCAGATAACGCCTGAATCTAGTCTATTGTATGGAAGATTGCAAACATTGTTGTATGGCGTATGAAAGATTGCAAACAATTTCGTTGTTAACGCTTCTTTTGGTTTGGAATCAAACGAGGGGAAATTTTAAGGGCCAGTTAAAATTCATATTTTTTTCTGTGCAACAAGTTCTTTTACATTGACATTTACATTTCTTCAATCCTTGATCTCTTTTTACTGTCTTTGGATGTTTGTGTAATTCCTGCTTTATAATTGCCCAATATATTTCGAGTGGTCTCAACCCTTGGGTTTTTGGAGTATGTTGTTCCTTAAGATTTTGTGCAACCTCGGAACGAAAGGACACGTTTTTGTTGACATTCCTTTACGTACACTTGTCCATTCATAGTTTAAGTCGTTACAAATGGAGCACTTTGCATCCTGCACGTAAAAGTCGGTTACCAAACCATGAACTTGAGGATCCGTCCGTGTTGGTCCGATGAAGCTCTTAAGCTCGAGGGCCGTGTATTCTACTCTAAACCTTGGTGCATTGCTGATCCCACAATTGAGAAGGAAGTTTCTTGCCAAATGACGTTCCTGAAACTGGTCAAGTTTGACCTTGACGCGCTCCAACAGTAGAAACCCTTCTACCGTTGTAACAGCTTCATCTATTGCTGTTATGAAATGTGCACAATCTATATTACTGGTGAATCATACAGGGAATCCGATGGGTTGAACCCGGTGCCAACGGAAATTTTTATAGGCGAGTAATCACTTCCACTACTGGGGGTCCATTCCATATGCAATCCCACGATATTTAATTCGAACAAAGGGTGAGGTCTAAGCCAGGCGTGTTGATCTCCATTTCTTAGAACTGTAGAATTGAAGTCTTCGAAAAGATTTGCCCAGCCTGTACATAGGGAATTAAAATCTCATCGGTAAATTATCGAAAATCATTCGAAAAATTATCTGAAAGCTGTTTTTGGATAACAGAGGCTATTGGAGGAATGTACAAAAAAGCAAGGCAAAGGCTTTAATTCATTATAACAACCTGACAAGTGACAACTTCAATACCTAAAATCTAAGGAAAATTTACTCCATAGAAGAAGTAATCCTCTTTGATCCCCAAAAGTACTCCTCCTTCACGCGAACCTTCAGGGTCAAGACGAATAAAACTGAAATCATGAAACGGAAGATTAATTTCAGAAAAAAGTCTTGTTTCACAAAGAGCACATGCATCGCTACCGGTGTATGAGCTAGGAATATGAAAGATTTTAACCAAGCAATAAATCAATTCCACAGCAGCCACAAAAATTTTCAAAAATTGTCCATCAAATGAAATGATTGCTGAACGATGTTTCTTAATATTTGAGCGTGTAATCCAGAGTACAAGATTTGCAAAGTGACATTGTCTTAACGCCAATATAAACAACTGCAGCTGTCATCTTTTATCAACAACAATTATTAAGAATAGATACACGTTAAATAAAAGAGAGTGTAAACATTTTTATCCACGACTTTTTTTTATAAACCACAATTATAATCACAGTGAGATTCTTATACAATCAAATCCAAATATTCCCATGTTGACGTCTCACTATTGTACACTTGGATTTTTTTCCTGATAACCCTATCCGATGTTTTAATAGAATGATCTGACTCTTGCAACGTCGTATGTGTGTCTCCTGCTGAAGTCATTCCATCTTGTCGCATACTTTGAATATTTTTGGTCGGCATTCTGACGTTTATCCTAATCCATCGATATGTGTCCGCATCATAAGCTAGAATACTTTTTACTTCACCTTTCTGAGGCGACCTTCTTTGTCCTTCAAACAATGCGTTATCATGGTTTGCTGTGATAAATGTAACGTTTTTATGAATATAATTTAAATCGTATGGAATGAATCAAAAGCTACCTCCATGAGCAGTCTGGAACTCACAAAACACCATAATAAAACACAATCCAAAAAATTTCAAGGCAAGCATTGTTAACTACTTCACGCCACAAGTCTTGCTGAATGACTAACTTTAAAGTTGAAACAAAAAGAGTAGTTAAAGGTTATCATTGTGCTTACCGTCGTACGAGGTTTCTTTTAACAAACTTATTGCTATTTCTAAATATCTAATGCAGAAGGATACTCATTTAATCGAATTGAATTTAGATTGTGAAACCGTCATCCAGAGCTTTTTTCGACAACGAAACATCAACGTTTAAGTTTTGTGTTTAATGAAGACTTCTGTAAGAAATCATTGCAAACAAAATACTACAAAGCAGCCCTGCACGACGGTATGTGTATTTTTTTTTTTACTTCTTTTCTGACTCTGAACAACAGGCTATACTATCTCCATGTATCGCGGGATGAGCAGTGGCAAGACGATGAACGGAGTTTGTTGTGATTAGTAACCTGTTTGACTCTGATCGTAGAATAGGGAAATCCCATTTGATACGAATGAAGCATGTCTGCTGAGGTGGGTAAGAGGAAATACCAAATTATTGCAAGAAAGCACACGGCATGGTTTCACTGATTTTTAGACCATAAATTATATTGCTTGAAAGTAAACAAAGCATAAAAATTTCATGAAACTGAGTTCGTTCCAAATTATGATTATATGTAAAGCCAACACATCGACAGTCATGAAAGAAAAAAACAGACAGTAAATATTTTTTTAATATTTATAAAAAATGCAATAATTTTAATAATCTACCATAAATAATGTTAATAATCTAAAATACAACAATAATCTCATCGAATAAGACACTGAGCGAAACAAGAATAGCACTACCATGTTTTTTATCAAAAATTTCGGGATTTTCCATACCGATTATGCTGAATTCTGTTATGAATGAAAGGGTGACGGGATGCAATGTTAGCCAAGCTCCTTCATTTGACCTACACACTTAGAAAATTTTACAGTATTCGCTCATTTTTTACCGAACTTTCAACAACTGAACGTTCGGTAATCCGATTTACCTGATTTCGGTGAAATTCTACAGTATTTCGGTAAAAAAATTACCGGAACTTGTGAAATTTTACCGAAATCCGTGAAAATTACCGAATACTGTAAAATTTTCTGAGTGTGTATGTATTAAATATGTCAGAAATTCAGCGATAATCGGTATATTCATAATGGCATCATGATGATCGATTCATTTTGAATTAGTTGAGACATTATTTATGAATGTATACACACAAAAAAAAAGCAAGATTGTCATGCAATTTCGAATGATTTTGTTTCCTTTCTCGTTAGGGCCGGTTCGTAAACCACGTAGACTCATTTTTGAAAATCTCAGACCCCCCCCCCTCTACACTTTTCTCCATGCAATTTTGTGTTGCTGCCTTTAATTTCCGCTGCTATATGTTTTGCATGCTCTCAATTAACAACTGGCAAGTACATCTAGAACACAAGGCCGGCGAGAAGTCCTTTTAGGGACGTGTCTCTGCAGTTCCGCTTTCGCTATCATGAGCGAATCTTTGCATGTAGCCAAATGTAATTCCAACTTAATGATTGTTTTCCTTTGCTTAGCTGTCAAAGTTGCTTGTTTTGCTCGAAGTATGTTATTTTTAGTTCGCGTAAAATTTGTTCCAGATTGTCTTCAATATGTCCTCGTTACACATGATCAAGGTTTCTTACGCCTCCAATGATAGTTAGGATGACGATCTTCCCGGATTCGATCTGGCATCGACAAACATGTTCGACAAACAAACATGAACGGTTCTCATGTCGTGAATTGGAACCATTAACAAACTTCCGGTGTTTTTTCAACACCTCATCAGTTCTGACCAGTAATGGACAAGTGAAAAATGGAAACAAATCGATGAAAAACACAATCGAACCTCCGGAGGAGAACACAGCCCCACCAACGATAGATCCCGATTCGGAGGGCGGTTTTTTAATGCTGACGGAAATGATGAAGATACACGGAAAACGTCGAGAACAAGATCCAAAAATGAAATCCGGAAGTTGGATACCGCAAGAAAATGGCGTCTTGCACACAACGTAATTATGAAAAATTTATGCTGTTGTAAGGAGTGTGCCACACTGGTTTACAAAGATGACAGAATCGACATGAATAAATCCTTTTGGGACCTGGACGCGGCCGGCCAGAAATGCTTTATACGCGACAGAGTTAACCGAGTAACTGTAGAAAGACGAAGTCGGTATCGTTTTACAGAAGAGCATCTTCGAAAGCCTCAATCATACATTTTACATTTCTGGACAGTAGCTAATGATGAATCTTTGAAAACCCAAACGCATAAATTATACCCTGTATGGTTTGGTTGACACACTGAGTAGATAGTTAAGAAAAGAGCGTTAGGGCTTGTTTCGTATGGTGGGACTGATATGCGATTATTTTTAAGATGAGAATAACTGGCCTAATATTTTTTTTCATGTTTCGTAAGAACAAACTACCCTAGTTTTCCATTAAAACGTAAAGAACAACGATAGTTAGACCTATTAATAATTATAACTCCAAATCACCGAAAAACAATATGGGACTGATATGCGTTTCACGGCAGTACAGCGATACATTCGTTTCGAAGAATTCGTGTGCTGCCAGTCGCTTGCACACACTTGCATGGCTTCGTTTAAACCATAAAACGCTTTGTGGATCAAGATGGGCAAAATTGCCTTTTCTGAATCATGCGGATTTCTCAAGATATGATTGCTTAAACTGCAATTGCATTTTTTGCCAACATTTCGACTTTTGGGTGTTGTTATACATATACTTGAGTGATATTTTCGATTACCTTAACTTTTTAGCCACCACGGCTTCACTGGTTAAACTGAACAAATTATGTTCATGATCTTAAAATAATTTTAATTTATCTAAGTTGAACTGACATGCCTAATGATTCATCCTAGATGTACAAAAAATATAAATGTCTTACATATTTTCTCCTAATTTCCCACCTTATGTATTTATTACATAGTGAAAAGTTGATGTTCATGAAGTTTTCAATGGAAATGTATGACTATGTGATTGTATTTTTTTCAAAGGGCTCATCCAAACCAAAACCTAAATAACAAAATCTATATAGAAAGAATTGCATTGTTGTGAATAGAATGGATTGATCATATTTGAAAATCATTTAGATACTTATAGACAAACATTGTATCCATACATAATAAAGTTAGTTGGTTAACTTTCCATGGTTCAGAATAGCAAACGTCTTATTAAGCATGTCTAATCAAATTTATAAGTAGAATATTGTTTCCAGCTCAATTGCCGTATGAGTAATAGATAAGAAACAATAGGAAATACACGAAAACATATAACAATGAAGCATTTCATCAATTATGTCACCTTTATCATGAACTGTGATAATGTAGTAGACATTGGTGAATTAAATTCTGCAAGTTGAATTGTAACTAATCGAATTGAAGTTTGTATACAAAATCAATGAAATATACAAATTTTATTAGGTAAACAAAATTTTAATCGATCGCTGCATGTCAGACAGAATCAAGAGGCATGTACCCTAGTACAATCTGTTTTGAATCGTTTTGTTTTATTCTGTTGATACTGTGTGGTACCATAAACAATATTGGTAGCACTGCTGATAACGCATATTGTATTTACTCCACCTAGCATTAATATCCTTGATGCGTTACAAATGTCTATTTCCCGCCGTTCAGCAGAAAACCCAAGCAATGAGGCTTTTCGTGAGCTACATAAAAAATGCGAAAGTTTTTAATACTTATTTTTGGGTAGCTTTAAACATTATTTTTACTGTTTTATTACGTGTGTGTAATCATCTGACTGTATACTCTGACACGATGTTAACAAAACAGTGGTTCACGAGTAACAAAGTTGAGAAAAATGTACGCAAAGGAGGTTGTGACTAGTTTGCTGCTCTCCCAAAAGCCCGCAAAACAAATTGCAACGATTGTGGGATGCCAGCTGGCTACCGTTTACCGTATCCAACATTCACTCCTTGATGGATCACGTCCACTGAAGCCGGGAAGTGGCCGTCCACGGTCCGCTCGCACAACGAAGGTAATCAGATCAGTGAGAGACATCTCTGTATCAGTCTTGACTAAGGTGCAATCTATGCTGAAACTCTCTTATCAGTCTGTGCTGGATGGAGTCCCTGAGTTCTGAAGAATTGTTTCACGAGTCTGTTAGTTCTTATACTCTACATTGACTACAGGTCAATGCAACAATTTTGAACTTTCTGGAAGACTTCGTTCATGAGTTCAGTGCATCAAAAAGATTCTTAGAACAAAGTCAGAAAATTCCAATGGATTGCATCTTTAGACACGTGTTCCAATCTAATGGAAAGTAGTGTTACGGCACTTCAGTCCTAAGCAACATGAACGTTTTAGGGAGCGAGGTATCTCGACTAATCTTGTAACCACTCGATTCCATCGACAAAATATACGAAACTGTGCTTTGCTGATCAATTCGTTGCTTTAATTTAGGCCTTTTAATGTGACAGAAAATTGACTCAAATATGAATTAGTTCAAATACGGATCATACTATTTTCCCTATTCTTTAATGACCCCATCTTGTTAATAAGCGAAGGTTTCTGCTTAGTACTAACGTTATTGTTGAAGATACGACTGACTACTTAAAACTGTAAAATCTTATTGATCGACTTATCATCTGTTATCTGGTCTAGTGTATTAAGGTATTGAATGCGGATTTTAAATACGATTCGTCTTACGGTTTTTCCAGGAAATAATCCAATTAACCCACTACCATATGAACCCATATGTCAGTTGCTGAATATTCAAACATTGGAATGTTATAGAAAGCAATCAGTATTCGTCTCTAAAATTCTACTATGGTGAATTAAACGATTCCAATATTCCAATGAACATAAACGTACCTAGGGTAAACGATCCATTCCAGCGAATGCTTTCTCTTATTCAAACGTTATCACGACTATGATTTAAAGAATTTTTCAAGATTCAGTAAGTCCCCTTAAAATTGTCAGATGAATTTACCAAAATAAAATGGATAAATAAATGAACCGTAAAAGGCAACCGTGAACAAGCCGCCAGGTGGTATGGGATTATGGCTTTCACTTATATCATATGGCTTTTATATAAATTAGTCATATTCAATAATCTTCAATAACCTTTCATATCGATAAACAGTAAGGTTGGACTATTTGAATTAAACGAACTTTTTATTGACATCAAAATTCCTTTATATCATCACATATTCGATGAGTATCAACCAGGATACATGTAAGCATAATTGTCACAAAAATACACAAAACAAAAGTTCATTAGAGCTTATGATAGGGATCAACTTTCTTTTGAAAAAAAAAATACTACATATTCGATTTGACAATTTGGTCCGTATTGTATTCTCGTTCACATCTAAAATTGCCTTACTAATGACTACAATTAATAAATAACCTAATCCTAACGTATTCGACTAAAGGTAAAACAAGGTCGATTAAATGACCCTGATTGTGTTCCGTCTACGGAATGGTTTGGCTCAACGATCATTTATAGTTTGAAGCTAATACTATACGGTCTATCGTTGTAGTGTGGAATTCTCGCTGATGGTCGGGATTGTTTAGCGCCTAGAGGGGCCAGTGGAGGGATACGACGAACTGGACGGCCGCGTGGTGGTACTGGGCTGTGCTTAATTGGTGGACCAGATGGACGCTGTCTTCCTTCAGAGGGACGCTTCGCTGCTTGTGCTTTCAAGTATTCGATTTGCGCCTTCAATGCTTCCTTTTCAAATTGCTCGTCCTCTTGTGACTTTAGGAACTGCTCATATTGGCTCTTCTTACTAGGATGGCCGTCGAGGAAGTGTGTTGTTCGGATCGGTTCGTTCCGGAATGAATGTTCCGCGTTCAGGAAATTTTCGATTTGGCCCTTTGCAGCAATTCCGGCACCTACATGTTCATCGGGATACAAATTGGGTACATCTTGCAATTTGAAGTTAGGTCTGAACTCAAGCGGGTTAGGATTGTCAATGTCGGAACCGTGTTGTTTGGATTTGTGTTGGGAAGGTTTAGTATATGTGTTGGGTCTGAACTTGGTGAGAGCTCCTGGCAGCTTGATGTTTTTCACATCGAAGTCGCTTTCATACCCTGTGTTTTGGGACTTCAGTTTAGTACCATAAGACGAGTGCAGTTTTGGAAATTTTGGCTTGGAATATATCTCTTCAGATTCTTCGCTGTTGTCAAGGTTGAATGTATTTTTGAAGCTACTACTGCTGCTACCGCTACTACCCTTGCCAAATGGTTTGAATTTAGAACTTCCAAAACCACTCTCCTCACTGTCAACGCCATAAAGGGAAGAAGATTGTTTCTCTGGTTTACCTAAAAGTCCTGCGCCAAAATGTTTCAGTGTCGATACAGCAGATTTGACCAATGGTGGTTCACCGAATCCATAAGGATTTTTTAGTTTACCACCACTAGTGAAAGGGTTCTCTAGCTTACCGACACCAAAATTGCTATTGAGTCCGAATGAACTGCCGCCTCCAAACGTGTCATCGTCTAGGGAAAGTTTGTTCTTCTTGTTCTTGGTGGAAGTGTACGATGTTAACGCAGAGTCGTCAAAAGAATAAGAGGGCAGCTTCTTAACCTTACCGTCGAAGTTCAGAGATGTACCTGAAATAGTCCCAAGTTGTTGAATTGTCTGTCTGGAATTCTTATGGGGAGAGGATTTGTAGCTATTGGCGGACTTTAAGCTGGAGTATATTTCATACTCGGTTGAATCGTCCAGATGGTCTATCTTACCCGTCACGGATGATTTCGTGGGGGTGGGGTGGGAAATGGAGAATTTATTGGTGTAAGAGTTTTTCGTTTTACTGTCCAAGGAAGATTTGGAAAAGTCATTGTTCAGAAAGTCATAGGATCCGCTGGGTTTAAAGCTGTTAGAGTTTGAGGATGGCTTCAAGGGCTTGATGTTTTTGAGGTTTATTCCATAATCTTCATCCGAGTCAGAGTCATTGGAATCAGATAGCTTCGTACTGCCAAAGTTGTACTCCGAGAACGACTGAAAAAATAAAAGAACACACATTATTAACAATTGTCGGTAACAACTTTATTGAGGGAAAAAAATGCGTTACTGTTAACTTATCGCCGCTGCTGGTAACTGGCTTGAAAACGCTTCCTTTGCCAATGCTATCTCCGGACGAGGATGAAGAGGAGCCTCCCCCGATGGAGAACGAATCGCCAACAGTATACAGACCTTCACCTTTGTTGTCGGTAAACTTGGACTCTGAACTGGAAGTATCCTCCACGACAGGTGCCGCCGTGCTTGTAGTAGTTGTTTTTCGATAGAATGCCCGTCTTCTTTCAGCGTTTATCGACAATGTCGGTGACGCTAAAAGCGCCACAAGTAATATCTGAAAATGAAAAAAGAAGCAATAAAAATATGAATTTTCCGGGAATTGTAAAATTTAGTTTATTTATAGTTAGAAAACCCCTACACGGCGTAGTTGCACGTCAATGTTTAGCATAGTTAGCGCACTTAAACAGAAAATCACAAGGAAGATAGGAAGAGATGCCAACAATCTTCCGGGGATAAAAGCTGACTAACAGGGAATTGGAACGCACAAAAAGACCTGTGATTCGTGGTTCAATCAGTTTAAAAGGTTCATTAATGGTTGCTTTACAGTACTTTTATGAAAACTTCAAAGTTACAGCGTTAGATGGTTACAATTCTCCAGTTCGAACGAAATCTCGACTCTTCCTCTTGATGGAGCCCATCAGCACCCGCACAGTGGAAACGGACACGAAATCAGCGCATTTCTTTCATTTTGCCCGCATTTGCTGCATGTCCTTGACGGCCCTGCCGCTTCATCGAAGTTGCGGCTTGGACATTGCCCAGTATTTTTCGATAGGTCAAAATTCCGGGCAATTCGGAGGATTCATTAGCTTGGGGACAAAATCGATCTTGTTGACAGCATACCACTCCAGAA
The DNA here is from genome assembly GCA_024533555.2 of Aedes koreicus. Taxonomy (NCBI): domain Eukaryota; kingdom Metazoa; phylum Arthropoda; class Insecta; order Diptera; family Culicidae; genus Aedes; species Aedes koreicus. The sequence continues at coordinate 201,583 of JAHHFK020003766.1, forward strand.
CCACCTTGAGGTAGTGACAACTGGCCAAATTAGGCCAAAAGATGACTTTGCCCCTATGCTTGTGTATGAACGACAATACACGCTTTTTCAGCATTTTTTGATGTAAATGTGGAATGTCATCGTCGGAGATGTGACGAATGGTTTCGTTTTCATGCCACAACTGCAAATCGCTTTCCAAATCTTCGCGAACTTGTCGGCAAACACGAACTTGAATCTTCCCGGCATTTCCCCACGTCCAGTAGCGATGTAAAACTTTTGACCAGGAAGCTGCTTAAAATCGAGTTTGACGTATGTTTCATCATCGATCAAAGTGCAGCCCTTGTGTTTCGTCAAAACACGGTCGTACAAGAGCCTTGCACGCTTTTTGGTACGGTATTCTGCGTCATGTGTCGGTTTGGGTGTTTACTGGCTTTGTACGACTTGTATCCTTTCCTGGCAAGGATGTTCCACACCGTTTGAAAGTTGGCGTTTTACCTTCTGGCCACATCTCGGTTCGAAAGACCAGGGTTGGCTTTAACGCACCTCAACACCTTGCTGCGCAGCTCACGATCCCTGGTTCCAGGTTTTCCGTAGGTCAGCTGATTACTTTCCACACTTAGGGTTTCTTTGTAGGTTTTGAGCACTCGACAAACTGTTGTTTTCGGCATCTTCAGCACTGTGGCCAGCTTGGAACCGGTCCACTTCGGATTTTCCAGGTGTTTGCAAAATATTTTTTCTTCTTTCGAGTTCCATTTAACGTTATTTCTGAACGCGATCGGCTGCTTTGATCAAACTTGCACCAGTTGTTCTCTATAGAATTGTAAACAAACCACTGTCAGAGATTTTTGATACACTAGTTTTACTTTTAGTCAGCCTTAAGTATAAGGTACAATGAAGTATTCTTGCTCAAGCATCGGTTTTTTATGCTATTCTACAGTGACGGATACAATAAGACCAAAGCCCGATTTTCATACAAAATGGCCTATAAGGCTTGTCTTTCATTTTCCCGTGAACTGATTTAGCTGGAATTGTCACTATAGGCTAGGAATAACCATAATTTTCATCTGTATAAACTCATAATTTTTCATTCACTACTTTAGAAGCTTCAGATGCCGTCGATAAAACAATAAGACCACCATTTCCATAATTTAGGCCAGGTTGATGAATTTGAATTATGATTTATAGTTACTGTTAGTGAAACGGCCTGCATCACAAATCAAAATTCATATCCTCAAATTTGAGCATTATCTATGGACATCAAAAGGTAGTCTTATTGTTTATTTGTTAGTGGTGTCTGTAACTTTTAAAGAGGTAAATGAAAAAATTTAATACAGTTGAAAATTTAGGTTACATCTAGACTAAAGCCGAAATTTCAGCACAATTGGTTAGTGGAAAAATGAAAGCCAAGCCCCCAAGCATGGCCAGTTTTATGAAAATCGGGATTTGGCGCTATCGTATTGTCCGTCACTGTATACGAGGGCTGTATTATAAGTACCCCCAACTGGTGGCATCACTGACGCAAAATGTGTATGGCATTATTTAACGTCATCTTTAAAACAATAGCTGTCAAAATTTCAGACAGATTTATCGAATAGTTTTGTTTTGGTAGCTATTGAAAGTTGTTAAGTTCGCTTTTGTTTGCAGCCATGGAGAAAAGGCAATATCGATCAGTGATTCGCTTTCTTTTATTGGATGGGAAGACGTGTGAGGAAATCAAAGTGAAGTTGAATGCCGTTTATAAGTACCATGCACCTTCGATGACAACCATATTGGTTTAATGAATTTAAGCGTGGCCGAACATCCGTTTTTGATGAAGAGCGTCCAGGCCGTCCGATTGAGATGACTACGAAGGATATAAAAAAATCATAATATCGTGTTAGCATATTGCTGACATTGCAGACATTTGAGATGTCGCATACAAAAAAGATGAACGCATACAAAATATCCTTAACGAAAAATTAGGGATGAGAAAGTTATCGGCGAGATGGGTGCCGCGTTTGCTCACAGAGGAGCAAAAACGGAATCCCATGACACTGAGCGCTGTTTGGATATTTTTAAGAGCAATCCAAAAGAAATGAAAGAACAGTCAAAACAGTGAAAATTCACCCGGCGAACCTGCTCCAAGGAAGGCGAAAACGGTTCCATCGGCTTCCTTTTTGTCTTCAAATCATTCATATTCTTAATCCGCTGGATCCTCCCGATGCTGATCCTGTATTTCTTATCCGAAACTTGAGTAGAGGCTGATTTGTTCTCCTGAATAGAATCAACGACTTTCTGATCCAATTCTGGATTCCTGGAACCTTGTATTCTTCCAGTTTTCCACAGATCCTGCAGGGTGTACTGCTTCACCATACTTTTCAATCACTCGTTTTACACTTGCTGGATACATTTTGACCTTTTTGGCAATCTGATTGTACGTTACATCCTTTTCAGTCCAGCAAGTGTGCAGAATTTTCTTCAATCCGCGACATTTTGCTAAAAAACAGTGATAATAAAAAAAAAGAACCGAAATAGGCTTCTTGACAAGTGAACATAATACACTACACGCTAAAATAATAAACACTAGTCTGAGCTCAATAACGTATCATATGTTTATAACTACTTTTCGATACACTCTGTAAAACCTACAATACCGGCTAGAAAGCTGACATAGTTTTATTATAATATACATACTTATTAAAAATTGTACGGCACTGAAAAGTACTCAAAGTTAAGATATTAAGATTAAAAACGCAACACTATCAAAAATACGAAGCACTTGTAAACTCTTAAGCATTTGTGCATTACCACAAAAGTTCGAATCAGTGGACGCTGTCGTTCTACGCCCCAACAAACAAAAACATTTTGTTTTTCAAACAAAGAGCTAAGAAAACTATATTAATAAAATATATCGCTGATGATTGCTTGTATTGATTATTGGTGCAAGCTCTGCTCTATCCACTTGAAATTAAATTTATGCCAATGTCACGAGTTTGAATCTCACCCACGGACAAATAACGAAAATACCCAAAGAGGTGTTTACATAAGTGACTACGATGGAGTTCAACAAGCCCTAGGCTGAAAATCTCGATAATCAAAAAACCAACCAACATCCGCTTAGTTGTGCAGTTGTCAGTGAGATTTCGGCCAAAATGGAAGAAAATCAGCAAATCGTAAAGAATTTTGTACAGCCACATGCAAAATCCAGGGTTGTCGCATCGCGCTTCGAAAAATCTGATGAATATACATCATTCGACCGTCTCAAGGGTCCTCCAAAGGTACCAGGAATAGGTGACAGTGAACCACAAGCCTGAATGAAATATTTCGACATAGCCAAAAAACATTATTTTTCGCAATGTTTCGTCCAGGGGGCCAAGAAACGATCCGGATTGAAAACGTGCAAGGGCCAGAACTTCCTAAATCGGTACGAACGCCAAAAGAGTGTTGCAAAAACACGTACCTGGAAACTCTATATGAAGCTGCTAACGAAATACCGGTGCTGCGTCATTGATGATGAAGCCTACATGAAAGCGAATTTTAAAGTGAAACGGAAGAGAGTCCTTTCTCAATATAAACTATAGGTTAGGTTAATTATCATTCCACGATTTTAAGACTAACAGTCTTAAACAAAACGAAAAAAACAACGCTTAAATTGCTAACCAATGGATGCTCTACTGGAGCAAACGATTCTTGAAAATTTCACGCCTGATAACCTTATAGTATTTGAGGTTTTTACTCAGAAAACTTCAAAGTGATAGGGACTTGATCCCATATCACGTTAAGCAGTTGCCGGGAATAGACATTTTTCACGGGTATGGACAAGTTTGATGTGGATGATCGTTCAAACGGAAGAAGCTGTCGAAATTCTCTTCGACCTGATTTCGCCATATGCACTTGTGGCAAGCAGAGTGAACCATTCGTGACCAAAGGCACCTTAAACAATGAGATTTACAAAACTGTGTGCCTATACAATCGAATTTTGTCGTTTTTGAGACAGCACGATCCGAAACCATTGTTTTGGCCCTATTTGGCTTTATGCCACTACTCCTAAACCATGTAAGAGTGATATGCGGCTAAGGATTCTGTGGATCTGATCGATATGGATCTGTTCGAAACCTATTGGACCACGATTAATTTCAGAAAACCAAAGGAGAGGTGAAGGACGAAAAGGAAATTATGAGTAAATGAAGAAAAAACTGAGAAAAACGTACCGGAAACGACTGCACAGTCTCTGATGCAGCATTTTATTCAAACTTATCCTAAAATTTAACCGAAATAATGTAAGCAAAAATAAATACAAATACTGAACTTCTGTACGAATGGTGTCATTTCGATGACTATAGCCAATTTAACAATCAATGTAAAATGTCGCAATAATTATCGACTCACCCTTTATTTATTTTGCGTAAGAGGGCAACTTTCTCAACATGTATGACTATGACAACAGACCTGGTTTAAAGGATATCTCGCTTAAATTTACATTAAAATCGCGTGAATGCTTGCTGAATCGAGCGATCCAAATATGTCAAAATAATTACAGGATTTCTTTCAAAACTGTATATCTGGATTTGGTTATCGTCAAGCAACCAGATGGGCGTTGATTTCCTAGTCATTCCTTTGTGTATTGTGTCACGTCATGAGCGTTTCCATGCCTGATGTCCCAACAAACATCAGTGTCGAATAACCGCTTGTTCAAACAAACTTGGAGAAGTTATTCAGCTTTCAAGAAGAAAAGGTGCACAACTTCTCCAAATTTATTTGAACAAACAGCTATTCAACATTGATGTTTGTTGGAGTGTGACATTACATATGATTTGAAAACCAAATCACTTAGTTTGAATACAGCTGCGTAATTGAGATGGAAGATGGAAATTGGTCGGCTGCTGAAGTAGCACTCCACCCTATTGTTGAGACGGTTAAAATGTGAATTGTTAGGCAAAGATTATCAATATACCGATTTTCAGATGGGTATGTCTTCGAAAAAGCAGATCAATTTCCATGGATGTCCATGGCTGCTGAATAGTTGGCCGAATTAAGGATCGTGCCATTTGACGGTGTTAACAATAATATTTTCCACAGACATGACTTTTGCAAATCTGGTCAAGATCTGATCAGGCGTCAGATGTAAATTGTCACTTAGCGCCATCTAGTGAACAATTTTATTTCATTCAATTTTGTTGGTGTAACATCATTGCCGAGTCAAAACCTCGGAATCTGGAGGCTGGATTCACCGTAGAGTTGGGCGATCTCGTAGTTCATCCTGCGCCATCCCCTTCCCCGTTCTCCTGAACACCACCTAAGCACGTGACGTTCGAAAACATCAAGTGTAGGCAGGTCCTTCTCGAGCATTTTCCACACCGTATACCCGTAGAGAACCACCAGTCTTTTCAGCGTTGTGTACATGGTACATTTAATGCAGGGGTGAGCCTTTTTTGACCATAAATTCTTCTGGAGCCCATAGTAGGCACGACTTCCACTGATTTTGCATCTTCGGATTTCGGGGCTGTTGTCGTCGTCTAACGTAAGCAAGTATGTGAGGTAGACAAATTCCTCCACCTCTTCGAAGATATCCCCGTCTATCGTAACGCTGCTTCCTAGGCGGACCATGTTCCTCCTTCTAGCATGTACTTTATTTTCAACACATTCACCACCAGTCTGAATTTTGTTGCTTAACGTTTCGAATGGGTGTGCAGTTTTGCCACCATTACCAAGTTTCTGCCGATAATATTCACATCATCCACGAAGCAAAGAAATTGAATGGAGCGTGTGAAAATCGTAGGTCGGCTGATAAGCCCGGTTCTTAGCATAACGCCTTCCAGCGCAATGTTGAACTACAGGTATGAAAGTCCATCACCTTGTCGAAGTCCCCGGCGTGATTTAAACGATTTAAAATGTCCTCCCAAAACTGTCGCGTTGTTTTGCACATCGTCCATCGTAGTATGATGGTCCTGTGAGGCACTGTATTTGGAAGTAATGCCAATGCAACACCCATCATCTGTTCTCCATGTCAATGTCAGGATCGGCTTAGAACAGCGACTGATCCTCATTTTAGGGATGGCCGTCTATGTGCCAGCGTGGGACTCTAAATTCAACTGTGCACTAAGGCCATCCAGAAAACTAAGGGGTTGGTGACAAGCCTTGCAAGCCAGCCGGAAAATAAGCAAACACAGCAACGCAGCAAACAGAATACGGACCGGAACAATCTAGTTGTTTTAGTTATCTAGTTGTCATTGGGATAAAAAAATGTACCTGTTGACGAATAAATAAATAATAATAAACAGAATACGGACCGGAACAATCGGCGCAGACAACAGCGCGAAACAGAGCTAGTGATTGGAAACTTCGTACGTGGAACTGCAGATCCCTCAATTTCGTCGAAAGCACCGGCATACTATGCGATGTACTGAAAGATCGCAAGTTTGGCATCGTGGCGCTGCAAGAAGGGTGTTGGAAAGGATGTATGATGCGTATGTTTAGAGGTAATCATACAATCTACCAGAGCTGTGCTACGACATGAGAGCTGTGTACAGATTTCATGGGCAAAAGGCAGAAGCGTGTGATCGGGTGGTGGCCGATCAACGGAAGAAAATGCAGGTTAAGGATCAAGGGTCGGATCTTCAACTTCAGCATTATCAACGTGCATAGCTCGGTCTCCGGAAGCACTGACCGCTACCCAAGCCATGACGATAAGACTATTATAGGAGACTTGAATGCTCAGGTCAGCCAGGAGGAGGAGTTTAGACCGACTATTGGCTTATTGAATTCGCCGCCTTCAAGAATATGCCACACGTGACAGCTACTTTCTGCACAGCCTTCAGTATAAGTACACCTGGAGATCACCGCTAGTGAACAATTATTCTTTTTGCCTAAAACATTACCGGTGTAAATAATAACGTTAGTATAAATAATAAGAATTGTAATAACAATTACAAACGCGAAAATCAAACATATTTTTAACACTCATGGCTGCAGGTTTGAAGATGAAGCATTGTTAGATTTATCAATAATCGTGGTTCTTTTCATTTTCATTCCGAATAAATAATAGCACACCCTAGTAGCAGTTTTGGATTTATGTGTTTTCTGTGGACCTTGGTTTTGACTTTTAGGATTCTTAAAAACAAATCTCTACTTGCAATGTAGATTGGGTGCACTGGTTAACCGAACACGAATTTAAAAAATCAAGACAATTTGCAAAATAATGGTATATTAAGATGCTTAGGAATCAGTAAAGATGAAATGTTATGAAATTTGCTTTTAAACAGTAGTTGATTAATTACCCCAAAATATATTTGAGCATTTCAATTTCACTAAATTATTAATAACATGTTTAAATGAACTTTGAGGTTATTTCAAATTTCTCCAAGCTGCTTAGAGCTTCATAAAATTCTACCAATTTCGATGATCTGAATTAACTGAGTGGTGTTGGTTTGCCTTGATTTTTTGAAAAATTGTAATACTCTAAGCCCAGCGACTCAAAAAATTTAATTTTTCGAGAAATTCATCAAACGCATCGGGAATCAAATCCGGATACTGTGTAGCTGTGATTAAAGCCACACTGAGACTGAGCTTGAGGATAACAGAAAAAAAGTATAAGCAATTATTGAGTGAAATTCCTAACCTGCAAAATGTCTTAATAATAGTGTGACCACTCCTAGTCGTACAGAGTTTTCAGTTATCCTTTAGTTCAGTTGAAGACACAACTCCATGCACAACTATAGTAACCAAAAGATTTAAGTGTTCTCAGGAGTGTTTACCCAAAGACAATATGATATGACATTCATCTTATCATTACTAATTTTAGCAACTATCCATAAGGAAAACAAAAACAATTTATCATTGGATTTATGTTTATTGTTCCGGGGTTCCAATGACGATCGAGCCTAGTCACCCATATTATGGCTAACAGAAAACGTTCGGAGATTTACCTCATTTTTTGCAGGCAGCGTCGAAGTGGCATTCGTTACGTTACGAAATATGTAGATAAGCCCATAATAATCAATCATCAAAAAAAGACGATCACAAACCATTACTTATCACTGCCCAGTCAGCATGCAAATTGAAACGTACTTAATGCTCACAGTATGTTACTTCTCTTCCGAAACAGACACTTCAAGTGCCAGCTGGGAAAACATGTAATGAACACATCCGAAAGTTCAAGTGAGGTTGTGTCCATTCGGATAAGCTAAAATTTTCTTCTGTGCATGATTTATTATGAAAGTGCCTAATAGCTCATCCAAGTTACGTTCAACGATTTCACTTATGGCGCCCCTCACCAACCATCTCTCTTAATGTGAAGATTATCGGCTCTTCCGCAGCTATTTTTTGAACCAAAAGCCGCGTTCAACAGCATTACCTCATCACGAAACAGTTTATCGAGCCATAAAAAGGTGAAATAACAATGTAATCTTAATTTTACCACGCTCCGATATGGTTTGATCTATTCCGGTATAGCATACTGACCAAATCGTAGTCTCGCCATGTATTGTTTGTGTGTCAATAATTTCCATAAATCATCGCAGACTGCTTGTTGGGAGTATCACTCTTTTTTTTTAAAGAGCAATCGTTTCGGATTCAAATTGAATGGTAACAAACTCAATTGTGTTTTGGATAGGCACCGACAAAAAGAGAAGTTGTAAAAATGTAGACTGTTATGTTTGCTCTTCGCAGACAGAGTTTATAACGCGTGCATGTGTTGCAAGCTTTTTCGTTTAAAACGAGCTATGATCGCAAAATTTAGTTGAAGTGCTCGATCAACGAAGTTGGTTGAACTTCATATAACCGTCAAACATTTTTGTTTTATATGTTTCACAGAGACATCATATAAATTATAAAATTTGCTAAATGCTTCGGTGTGTTGAAAATTGGCTGAAATTCTAATTATTATTTTTTTCCGTTAAAGTATTCAAAATTAGCCTAATTTATCATGTAACCTTAAAATTAAAATTTAAATTTATGAATGTGTGATATTCCCACCTTAAGACAATCAGTTTACTTGAGCGACCCTTTTATTCTTTCGTCTCTTTATCTCTGCAGCATCCTCTGCATCAGTTTATCACTCATTTTTAATTTTCGAACATTGTTTAAATTCTTCAGAGCTTTTTTTGCAAATTCGATCCCGTCCCGTTGTTGCAGTGCTATATATGCGTAACTCGTAACAGACCAAAGCAGACCAATAATCCACAGGTCAGTTGTGTGATTCATATGGTGGTTATCAATCAGTGCAATTCTCGAGTACTTTTTCAAACAGACGTATCTGATTTTGTAAACAAAGAGGGGAAGTAATATTCAAACGTTAAATTCTTAAAACCCTTAGCACTTTCATGCAAACTAGGGCCACCAACACAAGGAATAACATTTCCCTAACATGATGGTGATACTAAGGAGTGTATCGAATATAAGCTATCCACATACATTTGCGTTGTACGCATGTATTTGTGATGGTTTTTTATGCTCTGAACACTGCATGCTGTGCGTTTGACTGTCAGCTTTCTTTTGTTTACTTGTTTGTGCAGTTCAAATTCTGCGTTTTCAAAATGTCACGTATTGAAAAGGAAGTGAAAATTAAGGTTCTGGACACATGGCTAAGTGAGAAGGGTATTACTATGCGAAAATTGGCGAAGCGGTTTGGAATTCATCATGCGAGTGTTAAAACCATCATTAAGAAGTTTGGGGAACACTATTCTTTGGATGAGCTACCAGGAAGAGGCAGAAAACCCGGTTCTTCCAACCCGAAACTGGAGCAGAAAGTGGTATCTCTAATCATGAAGAACAAATCAATGTCAATACGTGATTTGTAAGCCAAAAAAGCAGGAACGAGTGTCGGAATGATCCAGCGTATCAAAAGGCGAACCCACCTGAAGACCTACAAGAAGCAGAAAATCTCGAAACAAAGTGCAGAACAGAAGAAGCGAGCAGCAACAAGGGCCCGGAAATTGTATTCGCGTCTTTTGCAGCGTCCGGATGCATGCGTTTTGATGGACGATGAGACCTATGTAAAGGAGGACTCAAAAACCCTTCCAGGTCCACAATACTTTACTGCCGTCCTTGGGGAGGATGTGAGCGATGCGGACAGGTCGATTCAAGTGGAGAAATTCGGTCGAAAGGAACTGGTATGACAAGCAATATGTTCATGTGGTTTGAAGTCAACCATTTTTACACTACCGGAACTATAAATGCGGAAATCTATCGATCTGAGTGTCTCCAGAAGAGATTGTTGCCTTTATATAAGAAGCATAGTACACCTCCACTGTTTTGGCCGGATTTAGCGTCGGCTCACTATGCCAAAACCACTCTCAATTGGCTTGCGGAAAAGGGTATAGATTTCGTTGAGAAAAATATCAATCCATCAAATTGCCCTCAGCTTCGACCCATCGAACGTTACTGGGCAATCGTGAAGAGGGTCTTCAAGAAAACTGGTAAGGCAGCTGGGAACATGCAGGAGTTCAAAAAAATTTGGGCTCAAGCGTCCAAAAAATGCGATGCAACACTTGTCCGGAACTTGATGAAGAGCATTCGATCCAAAGTTCGAAAATTCGTGAAGGAATAACTTAAGTTTCATCCGGTCTTCATTATGTTCAAATTTAACCTCGTACAATAAAGGATCAGTTTTTTGTATGAATAAAATATCGGTTTTCAACATAATTTGAAAGAAAGTTTGTGGATAGCTTATTTTCGATACACTCCTTACTTTTCGTGAGGGTGCTGAGAGTTTTGAGAAATTTACGTTTGAATCTTACTTCCCGTCTTTGTTCATAAAAATCAGATACGGCTGTTTGAAAAAGTATTCGAGAATTGTGCAATAAGGTGTCAAGTGAAAAGGAAATCCAATCAAAACAACACCTACATTTTCGTGTTCATTGCTAAGTCTGCTAAAAGAATCTCAGTTTATGTCGGTAGCTACAAATCTTTTACTAAATGAAAAGTGTTCTAACGAATTTATCAGCATAAACGAGCTTGAATTTGATGGGAACTTCTTGAGCTGTCACTACTGAAAACTTTTGCACTGGAAGGAAAATTTATTCTCACATATAAGGCATGGCTCACTTAGTAATGGAACAAACTTTTTTGATTATTACAGCGCTACTAGTTGATGTCTTCGAAAGCTTAAGCTTAGCTTGTTGACAATAATAGTGTATTTTTGCAGTTCATAAAACGCTCTCGTTTTGAAGACAGTCTCCGTGAAAAAGGATCGTAAGAAAAAATTATCCGCAGTCACTTGGGAAATCCATCGTGGTCCGCGTCCTAGCTGGGTAAACACCGTATGGCACGGGCTCAAAACGTACAGTAAAAACTTGACGACGACTCGAAAGACTCAAAGTAAACGTGAAGTGGAACTGTCAAGTTCCATGGAAAGGTCGTGAGGTCCATCAGAAGCAACCCAGATATTCCGATCGCGATTTGAATCCAAAGGATGATGCCGTCCGTAGTACGAATTCGCTGTTTTTTGCGGATAAATATGAATGGTACAATGAGCGACACTTGAAAGGTCGAATTAAGGAAGAATCCCTTCTAAATCGCGATGATTGATTCGTTTCGTTTTTTTTTTTCTTAAAAACATCTTTCAATGTACTACTGTTATATTCCTTCTGAACGATGGATTTCCGATAACGGAAAGGTTCTAGAATGTCACGCTCGGAAGGTTTTGGCAATTTAAACGCACTTGTAATTTTCGAATACGATCTTTAGGGGCGATTGATATTCACTATACATTGACATTTCAAAAATAAATTCAAATGGTAGAATTTTTGAGAAGGTATTTGTCTAAACTGAAAGCTCGTGTGTCAGAAATGCTAAAGTGGCATGGTTATAAGAAAATTTCATATTTGTCGAATGTAAGTTAAATTTAAATATAATTCTTCAATTGAAGCACAGTCTTAGATTGGAAATCACTTTTGGAAAATGTGGCATATATCATTGAAGCATGTGGCCTATTTCTGGCTGTTGCTGAATGTTCTTTCGGTCGAATGCTGTTTTGTCTTGTTGCCTTATCATACCTCCAATCAGGTTAAGGCTAAGTTGTCTCCATTCTATTCGGTCCATGGTTGCACTTCACCAAGCACGCAGTCGGGTAAGGGGTCACCTTCTTCTTGATCAATTCACATTGCTCGTTGCGCACCTCTGCTTCTTGTGCCCATCGGTTTGTTATAACTTTTGCATTAAAAAAAAGTGGACTTTTTTCGGATGGTGATAAAAAAAGCTAAGACAGATAATTGCTTTTGAAAAATTTCCCATGGAAGGTAATTATTTACGCTTACTTGCAAAACAATTCTACGCCCTTGCGAGCGGCTTTCCAGCAGTTAACCGGAACATTCACCATTGCGGACGAAAACATGCGTTTTATTTATCAATTCCTCCTCAGTTTCCGCGACAAAATTGTTGGAGTAGATCTTACGCTTCAGGTTGGCCCAGAAATTCTCGATGGGACGCAGCTGGGGGACGTTGGGCGGGTTCACCGACTTGGGTACCACATCGATATTCAGCCGCTCCATCTCCTCCAACGATCGCTTCGAGTAGTGTGCTGACGCCAGATCCGGCCAGAACACCGCGTCTTCGCCCTTATGGCATTTCTTGATGAACGACGCAACTTCCGACAGGCATTTCGTACTATAAATTTCCCCGTTCACGGCCAGTCCGGAGCGAAAGAAGCGCGGCTTTGACATCCCCTTCTCGCTGATTGTCAGCCACAGCAGCACCTTCTTGGGGAACTTGGTATGTGAAATGAACTTCACCTCGGAGCTCACTTCCTTCGTGGGGGGAGTAAAATACGAAGTGCCCTGCCAGTCGTTGCCATCCAGGGTGGGATAGGTCTCGTCGTCCATCACCACCGCCACGTCGCAATTCGCCGGGAAAATAGTACGAAGTATGTTTAAACCGCATTGGCTCTGTAGCGGGCAGGATCGGATATTGGCTTGTCTTTTGATAATGTCCTTTTACTGGATACTGAATTGCAACAGAATTTCCTGATCGCTGGGAATACTTGCGAACTTTTGTGGTTAACATCAAAGCTTTTCACGATTATGTCGCTGTGAAGCAAATGGATACTTTTGAAGAAATTTATATCTGTAGATGAAATCAGTTTTTTTTTTTTTTTGCATAACTGGTTTGAATTGTTACTAAATTAATTATCTTAGAGATAAAATCGTCTAGCTCAAACCTTTGTAGGGGTAAAGGCGGGACCACCATCATCATCATCATCATCAAATCAAGTTGACCATCTTATTCAGCCGCTGCCGCTGCGTCATTGCCTGCAGCTCCGAAACCAGTGGACGTGACTTCCGCTTTCTGACAAGTATGTTTATGTTCGCCAGGTACTTTTTCATTGTTTGGCCGGTTGAACCGACCTCCCGGCCATGCGCACGCAGCGATGTAGCCACTTTTCCCTCGGTCTTCCTCTTCGGCATCCTTTGGACCTTCTTGTCGCTCAGGGTCGTCGGCCGTCCGGAACCGGGCTTTCTTTCGATGCTCTGATTGTTCTCTAATAGTGCCAAGATGTTGCAGATGCCGGAACGGGCGTATCCGACGTTCACAAAGTGCCGCACGATGTCCGTTTTCGACGCGGTGGGGTGCCGTTCTTTGAACGCGCACACTTCTGAACGGAGTTGCTTCACTGTTTTTGCCATCACGGTTAGAGTTCGACTGATAGAGCTGTCAAATTTTGTCTGCTGACTCATGGGTTACATGGGTTTGATGCTGCATGGGCAGTTTCGTCAGTGCGGGTGAAGGTAAACCCATGAAAAATCGGCATTTTTTGTCCATTTTTTAAATGCAAATGTTAGATAATCATTTTTACTAGACTGTCGTTCAACATTCTTACGACATGCCCAGGCCACCGTAGTTGACCGATTTCACCAGTGTACACGATGGGAGGTTCTCTCAGCAACTGCCCTCCACTTCAGGCCGTACGCAGCACCTTTTGTTCAAATACACCAACCGAGCGTTGGTCCTCTACGAGCATTGTCCACCGGTCTAATTAACTTCTTGTAGATTGTAGATTGTAGTTCTGCTGGTATCCTTATCGGCTGCCACCAACGAGCCAATATAAATAACAAATGAATAGCAAACACCACCAGGGCTGGCAAATGTCATTTTCAATGAAAAATGACCTACGATTTTTACCGAACTACGTCTGAAAATCTCATCGGGCGAGAAAACGATGATGGAGATTTTCTTCTAGATCTCATCGAATTTTTCATCATGACAGCACGTGACAGTGTTTTGGTCATCGTTATTACAAGCACATTTATTGACATAATTGTAAGTATCATAACAAAACTTGAAATAAAACGTCCACTCTGTCGATTACATATTATTGCTTGGCTAATTACAAGTAGACTAGTTAGAAATTTGCAAAACAAAATCTCATAAGACAAAATCTCATGACTGCATGCTGGTGTGAGAATGACAAGAAATCTCATGATAGTTCATTTCTTCTCATGACAGTGAGATGGCCTGTTTTTTCATTGTCAGATGATGGCCGTGAGATTTACCAGCTCTGAACACCACAATCCATCACCTTGCCGTACCCCTATCCGAGATTAGAAAAGTCTCGGGGGGGGCCCCTTTAAACTCAAAATACACATTTAACTATCTCTGTGTTTGTTGGGACAGGGGGTTTTTTTTTTTGGGGGAATTTTTTGTGGGGAGTTGGTGTTGTTGGGGGTTGGGGGGGTAAGTTTTTTGGAAGTGTGGGTTGGGGGGGGGGGGGGGGATTGCGAAAAGGGGAGGTGGGGGGGGGGGTCAGGATCCGCGTGGTTGCGCGCGGTTCTTTGGGGTGGGGGGAGGCGGGGGGAGAGGTTGAGGGGGGGGGGTGGGGGGGGGGGGGGGGGAGTTCAGCTAGTCGCCCTGTTTATGAATGGAACGCACGATACATTCCATCCAATTTCCCCCAAATCTTGAAAATTACCCAGTGCAGCACCCAACCCGTTCACCATATTTCAAAAGCTCGCTTGGGAATCGGTCAACACCAACAGCTTTATTGTTTTTCAACCGACCAATTTTCTCCTCAACTTCCTGGATGGTTGGGGTTTGAATCTTTTCATCTTCCGTGCGTGTTCCTAGGTTTCTTACCGTGCCACCTTAATTTGCTGTAACATTTTCGTTATGGTGCTCGTCAAAATACTACTTCCTCCTTTTGATCAGCTCACACTAGTTTGTGAAAAGTTTACCTTCCAATTCTCTTCAAATATTGGCGCTGTTTAACTTTTCGAAGAATTTGCGTGTGTCATTAGCACGATACAGTTCTTCCATCGCTGTGCGGTCTCATTCTTCCATTTGGCGTTTTATCCTTAGAAGACTAGAATTTTAGCTTCACACATACGGTTTCACATTTGCTCTCGTATGATCTCGTCCATACTGCATTTTGCTCCTCTACTAATGCTTGTATTCGCCGTTGAACCAGTCATTTTTTAGTTCGATGCAAACGTACCAAGTGCCAATATTTACACTAAACGATCGGGACATTCACGACGCGTCGATTTTTTTACCATTAATACAATTGATTTTATACATTTTAATATTGGAAAATGATTAACCAATCGCATGCATCTGAACGGTTGATTCCCAACACACACGACTGAGTCATATAGCGAATTCGTTTTTGATCCAGTTCCAAACTGGATCGGGTATCGGAATTGGGTTGGCTTGTTGTGTGTCAAAAATCGGTGTCTATGTATTTTTCTGTAACTCCTTTCAGATTGAGGTTTGCACTGACAAGTTCGGGTATCGCAGGTTGGAACTAGTTCCAACCCAGGTTCAAAAACGAATTCGATAATAGCCTAATAGGTTTGAATGTGTATGTGTGTATATTCAACGACTGTGCATTGTCGTCGTATACTGCATAAAAAGAGAGGAGCGACACTCACATCGTCATCATTCTACGTCTGACCGCACGTGTTTTATCGTGCTTCTGCCGGAAGTCTCAGTTCGATTTTCGTGCGTGTCGCACCGTTCATAGAGCAACGATGACTCTCAAAAGCCCGATTGACAGGTTCTTTAAATTAATAACATTCATTACACATTGCTACGTAGGTTTACGTCACTTTTGCTAACAACCACACTGGGCTGTCCCATGTAGTTTTCACTTTTGAAAATTAAATTAGATAGCTTCGGTAGCAATTGTTGCAGAGACGCATCTAGAAGCCTACTTTCACTGCAGAATATTATTTTCAATGGCTGCAATAACAACAATGTGGGAAAACTTGATTGCAGTTACAAATTGTGGCAAGCAAAAAGGAAAATTTTTGAGAGTTGGGATGAATGGGAAAATAGGGACAAAAGGGAAATGTGTGGAAAAAGGGGGGGATTGTTTGTGGTTATTATTATTATTATTTTATTTTCGTCAACAGATAAAAATGTTCATCCCAATGACCCTTTAAAAAATTAAATTACATACGAAAATTAACAAAACTTAACAAAGACTTATACGGAAACAACGCTTATTAACATCACGGGATACATTAAAATCAAACACATTATAGCAGCTGTTGAAAACGCGGCACATGCTTTGCACAGGTTCGTGTTTTCCGTAGTTGGTCCTTGAGTGCCGGAACACGAAGAACTGTTGTAAACGGAGATTTCGTCGTCGAGTGTTGATGGTCAAGAGATCCAGTAGAACGGAACAATCAACATTTCCTTGAAGCAGATCACCAATGAAACACGCTTTGGCTACCATACGCCTACCTTCCAACATTTCCAGGTTGATGAGCTTGCACCGACTTTCATAACTTGGCAATCTGCGAGGGTCTTGCCAGCGAAGATGTCGCAAAGCAAAGCGTATAAACCTTCGCTGAACAGCTTCGATCCTCTGGACTGCGTTTTGGTAGAAAGGGGACCAAACGATGGCACAGTATTCCAAGAAAGGGCGAACCAAAGAGCAGTATAATGCCTTCAGACAGTAAACGTCCTTGAAGTTTTTTGCGAAGCGGAACATAAATCCTAGCTGCGAAGAGGCCTTGGAAACAATATACGAAATGTGAACCTTGAACGACAGTTTGGAGTCCAGCATTACTCCCAGATCCTTGACCGTTGTTTCTCGTTTCAAGCGCGTACCTCGAAGGATGTAGTCATGAAGATACATCGCACGTTTTCGGCCGAAGGAGATAGTTGAGCATTTGGATACAAGGAAAATAAATAAAGATATGTAGGGAAAGAAAAACAAAAAAGGAAAAAAAAACAAGCCGATTTCCTCTTGGAAAAAGGTGGTATGTACAGATGAGAGTAAGTTCGAATTATTTGGACACCAGCAGCGATCCAGGAGTTGGTTGAAAACTGGAGAGGAGCTTTCGGAGAAGAATGTCCAGAAAACAGTGAAGCACGGAGGAGGCAATACAATGGTGTGGAGATGCTTCGCGTAGTCTAGTATTGAGGAACTTGCTCGAATCGAAGGAATTATAGATAGTTACAAGTACATTGATATTGTGTGCGAAAATTTGAAGGATTCTTTGCTCAAAGTTGGTCTAGAAAATAACTATGTATTTCAGCACGACAATGATCCAAAGCACACCGCATGCAAAACTATTTCTTTTTCCGGGGATCGCGTATAAAACTGTTGGAATGGCCTCCTCAGCCTCTAGATCTCAACTCAATCGAAAATTTATGCCGTATTCTAGATCAGCTGGTTGATAAAAGTAACGTTACAAACAAAAACAATGCATTGAAAGAGGCTTGGGAGAACATTCCTCAAGAACACCTTCAGAACCTAGTGGAAAGTATGCCAAGGCGTCTTCAAACAGTCATCAATGCGAAGGGAGGACATAATAAATACTAAAGTTCGTTCCCAAACTTATTCTGCCTAATTTTAGTGTCATGTACACTCTATTTTTACCACACATTGATAGATATACGTTAATGAATTCGCTTCGGGAGATCTGCTGGTGTCGTGTTTCGTTGTATACGCCCATAGAAGATTATACCCAAAAGTCTACATTTTATACGAATGAACTACTGAATCCATACTAGAATCCAAAACTAGAAAGTAAGAATTTCTTTCAGTGTATGGTTCAGCTGTCAGTGGATCCTTTTGAAAATGGCATCTCGACAACAGGAGCTGCGAAATCTTATTTTGGATAAGTGGTTAGAAAATCCTAATCGTTAACAGAAAACTATCGCTAATTAGATTTGGGTGACGCAACAAGCGGTGTTGAATGTCCTCAGCAAGTTTCTACAAATCAGGGGAAGCCAACCAAGCAGTCAAAAAAAAGGGGAACACGCAACAAACAAGATGAGGAACAAGTCGTGAAAGGATACAAGAGATGTTGGCAAAAAAGTGGAACTGTGCAGGACATTAAAGTGAGATGGGGGCGACCCCGGCGTAGTGGTTAACATCCATACCTCTCACGCCAAAGTCATGAGTTCGAATCTCACCTCCGAACAAGTTACGAAAATACCCAAAAACGGAATTTGAGTAACTACGACGGCAGATGAACCAGCCCAAGGCTGAAAATCTCGATAATCAAGACAAAAAAAAAATAAAGTGGTAGGATGATTGTTGTTAGGTGGTTAACCGGAAATACTAACAGTGAAATCGACATCAAAGAGTATCTTCAAAAACTCCTATTGCCACTTCTAAAGCAGCATTCTCAAAACACCCTGTTTAGGCCCGATTTTGCATCTTGCCAGTACTCAACATTGATAAAGAAATGGTACGAGGAAAATAATGCTATTGTGGTACCTCGTGACATTAATCCTCTAAACTGTCCAAAGTCCCGACCGATAGAGAAATTTTGGGCAATAATGAAGGTTGATTGTCGGAAAATGGGAGAGTCAAAATCGGTTCAAAACTTCAAGCAGAATTGGACAAAAGCTTACAAAACCAGAGGAGAGAAGCTTGACCAAACCTTGATGGCAGGAGTCAAGCCAAAGGTTCGAAAGTTTGGGCGTGAGTGTGAAATTTAAATCAATTATATCAAACGTGTAAAGAAACGAACTTGAGGAAAATAAATGTATGATGTATGATATGTACTACCACCCATTGTAGCACGGAAACTAGGTCCGACAGCAATGGGCTCTCCTCTCTGTTAGACACATCAAGCTTTAATAACCACTGATTATCCTAATCATGCCATTGTATGAAGGGCCAAAAAGGGTTGGGTGGATCGATAGGCAACATCACCTATACGTATCCACAGGGATAAAAGAATCTCCTTCCAACAACAAGACTGAACAATTGGTCATAAGAGCGAGCTATCTAACATGAGGATGCCCCAATGGGCGGGGAGAAGAGCCCGCCCTCTATTCACAAACTGTTATCAATGGGGAGTTGGCATTCCCACTCTCCCCATCCAGAGTGCTTCAATCGGGTGCCCTGATGGTCCCGCCCGTTCCCATTAAATATTTATATAATAGTGTATGTATTTATGTAAATGAAAATTACTACAAGCATTCGTATCTATTATATATGATCTTCCTCCGGTTGATCCTGAAATGCAAGAAATGTTGTAGAGTGTTAAAGTGTAGAGACGAACTTGAGGAAAATAAATGGTGAGAAAAAGATTTTTTTGGATTTCTCTTGAACCCATAACGTTCGCGTAATGATACAGAATTTATTTCCGGACACTCTTTAAAAAAATACATAAGTTTAATTGGAGGGTACACTTATGAAATCTTAAATGGACAATTATTTTATGTCAGTACTATATCATATACATATATTTGTTTACGTATATGCATTGCAAAAAAAGATTAAATTTTAAACTTGAGAATGTATTGTTTAATGTTCGTCAATAAAGTAATGTTTAAAAAAAACTCAAAAAAGGAATGGAAACCAAAACCAACATTGCATGAACCTAGTGAAAGATACCGAACAATTCTCAAGTTTTGTTAGCTGAGTTCATTTGGTAACGTTTCTGGCAAGGAGGTAGACATCTTAATTTAGTATTAAATAGCAGTATTATGAATGTATGTAGGGTATACTTGACTCAGCCTAATATGCAGCAATCGATTACATTTTTTATCACAATTTATAAAGTTTTGGAGCTGAAAACGTTGTTCAACTAGTTTTACACTTGCTAAGACATGTTTAATAGTATGTATGTACCACGAATAGTTACACAACTCATTTTATGAAGTCAGATACTTGCGAGGGATATGGATGTAATTATAGGTCTATAAGCACCAAATTGGGTCTATTCAAGGATGCAACCTCATCTCCTTCGATAGATTTATTATTTATCGAATGTGCGGTTTTTTTCTGATTCCTGATTGCTGTATTCCTGTGCCAAACACAACATTTTACAAAACAAACTAAAATAAAACCTCTTTAAATCCCAAAGTGATATTCACATATAATTTATCGGCCATTTGATAACGAAAACATAATAATTCACTCTAAAAGAGGTTTTTTTTTGCCTTGATTTGTGTTTAGATGAGCCATTTAAAAAATATAAAATCCCAAACTCATACATTTTCATTGAACATTTTACCAATAACATCATTTTTACTACGTCATTGATACGATACGCCATGGTTGGGAACATAGAACCAAATATGTCCCTAACATTGAGCTTACGATGTATTCATGATAACATGTAGTTTATGACGTGTGACTATTTATCGTATATCTAGGATGGATTACTCGGTTTATCGGTTTAGTTAAGCCAAATTTAGATCATTCGAAGATCATCGAGATAGTCTGTTCAGCTTAACCAGTGAAATCATAGTGTCTCAAAAGTTAAGGAAATCGAAAATTACGTGGAAGTGAACAGCTTTGAGTTGATTAATAATATCTCAGTTGCTTCGGAGTAAATCGGTTATCCTGATAGCAACATGATTTTTTTTTATTATCGCTGAATTAATGACACATTTGATACATAGGCCGAATGAAGAGCCTAGGCTAACATTACATCACGTTACCCTATATGATGTAGTATTGTAATAGTATAAAGCGTCTATTTTTTTTTTTTTTTTGATTAAAATGTCAAATCAAATGCACTCAAAATCAAATTTCCTCAAAACGTCATGCATAATAATTTTAAAGTTGGTATTAATGGTATTATTATACCATATAATGTCAATATTAGAAAATGACGTTCCCCTAGGTTTCTAGGTTATGTTTTACAGGTTTAGAAAAATTGAAACTGTTCATATAACTGTTCAACAATTATCTGTAAAAAAAACAGAAACAGGAGTTTTTTACTCTATTACTCAGTGTTATTAAATTAAACTTCGCTACAAGTGATCGTGTTTATGTCAATAACATTTGAACAGCATGCTAAATGTTTGCAACAAAATCACAACATGGCAGCCCCGATGAAATAACTAGTGCAAACATGATTTCAACTGCATTCCAAGAGTGTTATCAAATTTCACTTGCACTTTCTATTCATATTTCTTACACTTGTGATCTCTTGTTTCGTTTCCAAAGACTTTGCATTGAACTTGAAATAAGAGAACAAAAGCAATGGTAACGTGCAGTGACCTTCAACGGTGCCCATGTTTTAATACTTAATAACTTATGAAATTTTTTGAAGAAAGCCTTTCGCAGCAGTTGTATTGACCTTTCAACTAATAACAAGTGGGTAATGCTAAAACGTTTTTGAGCAATCAGGCAAAACGAAATTTTGTTTTCATGCGGCTTTTTTTGCCCATCAAACCTAACCACAATTGTTAATGAATGTAAAATTGTGGGTACACTATGAACGAAGGTAAGAGGTAGCTTTGGCCGTTCAAGTGATTTTCAATCCTCACTCTACAGAGCAAGCCCCGCATTTGCATCTTGAAATGATGTTTTCTTTCCTTCTTTCACTTCCCGCAACAACAGTGAAGCAGATATATGAGTAGGGGGCGATAGATCTCCGGAATAATTCAGGTTGTCCCGGATCAAGCCATGAACTTTCTAACATTTTTTGCATCTTTTTTGCCAGTTCAATCCACCAGGCAGGTATTTAGAGGAAAGTATAGTGGCCGACGCCTTCCTGGATCCAATTTTGTGGTTTTTCTTGCGTACCTGTTGATCTGCACTTATTTCGCATTTGAAGGAGGAAACACGCTTCTGTCCGTGTGAGGCAGAAAAAACAAGTCTTGATCAGTTTCTTCCTCAACTACGCCGATGCTGCTGCGATTGCAAGCGGCCGTTGGTTTTTGCGCGTAATATTCGTTAGCGCACGTTGGGCCGCAAAGATGCATGCGTTCCCGCTTTTTATGCCATTGTACGATAGGCGCTTCGTAATAGCGTGAAGCAGTTTTCGCTTTCTTCGGAAAGCAGGTAATCAGGAAATACACAGTGCCCCCGTCCGATGATGGATTCTACAAGATTTTTATGGCTTTATGGCGGACGGGACTGTGTAGCTAGTTCCGATGTATCATTATGGGTTAATTGGACTGCAAATGGAGATGATGGATTTAATAGCCACTGGAATACGGCCACCAGTTTGACTAGCAAGAAAATTGTTGCATAACTATTTTGATATGGGAAGTGCCATGGATATCACATAATGCAGTTAATTGAATTCGATGCAAAAATAAATGCAAAATCTCGTAATCACAAAATAGAAATGGTGGCACAACATAGTTTTAATTTATCTTTTAATTTATTTGTAAAAGCCTACCGCCGTGTTTGCGAGTTTTTGCGGTGATATTTAATTCGGTTTTCGGCCATTCAGCAGAATGCTGTTAGACTAGTATCGATTTGATCAAACATAAATGTGGGAATGGGTCAATTTCGACAAAATCTCTCTTCAATCAACGTTTCAAATAAATGTCTAGGGAAAACATTTACTCCTTAATCCTCAATCAACTGCCAATGTCTTTTTGTACTTTCACAATTATTAACTGTGCATCAAGTTGTATATTGTGTGGCAATCATAATCGTACTCTATTAAGACGAGTCGAAAAATCTCTTCGATTGGACCGAGAACCAAACCGCCATTGGGATTGATGATTGATGACCGTTAGGATTGATAACTCCGTGCTTGTGCCGACTGGGAGATTCCAAATCTGGTTCAAGGTCATTTGGCTAAATGTTATTTTTGGTTTTCCAAGGAAATCCTCACACATTCTTAATCAATATTAGATCGTGAATTCTCTTGGCCAAAATGACCAAAACTGCATACTCTCAAAAATAGATTCATCATAAAGAGCAATTGAAAGAATCTTTATTGAGGGCCAATTAATGAATAATTAGGGGCTCAATAAACACCAAATCCCAAGCGGAGCTTATGGCGTAACAGGGTGCCATTTGTGGTAGAAGCTCTAACAACGATTACCGGAGCAATGACGCTGTGGTCTTTTGGTTTCTCCGAGGCACTCGATGGCGCTTCTAAAGTTTCAATGTTTAGGTATAATAAGGGCAAGATTATGGATTAATCCTTGGCTTTTGGTATTTTGAAATAGGTAGCAGTATACAAGAACATTACATAATTACAAATCCATGTATCTGTTTTAAGCGGAAAAATATTAGAAAACAAAACACTAAAACTAATTTACTGGACTTTCAGGAAAATATCTTTCCATTAAATGTCTTGCATTATAGATTGGAGCATGTGGATCAAGTTGAGTGTCCATTTTCTTCCACCATCTTGCCATGTTTCTTCAATTTTTTCTTGACAATCACCTGAAGTTTCTCAATTGGATGGAATTGGGGGCAATTAGGTGGATTGGGTCTTTGTCTACCAAATTCACCCCGTTTGCGTTGGCACAGTACCATCGAAGCGTCTATCGGCTGCAGCTGGCAATTGACCAAATCAGGCCAAAACTTCACAGTCTCTTTTTATTTCAGGCATTTCCAAGCCTCAATTAGCTTATTGTTTGCTCTCAGCTTAGTGTTCTGCAATTCCAAAATTGTTAATTGTGTTGATAAACATCTGAGAAATCCCTCAGCCGAATCGAGCTTAACACTTCCAGCATGATATTGCTGTGGAGCTGCTCCTTTATCGAGTCCCAAACTTCAAATTTCCCTTGCGTTGTTGAATAAAAAGAAGA
The DNA here is from genome assembly GCA_024533555.2 of Aedes koreicus. Classification (NCBI taxonomy): domain Eukaryota; kingdom Metazoa; phylum Arthropoda; class Insecta; order Diptera; family Culicidae; genus Aedes; species Aedes koreicus. The sequence goes on from JAHHFK020003766.1 coordinate 225,454, forward strand.
ATACGTATTTTCAAGCACTCTTTCTGGTCAGGTAACTGTTCCCATATTAATCGCATTGTTCATGTATTCACCGTACACTGAATCCAGAGGTTGGAGATACAGTAAATAGGCTTGTTTTCGTAATAATGTTTCATTACATACAACAACAAATACAACACATTACATAGCAACGCTTTGGTGCATCGATCTTTTAATTTCGAGTAAGATGAATTGCCTGCCATTTTTGCGTTTCCAATGTTGTTTATAACATTAAGCTGAGCGTTGTGTTCCCCGCTCCAAATACCTTTTTCATGAGGAGTTTCTTAACGAAATTATCGGCAAAACACATAATAAACTCGATTTTCACATTCATTAGCAAATTTTCTTAAAATGTCGTCAAAACCTCGCTGTGCAATCTCTGTGTACACCTTTACAATGGCTGGCACCGCATTGTTGCGCCAAAAGTCCTGGGTTTGCCAAAATTGTTTCCGAAATAGGTGGCTGTCGATCGGACGTGTCACAACTACGCCAGCTATGTATTTGCTCTAGGTAAATTCAAATTTGTCTATGCAGACAAGTTTATGGCAAGACATCTGCAGTTGTGGAAAGAAAACAAAGGTTTTCATCACTGAACCGACTATGAATGGGCAGGTATACAATAAGGACTGTCTTCAGAAGCGAATTTGCCCATTCAATCAATCACCCGACGGTCCGGTGAAGTTCTGGCCTGACATACAACCAGGATGTTATGAAATGGTATAAGCATAATGGTATTGACGTTATTGAAAAAACTCTCAACCCACCAATTTGTCCAAATGTTCGTCCCATCGAAAAATATGAGGCAATTATCAAAAACAAACCGAAGAAATGAAGAATATCAATCAAAAAAACATCTGATTTGCAGACATGGTGGGAAAAGATGGCAGATCCAGTTGACAGCTCTTCTGTGCAAACAATGATGGGTGTTATTAAGCGAAAAGTCCGAGAAATCATCCGGAATGCTGATGAATAATTTATCATTGTTTTTTTTTGTTTTACCTTTGAAGTTCAATAAGTTCACAGTAGATTGAAACTGTAACCATTTTTAATTTACTTTTTTTGCGACAAAATATTTCATTTTGTGAGGCCAAATACTGAGTGGATCAGGCTTTACTATATTTAGGCCTAATTTTGCCCCATGCCATTATGCTAGGAACGTGTTGGAGTGGTACAAGGCCAATAATGTGCTTTTTGTGCCAAAAGATACGGTTCCTCCGACTTCATTGGAACTTCACACGATTGAAATATTTTGGGCTATAGCAATTTGTAAGAATCCCAACATAATAAAAAAAAAAAGGCCCAAATTGAAATAGGCTGGATGAAAGTAACCTATGAAATGTCAATAGTTGTTGTACAAAAAACGATGGATGGAGACAAGAAAAAGGCGCGAATATTTGCAAAAGTAATAAATAAATAACACAAATCATAGCTTATTAGTTAATCTTCATTTTCTTTAATTTTCAAAAGAATCAAATTAGAGGCCAAATTTTGGTGAACATTTTTGTGAGAGTCATTGTCTGCGAATACACCCTTTAACATGCAGTAAATTTTGCCTATTTTACCGGGTCTGCTCTCTTCGAATAGAGCAAGTGAGACAGTTTTGGCACTTGCACAGGTATTTGCCCCCTTTTGAAAAAAAGGTAAAATAGGATAATATGGTTGTATGAAAAACAAGGAAAATTTTAATTAACACTACACTCAATCACATTAAAAAAATTAAAAATTCAAATATTAAATACTTTTTCAAACTATCACTAGTAAACGCGAGCAAAATCCTTCAAATTCCAATATAAAAAGCTTATCCTTTTACAGATAGGCCTATTTCGTCTATGACTTATAGACTTCGTCAGTATGTAGATTGCCAGATGACAAGGGAGGGATTATTGATAATTTATATATGGGTTCCTAACGTGTAGTAGGTCGTCGTTTTGTTATCATGAAATCTAGAAATTCCTACTTGAAAATGGTTGTAAGGATGAATCTGCGAACATGTAAATCAGTAGAGAAACATACATAGCGCCAGGAGACATCCAAATACTTCAAAATTATTGAATGTGGTAGCCTAAATTTCACTTCAACATATTGCTCCTCAAAGCGTACCATTTATTTAACCACCAGCCAGACCATAACATTATCGTGTACACATGTTTTTATGGCTTGATGGTGGGTGGTTTGATCTTAACAGGGGCAGATTGTTACTGCCTGACTTCCGTTCCTATTAACAAAATATGAAGCTTGATCAGTGAAAAAAAATCAAAACCATTGAGAAAGTAAACAACGTCCGGCTGGGTCTTAAAGAACTGTCTGGATACAAATCTGATTGCTATGTCGCCGATGTAAGTGAATGTTTCGTATTACGTCTGTATGTATGCCACCCATGACGATGTTTTCGAATGCTTTCTCTAATAAATTTCGTATGGTTATTTTTCTTAACGACCTATTTGGGGTATCATCCAAACCATTAAATAAATGGTTGGAGGATTTGTGATATCATTCGTTTAAGGTAATTTTGTATCAGGGTTGCTACGTTGAATAATCACCAATTCTAACACCTCTACGGACATCCCTTTGTGATGTACTATTTTTAATCAGGAACACTGAAATATTTCAACTTTTTCGTAATATCGGAAGTGCCTGATCATGATATAATTGCCGTTCAGGTATTCATTTTGAAACAAATGAACAGTTAAAAAACAAAAACAAAAAGGAAGAAAGTTATGTTCATGTCTAATGCAGCTACATCGTAACACAAGAATAGGAAAATAGGAAAAAGGTCTTTGTAAATTTGAACCCATACATAAATCTTTGTCTTTGTAAATTTGAATTCATACATAACATGACATTTTTCCGCTACCTGCCATGGTAAGGGAACACGCGATGCGATTGGTTGCACAATAAACCTAATATGAAAGAACGCAAGTTTAGCTAAAGGACACGAACACTAAATCCTGATTGCAAAAGAGTAATTGTGAGTGCAAGAGACTTGGGCTAGCCAGAAATGACATGATTGTCTAAAAAATATTTAATTTTGTCATATATCACATGAGAAATTTAACATGGCGTAAGAGGATGAAGCAATATTTTCGAACAAACAAAAAAAATATTGTTACACGAAAATACAAGTTTATTGTTCAGAGAAGTTTCAGAGAATAAAATAGAGGCAACATTGTTTTCGAATGATAAAGTGCCAAGCATTCATAATTTATATTAACAAGTAAAACAAAAAGCACAGTTTTAAAAGGTATTCATGTAAAACATATAATGTAATGCAATGCAAAAAAAAAGCATTATTCCACCCTATACCTTGTGAACTGGTCGTTCAATCGTCTTGCTCTCAATAAATAAATTGCGAATGATTTATAACACATTCTGAATAATCTATTGTTTTTGTAGCAGAATGGCGGGAATTTCGTAAACTTTTCAATCGTGATAAGCTTAAATTTGAAAAATCTCGAAAACGGATGGTCTAAAAAGTTCATTAGCATAAAGTCTATTATTTGAAAAAAACAATTGAAGTCATATAACATCATCTTTATACATTTTAACATGCTAATATTTGAGAAAAATACAATACAAGTCCATGCTGGAACTTCCTCTAAAAGCCTCGTTTAAAATTATCTTAATGCTAAGAAAAAAAAATTAATTATTATAGGAAAAAAATAAAGGTTTAAGTTATTCAAAAAATAATAATAATACATATTCTTCAAGAAAAAGGAAATATTTTTTCTCAGTGTAAATTTTAAATTCAAGCTACATGGCTAGGGCAACAACTTGATCTTAGACCGTTTTTGCATACATCCGACTGTTTCTGAGCTAAATTATTGTTATCTAAGTTTTCGAGTCAAACGTACTAAGGCTTCATAGCCATGTGCAAAATTTCATTTAATTCGGAGCCACTCGAATCTGACCGATCTGTCATTTGACGTGGAAATGTTAAGCTGATACGGCATCTGGACACCGACACAGAGCAAGGCGGAGGAAAACAGAATCGACAACAAGGCCACAGCAATGTTAACAGTACGTATGTTGGTGTAATATCTGCATAATTGCATCGTTAGAGAACAACAGCCAAAAGCAGAAAAAAAAAATGGAAAATTGGATCTGGCACAAAATAAAACGAGACAAATGAATAATAAACACGCGAATTGAATTGACGAACTCAATTCTTATAGACATAAAACTGTGAAAAACTGAATCTATCAAATTGAATTAAAAAAAACCTAGGATAATGGGTTTAACTAAATGTGAATACCAAAAAGGATAAATTTGGTATTATATGAAGTAACGATTCCGAAACAATTTACAATCTTGCTTTTCTTTTCATTTTTTTACTTGAATTTAATGAGAGGTTGTCATTGGATTGAGTTATAAATGTTCCTAATCTGAAACCATTACAATTGGTTGTAATAGCAGTCGCATAGCACGTGGAACATTCGTGATATATCTGGGGATGAGATTGAAACCTGAAACTGAAGCATACTGGTCCCATACATCTTCCTTTAATCAAAACTTGTGATAACTATTTTTATATTCAAATCACTTCATCACAAAAGCGTAGTCATTAATAACTTACACGAAAGAGTTTGTCACTCGAGACCAGGCCATTCCATTAAAAAGGTTAGCCGTCAAATGTTCCACATTTGTTTCTTGCTATTAAGCTTTTGTAACTAAATATGTTTCTGTATAGATAATATTAAACAGGATCGCTTGAATAATTTTCATTTCCATCAAATCATTTACAACACTGTGGATGGACTTAATTAGCCGCAATTAGAGAAACACATAATTCAGTTTAATTTTTTTTCAGGTGCTTAAAAATTTGCACAGACAAAAATCAATTTTGTCATTCACTGTTGTTCTAGCAAAGTCTTGAAGCCAGGCGAATATTTTAATAACTATTCACAACTTTTTGTACTTCAATGTTTTCCGGTATCTGTTGATCATTATTCCAGATTAATTACGCCTCTATCAACCAATTTCACATCATATCATATTCCACAATTCAAACCTCAGATGAGGTGAAAAGATTTGTCTATAAAAGTATGATTTTAAAATCACACATGTCACACAATGCCATAGTCAGATTTCACTTTTCATCACTAGTTTACTAAAAGTCCAAAATCCAATTTGCAAGGCCTTCCGTATTATCTTCCAGTATCCAATTTATCACCCGTTAGAATCTGGCAGCAAAACCACGTAGACATACCCCACGTAGCATTTCAGGATCGTTCAGCAATCTGTTTCTCCTCGATTGTTAAAGTTTGATGATCTTCCAGCCAAATATTTCACCACCAACCACTTGTTGCTGTATTTCAACCAGCTATACTGCACTTTTTTCCAGCGCTACCGAACCGCACAATAACATCACCGTAACTAAACATTTCCTGGTGGTTACGATCAGTTTTATAGCTTTCCACCTTTCTTGCGGCATCTTCGACGAGATGCGAGCATTGCAGACCATCGGTCTATCACGATAAAAAAAAACTGTATCATCCAACGAGAGTGAGAGTATCGAGGCGCGATCACTCTCACCGCACGTCAAAAGCTTATGCTCAGTTTTTTTTTTTCGCATGATCCATGAACTTGCCACTGGAGCGGGTCCTTCAAACGACGTGAAAATACTTTTTGCCCTATCGTTTGCATGCTGCTTCAGGCTTAATATAGAAGGTATGTGGGCATGTGTCATTGTTTAGACTTTCTGTTCCAGTGCGACTCCATCGAAATTAAATCAGTCTTGGAAAGAAATTTTGTTTCAAATGTATTTCATAACAATCTCAATTTCAAATCCTCCTACTCAAACCAGTGCACAGATACGTGGGTGAAGTGCATTATCAACTATTAAAGGTGCAGTAACGTGTAGCTAAGGTGCAATCAATGGTCATGTTCGTATGTGGCCGAGCTCCACTCAAAGATCCTATTAAGAAAACCATGCGCTTGGTATCGGCAGATTACGTTTATCTCATCTACGTTTCATGCGTTTCGGTCGATATATTTCCACCGATTATATAATCCGATTGCCGGTCAGGTATTGCCTACGCTTCCAGTTTCCTGCTTGGACTTAGTTGTCAATCAGACATTTGATTCAATAAAATACAATGATAAAGTGAACGCTCATTCAAGCCACAGTAAAGATCATAAAAGACATTGACTTCACGTCAGTGTCAGTTTTTATTAGGATGAAACTGCTTTTATAAACAAAGACTTTATCCACCGTTTTTTGATAATTGAATACTCCTGAAAATAAATGATAACAGCTAGTACTGGATACATTTATCTACCTGGTGCTGAATGGATTTTTATTCAACAGTAACTAACAAAGAAAACCATTATTTATAAAAGTAGATTCACTCTTGAAATGTTGACACAGTTGTGGTTTTTCAAACAAGTACAAAATGTTTAAGAAGTATGTTGATCACGTATGAGTCCTCTAGTAACCAAGTCGGTACAGGCAATGGTACCATAAAGCCGGAAGCGGTTACTTCAATTTCCGCTACGGTAATCATGTTGATACAAAACAGAAGAGCTGCCAGAAGGCACGAAGTACTCCTTGAAACGCTAATTTTCCGAAATCCTCCAATCGTTATTTTGGGTGGATAAGAATAGATAGCTCTTTGGGTGGATAAGAATAGATAGCTGGGGCCAAATCGGCTCCTAAGAGTTACTTTAAATTTACCTAGTTTTCTCGTAAAAAAAAAAACAACACACTTTTTGAGTTGCCTGAACAGCTTCCTTACTGTTGATTTAAATCGATTTAAAGCGGATATTTGCACTACTGGCACACACCGATCCAAACCGGAAATTGGTCTAATGTATAAATAAAAAGTGTACTCGAAAAAAATAAGACACAATGATTAGCTTGTAACTTTTTAGCGTGTGGCTAACTATTGATCACCTATTCTGACTGTAACTAGTTTAGAGTGTATTTTTTACGTTGGCAATATTTCATCACAATCTGTAAAGTGGTTATTGACATGGCATCGGAACAAGAGCAAATCTGCCAAAAATATGTACACTGTCGTGGAAAATCCGACTGCGTCCCTCAGATGGATCGGAAAATACCTATGCTTCCATCATTCGACGGTGTCCAGGGTAGTAAAGTCATTCAAGGAGACCCAAGGCAAGGAGGGCGTTGAATCTGTCCAAGCTTCGACCGAATCTTTCGATCCGTGATGTGGCGAAGAAGGTGGAGGTTTCCTTCTGGTTTGTCGAAAAAAAACGATGAAACGTGATCGGAAACTATACCGAGAGTGGCTGACGAAACCAAGGAGCGTCGTGATTGATGACGAGACTTACATCAAAGCGGACGCAAAACAATTGCCGGGGCAGGAGTTTTACGTTGCCACATCACGGTTGGCCGTTCCTGAGGAGGTAAGGAAGAAGAAGGGACTTGTAGCGACAATAAAAAAAAGGAAAAGGGGTAAAAGTATCAAAAGAAGTCAGCCTCACTATTGCCCACAACCTTATCAGTGATGTCAAGGACAAAATGCGGGCAATCGGTCATGGATAGGAGATGCAATAAACCAATGAAATTTAAACCTAACCATAATGCTGTATTATTTCCTGAGAGTTTGAAGGAAATCCGACTAATAATGAATTTTAGACGACCATTTTTTTGTGTCTCATTTTTTGTCAAACACAGTCTTTAATTTACGATACGTTACGCGAAATCTTCGTATTGCTTACCAAAACCGAATCGTAGTACCAAGCCAACCCTTTTATCCAACACCCTAGTGATTTCTCGAGGAAGTGCATTGGTGTTCTCGGCTTCCAATAAAGCGAGTATCATGTCAACATATTCCTATTCTTTCGTTATTTAACCTGCAGTTAAATCACAGTCACAGCTGATCTGGCAACAACGGAGTAGCAATCTCATGCAGTCAATCATGCTCATGCTCTAAGCCAAGGCTTCCCAACCGGTGGTAAGCGACCCCCAGGGGGGTCGCGAGGGCCTTCTAGGAGGGTCGTGGGCGTCTGACCAGCGTGACAATTTTTATGCATACAGAATAAAAAAAATAACTGATCCATAAAATAAAATGCAACCTATTTATAAAGTGCATGAATTTAAAGAATAAACGAGTATATTTTGGTCTCCGTGCGTCTTATGATTCGTTCGAGTAGAGCAGAGTAGTGGTGAACGGAAGGCAACGAAGGACAGTTGCTTCTTCCATTGTCTTTTTCTTGCTAGCACACGCGATTGAATGGATTCATTTTTTACTTGCTCTTTCATTCTTACTGAGATGTGAGTTGATGTATTAGTGTGCGTCCTGGTGCGTCGTTAAACGTAAAGAAAAACTCAATGAATGCGCAGTAGTAGTTGGCTCATTTGTTTTGTCTTCTTTTACAACTGAACTGGCCATTCACGCGTCGAGTCTCGAATCAATCAATCGACCAATTTGTTGCTTCCACATTTAAAATTTTGCTGAGATTTTGGTTTAACGCTGCAAACTAAATATTGTCTACTTGAATAGGTAAAGTATTCAATAAATTTAAAATAGTTACAAAAAAGAACAAGATTATGTTGTAGTTTATAGAGGGCCTCACCATGGAAAAGAAACGCAAGTATTCCGAGGATTATATGAAATTCGGTTTCACAACTATAATCGTTAATGGCGTCGATAAGCCACAGTGCGTGCTTTGTGGCGTTGTGTTGAGTGTTGAATCAATGAAGCCATCAAAATTGAAACGGCATTTGGATACCAAGCATGCCGAGCACAGTACTAAGGATGTGGACTTTTTTCGGCGTCATGAAGCTGGCTTGAAACGGCAGAGATTCGATGCCACTGGCACTGGCAGCATTCAACAACAAAACACAGCAGTAGTGCAGGCGTCATATGAGACAGCACTGGAAATCGCTAAAAACAAAAAACCTCATACGATTGGAGAAACTCTGATCAAACCTAGCATTCTGAAAATGGTGAATTTGGTTCTTGCGGAAGCAAGTGTAAAGAAAATGCGGCAAGTGTCATTATCAAACAACACTGTGCAAAGACGAATTGCCCATATGTCCGAAGACGTGAAAGAGCAAGTTCTGGAAGAAATAAAACAATCCCCTTTATTCGCAATTCAACTCGATGAATCCACGGACGTCAGTTCCTGTGCGCAGCTGTTGGTGTTTGTGAAGTACGTATGCTCTGCTGGCGATTTAAAGGAGGAGTTTCTTTTCTGTTGTGACTTGGAAACTACTACCAAAAGTGATGATATCATGGCTAAAATCAAGGCGTTTTTTGAATCTGGTGACTTGCAGTGGAAAAAACGTTGAGGGGTTTGCACCGATGGAGCTCCTGCAATGCTTGACAAGAAATCTGGATTTAAGAAGAAGGTCAAAGAGCTTGCCCCACATGCCGCAGGTGCCCATTGCATGATCCATCGATATGCTCTTTCCAGCAAGACGTTGCCGGAAGGGTTATTGAAAGTACTGGAATTGGTCATAAAGTTAAAATTTATTGTTAACTATGTTAAGTCTGGAGCCCTGAATACACGTTTATTCAAGGAACTCTGCAGGGAAATGAACTCAGATCATGAGATTCTTCTTTTCTACACTTCCGTACGCTGGTTGTCGAAGGGTAATGTACTCAACCGGGTTTTCGAGTTGAAGGATGAGATCGAAACGTTTTTGAAAGCTCCAGGCAAAAATGATTTCCTTGCACATTTTAATTAAGGAGATGTTCAGAAGTGTCTCGCTTACTTAGCTGATGTTTTTCATCATCTGAATATGCTGAATTTGAAACTTCAGGGCAAACAATCCAATCTTGTTCACTTCCAAGATCATCTTCATGCATTCGCGGAAAAACTCAAAAATTGGCGCCGAAAAGTTAAGATGGGAAATGTTGCCATGTTTGATCGTCTGTGCAATATGACCGATAAAGGAGCAAGCGAGCTGACTTCAGCTCTCCAAGCAGAAATTTTTGCACATTTGGATTCACTGGAGCAGCAATTTGAGAAGTATTTCCCCGAGTTGAAGCAAGAAGTAGCTGCTTTAGTACGCAACCCGTTTTCATCTTCATTGGATGTGGCTAGCCTTCCAGATGAGATACAGGATGAATACTTGGACCTGAAAAACGATTCTTCGTCTCGCGATTTGTTTCATGAAAAGGAACTGAGCCAGTTCTGGTGTGCTATGTATGGCTCGTGCCCCAAAGTTTCCATGGAGGCATTGAAGATCCTAATACCATTCGTGTCAACATACCTTTGTGAAAGCGGATTTTCAACTCTACTTCAAATCAAAACGAAGACAAGAAACAGACTGAACGTTGAAGATGACATGAGATTGGCGTTGTCTCAAACACAGCCCCGAATTTCAAATCTAGTGTCCCAAATCCAGGTGCAGCAATCACACTGAGAGTGTTATTCCCTGGTTCGCTATAACATAAAATGTCGTAATAAATCAAAAAGATCGTAAATTGATGAATTTCTTTATTTTTTATCGCAACATAATCACATTAGTTTTCCAAGGGGGGTCGCGGGGCCATTACTGATTCAAAAAAGGGGTCGCGAGCCCAAAAAGGTTGGGAGCCACTGCTCTAAGCAAATATGAATTATAGTGGTTATTACTGCTTTTGTTTAATACCTTAGGCTAGTATGTGCAATCGGATAAGCTATTAATACTTATGAAAAACAAGGCGCAAAAGTCGAGCTCAAGTTTGATCAGTTGAAAATGCTGTGAAAATTCATTTCGACTCAATTAGATGCATTTGTGGTTTACTCATTTCAGAAGCTTATTTCTAAAATACAATATACAGTGAAATTGTTTTGTTTGATTATTTCTACAAATTTCTCCAATACTGTATTGACTGCAACATCTAAGGCATGAAATCGTTAATTCATCGCAATATTCAATTCAATTCAAAATTGAATATCCTGTTGAATATAACAGTAAGGGCAATTCACAGTCAAACAAATTTGTGGTATTAATTAAGTGTCACAATATCATCCTACATCATATTCTGACCCTTGAAACAAATTTTAACCATTGAAACAAATTGTTGGTAAATAAGTTCAACGGAGTCTAAATGAGTACACTATGGTTTGTTTTAAACGGGGAAAAGGAATCAATGTTTTTGGACCCTGCGTTACGCCATTTCAATTTTCAAATTCCCATTTGATGTTTCCGAAAGTACCAAAAACAAAGTGACGTAACGCAGGGTCCAAATCATATTGGTTATTCTACATATCACGCAAAAATATTTCTAAATAAATGCACTAATATTAAAATCCACCATTGTCATTTTTTTAAATCAGGCGAAGACTGCTGATTCTAATACGTTTAAAAAAAACCTTACAGTATCCACACCATCCACATGTGTGGACATGCTAACATGTCATGTGGAAGATTGAATTTATTATTACTTGAAATTAATGAACAGTCATTCCTTTTTTCAATCTTGTAGCTTCAACCAGTTCTTTCTTATTCCAAAACATTAAATTTAGTAGTTCTTGAAATCTTCGACATGTCAAATTCATCGGTGTACTTAGAAATGTCTTCTTCTTCTTCTTCTATGCGTTATACAGTAAGCTGATCTTTCTTATTTTAAATCTCGTAATCTGCTTAAAGTTAAAATAAGAAATTGGTTTTGTTTGAAATTGTTTGGGATTTGAAGCAATAAACTATTAAAAGAGATCCAAGGCAAGGAAAGCGTTGAATCTGTTCAAGCTTCGACCGAATCTTTCGAGGGAAATTTAAATCATGAACAGTTCGTTCCAATTTTATAAGCCGCAATTTTATAATTTTCCTTTTTTTTATGAGCAGTTCTTTCGGATTTATAAATTTTCAATTCACTATCATGTCTTTCTGAAGATTGAGCTTAGGTTTTCTTGTAATTTTTGGGACAAAATCAGCAATGATTTATCATGTGAGACTTTTCCTCCTTTACATCATCAGCAGTTGTTGTAATTTCAAAACATTAAATACGCCAACATGCCTCGATGAAGTTTTTCTTTGAAATTAGATCAGAAAATGGTTCTGAGCAAACAAAAATAAATGATTAATCAGTCGCTCAGTCAGCTTATTGACCAATCTGGCCTACGCTAGCAGCACACTTGTGTCAAAGGAGCTTAAGCAACTTAAGTGTGACTCAATTGAGTCAGAATCGAGTTGCTGTGACCAATTATGACAGCTATGTGTTGCTTGGATAATAACCCTTTCAACCTAATGACACATTCGGCCTAATGACCCATTACAGTTGTTTCTCACAGTACAACAATTGCACGCTATTACTCGACTATCAAAATTTGAGAAGAATCAAAAGTATGGCTACTCAATTCCTGATCAACTTAGGAAACTAATACTATTTTTTTCGTTTTGATCTATTAAAAAGATGAGATGGTTTTATGAAAAGTATGACACCCGTTTTATTTATTTCAGTGTTTCATTTAACAAGCCATGCCCGAATAACGAGGTCAGAGAGTGCCAGAAAATAGTCTTAGTAACTTTCTAGTCATCCAGTTACGAGATCTAGGTAACGTTCTCTATAACCGTTGATCCCTAGTCCGACTGCAACCGCTGCTGTCCTATTCACTGCAAGCAATGTGATATCCGAATAGATATCAAAATTATAATGATGCGTTCGGATTGGTAATGTGTACACATTATTTTCATGCAGAATTTGCTGTTCCGAATCCAAGGCCGTACATACTTCACGGATTATTATGAAATTTGACAAACGCAAACAATACCCATTGAACCAGTTTTGATCGAAATTTCAAGATTTTTACTCACATGGTTAAAAATATACAGACAAATTGTGCAAATTTTTGCGACTTCACCCTTGAGCTCAATCACCGACTAACTGAATGTTGATTATCCCAACAAAAAAAGGAGAAAAAATATTCTTATTTTCTATACTACCTCCACTTATTCGATGAATTACACATCTCAGTGCTTGTTTACGTTTTTCATTGGAAACATGGCTTTCATTTAAAACATCATACAGAAGAATTTTGATCGTTTTAAAGACAAGACGTTGAATTTTACCTACCCCATTAATAAATAACCAGTGATATCTCAGAATGTACGCAGAGATTAATTTCACCGTTGTTTGTCGGCTTTCTTCTCCCTTTGGTACGTAACATTTTATGAATCACATTATGAAATAAGTATAAATTTTCAAATTTGATAACTAATACCTGAATATTGAAAAGCCATATCCCAAACTCATTGTTAAAAAAAACCAGTCGATAGGCAGTCGTAACATACAAATTGCCTCGGCAAATGGACAATTGCTAGTAATATGCTATCAATGAATTTCGTAACTGATGCATTTGATCACTAACGTGTAATCATTGACAATTAAAATCTTATTTCGATTTAATTTTTCACAAAGGATTTTCCGCTTCATCACTACGATGTGGTAATTTACTAACAGCAGCCTAACGCCTCGCGCTAGGTTTCTCTCATTCAATATATCCATCGTTATATTTGAACTGAAGAGGTTGCATGCTCCTGCAATCAGCTAATTACTACGCAAGGTTTATCAGTGATAGGCCGACGTAAAATAAAAAAAAAAAAAAAAAGGTTTATCAGTGATTAAACTTTTTCAGCCAACCATGTACTTAAAAAAGCTCCCTACTATGTAGTGTAGTGCATAATCTCGTAATGTGACTTAATTCTATCTATTCAACAGTAAAACATAAATACACTCAAGTGGTCTCATTACAAACCATGAAACATATACCGACTGTTCGAGAGATGAACTAAAACGGTGAGATAATTGCATCTTAAATTCCTTGCTATTCACTAGTAATTCTTTCAATAAGCTAGTTAGTGCTTCGTTGTTAAATTCATCAAAAAAATAAATTGATCCCTGCTTACCATTCAACGACTAACCTATGGCTTCAATCATATACTCTAAGATCATCTTCCTATTAAGCAAAATTACTCGCAGCAACCCACAGATCTGCATCGGTGAACGTTTGATTTCTGCTGATTCACGTGTTTTTTTTTCTGTTCGCGTCTACGACTTCAACCCACCCCTATGATATAATAATTCGTCAAAAACAGCGGTAACGGTTGTAAATAGTTTGAAATTTCAAACATAAGCTCCATCATCAAGTCGGAATCGAAATCAATCAATCAACTGCAAAATCGGAAGAGCAACTTTTCTCCATTCGTTCCATCCATTGCTAGCCGAACAATACATCACTGTTAAGTAAGCATCAATCAAAGCTTAAACGAAAGTGAAATTTATTGAACGAGCATTTATTACTAGATGTCCACGGGGTGAACATGTTGGAACAGAAGAATAAGATATCAACACTACCGTAACGGATTTAATTATTGCCTACGTCCATTCCAAGCCTCGCATTGAACTTGAACGTTGTTTTTGGTTAAATCCCTCCAAAATATAAGCGATGCTCATCATAAACCATCAAACCTATGAAAACATAATTGACAATTACCGCCGGCATACACAAACGGTCAATCACTTGTGTAGCCTTACGTACCCGTTGTTATTAATGTGGCTACCGGTGTGCCATTGGTGCGGCCGTAAGATAACCGTTAAGCAGAGAATGAAACACATGCGAAAAAATATACGTATATGTTTCCAAATTAATGTACAAACATGAACACGGATGTACTGATGTTCGAACGTCCGGAGACGATCCTCAATAGACAGCTAGCGAAAATTTGAGTTCATTCCCACATGATCTGAACAAAAGAGATACACTTTTACACAGATTTCTTGGGCGATGACCTGACACTTAGTGGTCATGTCAATTCAAGCTGTCATACGTGTTCACCATTACAGCCCAATTTACTGTTGGTATTACTCAAAACTTAGGAATCTCCAACCGATGGCTTTTCCAGTCCAGTCGAGTGAGTCTATTTTCCAATGTGGGAGAAACACCATATTTCACCACAAGTTTCCGGTTGTACAGAAGTGTCATGCGCAAAATCTAGTTCGGATCATTTCATGACGCATATACTATCCATATTTTTAAACCAGCGAGCGTTTGACAAAAATCAAAACGAAACTATTTAAAAAACACAGATCTACAAACAAAACATCGACATATAATGTTTTATCGTCGAGGCTAGCAAGCAACCTTTCATTAGGAGACGAACCTATCCACAATGTCAACAATGTTGATAATAAAGCAAACTTAACTAGTCTACTCTAACTAATGTAAGATAGTATTCAATGAAAACAAAAGTCTGAGTGGCTAAGCTTATTTCCAGTTATTTTGGTTGATGCCAGCTTAGTAAAACTTTGTTTGTTCGAGAAATTTTTATATAAATTTTATTCAAATTGAGACTATTGTTGAGTTGTGCTCTTTGGTTGGTTGGTTACAAGGAACGGATAGAAGCAAGAGATGGCATTTGTGCTCTCAAACATACATACAAAGGCTTGCTTGTATCTTCAACTTAAGGTGAAATGGCCTAGGTTCCAATAATGCCGTCCCAGACTTGCGCTTTGTTAGGCCAATGCAATGCAGCAAACTAAGGCGATAGCAGTTGTTTGTTGCTTTCTTGCTGAGATTTGTGCTTCTAAAAGTTAATGAATGACATAGGATTCTGAAACGTTTCTCTGTAACAAAACCTGATGAGTAATTTTTATTGTTGCTCTCATAGATTTAGCCAAGGTAAGGGGTGGGCAGGGGGTGGTTCCTAGATAACAATTTTATGCTGATTAAGCGCTTCTCTAGCTTTTGCAAATCAGACTTCATTTGAACAAAAGCTGCGCAAAAGAACTCATACATTCAGGTCAGGTATGTAACCATATAATTTTGGTGATTTTATTCAGCCATGAGTAGGTTTAAGTTCTTCGAGATGCGGAATTAAGGTTGTAGAAGCGCTTATATTTAGGCTGTAGGAATGTCTTCATCTCTATAAAGAGCTGAGAGAGCGCTTTTTAAGTCTTTACCCAGCAATTAAACAGCAATAATTCAGCAAATGTGGGTCGTCAATGGTTCTATTTATAGAACAGAAAAGGATCTGGCGAAGCTTTAGAGTCGCTTAACCAAATTTAATTCAGCAATTAATCATCACTTATGCAGCATCAACAAGAAAATAAAAATTTGTTCCACGGAATTCTAGCCATCTTTGCCTTGAGGCTCATGATCTAGATTTAAGGAGGATACAGTTAATTTTGCCTGAAATTGATAGATACAAATTAATAATTATGATTGAGAATCGAACTTGAGTGTATTGATTGATAGACACTTACATTAGTATCAGCTCCACCTGGAATGGTACGAACTTAACAATTTGTGAGAGAACAAGTTATTACTAGGTATATATATACCGTCATGTCTGAATAAAGGTTGAACGGTTTTGAACAAAGGTTGTATTGAGGTTGCGTTGTAAGAACGCATGGATTAGCAATGTTGGTGTTAACAGTGCAGTGTTCAGTCAGGTTTTGATACTCTATATCACGTAATATAGGTTGTAGTGCGAACGGGGTGTTAGACCTTTTAAGGCTTGATGGCAAATATTATGTTCAATTTCACATTTCTGCAATGCCTCCCTTGGCTCATCATGGTTGAGGTTTGAATCAGGCTCGAATACTTTTGACAGACGATCGATTTCTTCTTCCACCGGGTCATAAGATAGTCAATCACTCATACCATCACCTTCACTGCCACGGTCGTCATCTTTTTCCACGTCACTGGAACCAGTCGATGCTATTTCCCCGGTAATTGTTGGAAGTCAGGAATATCGCTGTTGCCTTTTAATTAATCAAACAGAAATGGTCAAGCAATATTTTATGATTCTTAAAACCTACAACAGATTACCTTTCGATAATGTAATTTCTTCAACAAATTTGCAATCCATCGTTGGGTGATCATGGAGGACAAAATCCCTTTCTTTATTTTCAGAAAATATGTTCCTCAAAACTTTCTCACATTTCTCACGTCTTTTTTTTCAGATTTCGATAATAATTACCATTTCTTTTTTTTCGCACCGTTTGTTATTACATTTAACGTCTGAATAAAAGATTCCTTGTGCGAACCTTTGAATATTACAGATAAACTGGATAAAAAATGGTAGAGTAAATTAATAATCTTCTTTTGAGTATCATACCCAAGTAACACCACTTGTCATATTCATGTTAATAATACACGTTTTAGACCAAGCTCATGTTTTTTTCTAACGTCAATAACTTAATTTCATACACGCATATAACCGAAAAAGCGCAATAAATGTGGCACTTTTGAACATCTTTTAGGTCATACCAGATGTTTTTTAGAACATCCATAAGACAAATATTATGTTCTATGGATACTTCCAACAGCATACTTATAACATAATGATATGTTTTATCAAAGCAAGCACGGTATGAACAAAGAAAAAAAAAGTATAAACAAGATTTTTTAATGGCGAAACTATATCGTAGCTAATCTTATTTGACCCGTTGAAGATGATTGTTTATAACTTTTTCAAATAGAAAATTAAAAGTGCTTTACGCAAGGAAGATGTATCAAAATTGTATATGCGGCTCAAGGTTAGCAGTGCAACTTTCCGTTTTACCTTCCCTAATTTCATGCGCCATCGATTGGATTAAAAAAACGTAGAAGGTACCCCGAATAAATTATTGAATTTTAGTGAGATTTCTTTATGGAATTCACAAAAACCAACATGGCGATTTTCCAATTCTACAGTCCTACAGTACAAGTCTACAGTATGGGTAAAAACATTAGCAACACATTTGATTTTCATTTGTTCTTTTTTTCTTTTCTGCGTTTTTTTATGTGAAATTGAACTGAATAATGTCAGTATGAATGAAAATACATATACAATTTTTCTATTATGTTGAGCGTAGCAACATCTCAAAAGACTCCCAAACAAATTAAGCGTAACAATTTATAAAAAAAAATACTAAACAATCTCCCAAACTGTTGCTTTATGTTACATTTGAACCAACCCCTATGCCTAATTTGGCTTCTATTTGAATCAGTGAGTGGCATCACAATCTTACATTTAGGTAGTGTTTTTTTTTATTCCAGTATTTCAAATAAACATATTTTCAGCCGTCACTGTATTGGATTCACAATCTATTCTGAATAATTTCACTATTGCATGAGGATGTTAAAAACATGTTTAAAATTCATCTTGAATGCAACCTATTATCATATTTACAAACATCTAGCATACACGCTATTTCCAAACAATCCAAAATGAAGTACGTTTGACTCAAATCAGTCAAAAGTATGGATACTCAAAAGTGAGTAAAGATAGTTCGTAGTGGAAAGATGACAAACAGTCACTGATGTTTTCAAGAAGTAAAATTTAAGTTGATCGAACAAACATAGAACAAAAATGTGTTCGCTGTTCTGGTACCACGTGTGAACCGAATATGTGTGGAAAAACATCCTCAAAACTTTTTGAAGACCAGACATGTTTGGTATTTCATCCTCACGACTTTTTTACAACAAACTTCTTATATTCTTGTCAAAGAAGATGTTTCTGGTGTTACTTGGTGTTACATACTATGATAAGCTGAACAAGACTCAACAAGCTACTATTCAACTTTATATTCAGCTATCATCTTGACGACTGTTCCAGAAAGTATAAGCACACCTTATTTTAACGGTCACTTTGAATATAATGAAATATTTCAACATGTTTTGGCTGCGTCCTTTTGTTTGCACATTTCTGAATGACATATCATGAAAAAAGTGCTCAGTTTTGTGTTACCTATCAAAATGCGCCGTCATACTCCGGAACAATGAAAAAGTATCGTGCACAAATGGTGCACTGTGAGCGGACTCTCCTTGAGAAAATTGGCCAAGGAAGAGGGTGTAAGCGTCGGAACGGTACGATCTGCGATTCGAAAATATAGAGAACAGTGTACGTTTGAAGATGCGCCGAAGAGTGGTTGGAAATCCGGTCCTGTTAGTTCGGATATCGATAAAAAGATCAGGGATGCCTACAAGCGAAAACCAACGACTTCCGTTCAGGATGTTGCGAAAAAAAACTAGGGACCTCGTCGAGTAACGTCATGCGTGCCAAAGAAAGACTTGGGCTAAAAACATACCAAAAGCAGAAAAAACCCAAAAGGAACCCAAAACAGGCCGCGTTCGTGAAACCACGCGCCCGCAAACTCTACGATTCGTTATTGTGTAGAAATTCTGGGTGTATAATAATGGACGATGAAACGTATGTGAAACTAGATTACAAAACGCTTCCCGAACCACAATTCTATACTGTAAGCGAAGACAAAGACATCCCCGAAACGGAGAAGGCAATTTTTACCGAAAAATTCGGTAAGAAGGTTATGGTTTGCCAGGCATTATGCGAGTGTGGTAAAACATCTAGTCCGTACATCACAACAGAGACGATGAACACTCAGAAATACGTTAAGGAATGTCTCCAGAAGCGATTATTGCCGATGATCAGGCAGCACGAAGGTCAAGTAGTGTTTTGGCCAGATTTGGCGTCATGTCATTACGCAAAGGACACTTTAGAATGGTACAAAAGTCAAAATGTATGTTTCGTGCCGAAAGACATGTATCCGCCGAACTGCCCGGAGGCACGGCCAATCGAGACTTTTTGGGCTTTAACCAAAGCAAAGCTTCGAAAATTCATAAAACCAGCGGACGACATCCAAAAATTTAAAAAAGATTGGCCAAAAGTGGTCAAAATGGTGGGAAGTACCACTGTGCTGAAGCTAATGGGTAATGTTCGAGCAAAAGTTAGGAGTCTTGGCTATGATTAAATATTTTGATTAAACGAGAGTAAAATATCATATAAAACAAAAATACAAATATGATTTGCCAAATAAAATTATTAAAACTAAAAAAAAACATGACTTTTTTGTTATTTTGAAAGTGTGCTTATACTTTCTGGAACAGTCTATATTCAGCTATTAAAACCATTAACCAACCATTTTTCAGCTATTGCTCTCACTATTCAGCTATCGTTTAGTTGTTTGAACACTTTAGACCAGTTAAACTTTGATGTGAATTAACAGATAAAATGATTTGTTCAATTATATTTTAATTATGATCGAGTTAAATGAAGAATAAACAAACTATCAAAGTCTTCTACAAACTAACAAAACTGCTAACAGACCCACAATTAAGTTTCTTTCGAGTGGTACACCACAGGGAAAGTCGCTCATCATTGTTCGGCGTCACTAACAGAAAAGTTTATCCAGCTGAAGTAATTAACACGCTCATTATAACTCAATTATTGCAAATAACATTTTGCAGCATCTCTGTCGACTCAAAAGCCACTAAATTGCCATAACCGTATTTTTACCTTTAGTTTATATCGGCCGAAATCAACTACTAGGCTTAGTTAAAAAACTATTTATTTTCTCAATGAAGTAAGCCACCATTACACTTTGTGAGTGGCCTCAACAGCATCCTCACTGTTATATTAAATCGGTTCAAATTGACTCCCATGTACAGTTCAAAACAATTATCAATGATGTAAACCACCATCACATTTTGTGAGTGTCCCCAATAGCATCTTTAGTGTTGGTTGAAATCGGATCGAACGGGCTCTCGAATGTAACTTTTATTTTTCTTATTTCTTCAATGAAGTAAACCACCATCACACATTGTGAGTGGCCACAACAGCATCTCAGGGAATCTTAAACAGTGATCCAAATCGTAGATTGGATTTATTTTGACGTAGGACTACGTCTGTGTTTTCAATACTGGGGTACACATTCGAATTGCGAAAATTTGGAGCGTCACGAAAAATATATAGGTTTTGAACGTTAATAACTAAGTCATTCCACGATTGATTTCCAAAATGTTTGCACCAATCGATCGGAACATATTCTACGCCTCGATTTAAATATTTCAAACTATTGATTTCTAACATGCAACTAATAAAATTAACGCAAATATGAAGTGATGTCTTATAATATTGATTTTTCATAGCAAATTTACCAAATACACAGTACTTTCCGCGCACAGACTTCATATTTAAGTAAGGAACGTCTCCTAGGCAGCCATGAATGTTATATAAGGGGTACACCTTCGCATTTTGATTTAGTTTTCCGGCGGTCGTGGAGCTGTGCAGAGTAGTATCTGCTGTTGGACGAGCAGTCGCTGCCCAGAGAGGCGTTGGTGCAATTGGCTGTTGTTGCCGATGTTCCCGTCAACCTTGCTGCGAGAAACATGGCTGCTGAAGCCTACAAGTTGGCGGGAAAAAGCCGCCCGTGACAACGAGTCAAAAATCAATCATCCCGTGAGATGAACCAAGAGAGAAAGCCCAAGTTCAATCGCGAACTGTTTCTCCCCCGTCAACTAAATCCGTCCTTTTCAGGACGACCAAATTAGTTTGCCAACTGAAGAGTTCGTTTGGATGAATTTTTCTCTTGTGCTGTTTGAAATTTCCATTACCGCGCCCCGGCTGAACATGGCATTGCTTTAAACGCCGCGTCCCGGAGTAAATGGCAAAGCGCGTTAAACAACCAATGAACCAACAGCTCCATAACTATCTTCTATGCGTTAGAGATAGTGGCCCTCTCAACCATCGTAGAAAATACAACCGGGGCCGTATCATAATTAAGAGCCACCAAATGCTTTCTAAAGAGTGTACAATAGAATTGTCTTGGCCCTTTTCAGGACTGACTTAAAACAATTAGCGGATGGCCCTGACGTGTATGGGAATAAGATTGCTGCGTAGTCCTACGTCACCTTTGCGCACAACCCCATTGGGCTGTACCTTGTAGTTTTTTTAGATCAAACTCAAAAACATCGCTGCATCGGTGTTGTAAATTTTGTTTTATACTGGATCTATTTTGCATCATTTTAAAACTGGTATTTTTTTCGTTTTTTTTTTGGGGCAATTTGGAAAAAAAAAAAAACCTTTCCAAAACACCCCACCCCTTTTTATAATCACCAATTTTGTGAAAATTTTCCTTTTTTTTTAAAAAAAAATTTTTTTTTTTTGGGTTTTTTTTGGTGTTTTTTTGAAGGGGAGAAAAAACGGGTTTTTTGGGGGGGGGTGGGGGGGGGGGAAAAAATGGTTTTGGCGCCCCCGGGGGGGGATAACACTAGTCGGCAAAATCGGAACTTTTTTCGCTCCCGTCGGCATTTCTGGTTGGATTTTATAGATTTTGCTACGCTGAATCCAAATATGGGCTCAGAAATGCTGTAACACGTCCAGTTTTTGAGAAAAATGTGATTTAAACTCACAAAAACACGTACTTCCGTAGTAATATGATCTACCTAAGCAACAACCAGAATATTGGCTCTGCCCTTTGCAAGTTGGACTTGGATTTTATGGAATGGACCTCCCTGAATCCATTCGTGAACACAGATTTTTCGCAACACGTAAGATTGATGAAATAAACCGGGTTTTCATTCACAAAATTACGAATTTTCATGAAAATCAAGATTTCCTATTTTGAAAACATGAATTTTCGCTCCGCCCTTTGAATGTTGGGTTTGGAATTTATGAAATAAACCTCCCTGAATCCATTCGTTATCACAGATTTTTCGTAACACGTAAGATTAATGAAATAAACCGGGATTTCATTCACAAAATTACGAATTTTCATAAAAATCAAGATTTCCTATTTTGAAAACATGAATTTTTGCTCCGCTCTTTGAATGTTGGGTTTGGATTTTATGAAATAAACCTCCCTGAATCCATTCGTGAACACAGATTTTTCGTAACACGTAAGATTGATGAAATAAACCGGGTTTTCATTCACAAAATTACGAATTTTCATGAAAATCAAGATTTCCTATTTTGAAAACATGAATTTTCACTCCGCCCTTTGAATGTTGGGTTTGGATTTTATGAAATAAACCTCCCTGAATCCATTCGTTATCACAGATTTTTCGTAACACGTAAGATTAATGAAATAAACCGGGATTTCATTCACAAAATTACGTATTTTCATAAAAATCAAGATTTTCTATTTTGAAAACATGAATTTCAGCTCCACCCTTTGAATGTTGGGCTTGGATTTTATGAAATGGACCTCCCTGAATTCATTCGTGAACACGGATTTTTCGTAACACGTAAGGTTGATGTAAAAACCGGGTTTACATTCACAAAATTACGAGTTTTCATGAAAATCAAGACCCGTCCATTAATTACGTCGCTCAAAAATACAGATTTTTAACCCCCTCCTTTCTTTATCACATTTTTTGTACGGATTTTTGAAAATTTTTGTATGCATCGTCACTTTTTAAACACTCCGAAGCAATGCCAGTTCCAATATCTCCAAATATTGCTGGACGTGCTGATTAGTTGGATTCGGAACCAGGCGAATCTGAGAAAAGCTTTCAGGATGATCCAGATTTTTTACCTTCGGAGTCTGAGGAACCGCATGTTATAACCCAAGAGGAGCTGAACGATTTGATTCGAGATTTGGAGCTACCCAAGACCAAAGCGCAGCTGCTAGCTTCAAGGCTAAAGCAGTGGAATGTCCTGGAAAAAGATGTAAAGGTGTCGTCTTATAGGAAGAGACATTCAGATAACATTAAATATTTTTCGATGGACGGTGATGTTGTCTTTTGCAACAACATCGAAGGTTTAATGGAAGAGCTACAGTTA
This sequence comes from Aedes koreicus, assembly GCA_024533555.2. Lineage (NCBI taxonomy): Eukaryota > Metazoa > Arthropoda > Insecta > Diptera > Culicidae > Aedes > Aedes koreicus. The sequence goes on from JAHHFK020003766.1 coordinate 248,939, forward strand.
GAGTATCACGCACGTGACTGGAGGCTCTTCATCGACGCTTCAAGCAAAAGCTTGAAGGCAGTGTTACTGCACAATGGAAATAAGTATTCTTCAGTGCCAGTTGCATTTGCAGCTCACATGAAGGAAACTTATGAGAACATAAAAACACTTTTGGAAAAGATCAAATATTCGGAACACCAGTGGAATCTCTGTGCAGACCTTAAGGTAGTGGCATTGCTCACTGGGCTTCAAGGAGGCTACACAAAGCATTGTTGTTTCCTCTGCGAATGGGACAGTCGTGCGAGGGATAAACATTACCACCAGCAGCATTGGCCAGCACGTACCGAGATGGTACCTGGGAAGAAAAATGTGTCAAATCTGCCTCTTGTCGACAGGGACAAAATTTAACTACCTCCGCTACATATTAAGCTTGGGTTGATCCAAAATTTTGTCAAAAAGCTGGATATTCAAGGAGAACCATATTGTTTTTTGAGGAAAAAGTTTCCGAGATTGAGCGAAGCCAAGGTGAAAGAAGGAGTATTTGTTGGCCCTCAAATTAGGAAACTCCTTAAAGACGACAATTTTCAGCAAACTCTTAACGCGACAGAGTTACGAGCATGGAATGCGTTCTAAAAGGTTTGTGGTCACTTCTTGGGAAATGAAAAGTCTCCGGATTATGTACACATCGTTCAAGAGCTGGTTGATTCGTATGCTGCACTGGGATGTAATATGTCACTTAAATTGCACTTTTTGCATTCTCATCTGGACTTCTTCCCAGAGAATATGGGAGCCGTCTCAGATGAACATGGAGAACGATTTCATCAAGATATCGCACAGACTGAAAAGAACTTTGCTGGCAAATGGAGCCCAGCGATGCTAGCGGACTACTGCTGGATGCTACAGAGGCAAACACCTTTGGAGAACTATAAAAGGAAAAAGAAAACAAAGTGAATTTAAGTTGAAAAATATAGAGAAAATTTCAACTAAATGACTGACTGACTGACTGACTGACTGACTGACTGACTGACTGACTGACTGACTGACTGACTGACTGACTGACTGACTGACTGACTGACTGACTGACTGACTGACTGACTGACTGACTGACTGACTGACTGACTGACTGACTGACTGACTGACTGACTGACTGACTGACTGACTGACTGACTGACTGACTGACTGACTGACTGACTGACTGACTGACTGACTGACTGACTGACTGACTGACTGACTGACTGACTGACTGACTGACTGACTGACTGACTGACTGACTGACTGACTGACTGACTGACTGACTGACTGACTGACTGACTGACTGACTGACTGACTGACTGACTGACTGACTGACTGACTGACTGACTGACTGACTGACTGACTGACTGACTGACTGACTGACTGACTGACTGACTGACTGACTGACTGACTGACTGACTGACTGACTGACTGACTGACTGACTGACTGACTGACTGACTGACTGACTGACTGACTGACTGACTGACTGACTGACTGACTGACTGACTGACTGACTGACTGACTGACTGACTGACTGACTGACTGACTGACTGACTGACTGACTGACTGACTGACTGACTGACTGACTGACTGACTGACTGACTGACTGACTGACTGACTGACTGATAGGAAATCTTGATTTTCATGATAATTAGCAATTTTGTGAATAAAAACCCAACATTCAAAGGGCGGAACGAAAATTCATGTTTTCAAAATAGGAAATCTTGATTTTCATGAAAATTCGTAATTTTGTGAATGAAATCCCGCTTTATTTCATCAATCTTACGTGTTACGAAAAATCTGTGTTCACGAATGGATTCAGGGAGGTCCATTCCATAAAATCCAAGTCCAACTTGCAAAGGGCAGAGCCAATATTCTGGTTGTTGATGAGGTAGATCATATTACTACGGAAATACGTGTTTTTGTGAATTTTATTCACATTCTTCTCAAAAACTGGACGTGTTACAGCATTTCTGAGCCCATATTTGAATTCAGCGTGGCGAAATCTATAAAATTCAACATATATACTTGAAGGGAGTGAAACACTGCCGACTAGTGTAATTACCTGAAGTTGCTCCCGGTGCTAGTGAATTGCCTTTTCGTTTCATTCCTAAATAACGAATGCTTGTCTTAGTTTTTTACAGCCACTGCATTTTCCGGAGAACGCTGACTAGATCGAAATGCGGAGGTTCAGAGATTCCGAATAATATTTCGATTGATCGGAAATGAAAAGAAATTAAGTCTTCAAAGTAAACAATTTGTTTATTGATAGATTGGTCATGATAAGCACTTGCAAACAGCTCATACAGATAAATTTTGGAGAAGCCTCTAGTAGACTCTAGTTGTCGCATAATGTCCAGGAACACCTCCCTTGGAATGCGGAAACGCAGAAAGTGCTTCTCTTTGTAGGTTTGCGTGTCGCTAAAGTAGTCCTGGAACAGCTTCTGATGATGGAATACGTGCAACAGCTAGAAGTAGCCCTACCAACGGAAGAGCAGCTTGGAGCAGCTTCTCTTGAAGATAGCTAGAGAGATTTTCAAACCGCCATTGGCAACACTGCAATAGCGGCACTAAGTACTTCTGCACCGAATCGAAAAACAACTGGTTTGTTGGCGAATGCTAGCGTTTGGAGGAGGAAAATAATGCAGCACGGGTGAGAATGCTGCAACATCGTACGAGAGCGAATGAAGAGCCGTACAGACAGGCATGGAACAGGCAAAACACTATTCTTCGAAGGAACAAGCGCCTAATTGAAGAAAGAGACCACGAAGCAATGGAGGCACTGTACCGTGCTAACGATACACGCAAATTCTACGATAAGTTGAACTGGCTACGGCTGCGTACCACAAGCCGGTATGTGCAAAGACTAGGAAGCTATTCTTCTAACAGATGAGTGTGAGGTGATCGAGAGGTTGAAGGCAGGACTTTGACGAATACCAGAACGGCAATGTTACAGCAACCGAAGGTGGCACGGTAACAAGTCTAAAAACACGCACAGAAAATGACAGGAACCCAACCCCAGGTAGTTAAGGAGGGAATTGTTCAGTTGAAAAACATCTAAGCTGCTGGTGTTGAACAGTTCCCAAGCGAGCTTTTACAATACGGTTGTGAAACACTGGCTAGGACGCTGCACTGGGTAATAACCAAGATTTGGGAGGAAGAACATTTACCGGAGAATTGGATCAACCTGGAAGCTATCGTGTCTCCCATATATCTAAAGGATGGCATGCTGGATTGTTGCATCGTGCAATCACGCTACTGAGCACCATCTACAACCCAAGAAGCACACAATAATCAAAATGTGTTGCAGCAATTTGATTGTTTGGTTTTTATATTCTCAGTAGTTCAAAAGTTATGAATTTTTGGAAAAAAAAATCCATTTTTAATAAAGGTCATTTTTTTAGACCACCCCAACGCAATATCGATCACCGTTATCAAAAAAAAAATACGAGTCTAATATTTTTCGATAGGGAACAAAACTACCAATTATTATGAAATTCTGGGAGATCGCATTATTTTTTTCTATGGAATTTGTGCATTAATGCACTTAAAACTGTATTTCATTTCACAGGAACACAGCAACATGCAAGGTATATTGCTAAGAAAGACTGGTTCTCCCATAAAGTAACAGATTTCTCACCGTTGAACTTACCTTCTGAGACATCTTTGCACCAATTCTTGACCCAAGCCGAAAAACGCATCCAAAAGTTCCCAACTTTGCAATCATTCATCAAGCTTCGAACTTTCTCTCATGGTCAATCGAAGCAGACCACTTGCAACGCGCGCCTATAAAGATAAGCATGTGAACGAAAACGGCCGACACTGGTATACGTAACATTAATGCTGCGCTCAATTCGGGCCTCAAAAAGGCGTTTGGTCCATTTTCATGTAGTGCCAAAAGTTCGATCACCTTGGAAAACCCACGAAACACTCCATTGGCATACCGATGTGATGCTGCGAGCAGAAGTTCATCGCTTGCACATGGATGCAGATCATGTAAAATTTCCAATAAACGTGATAAAAATGGCACATTTTAATTTATAGCCAATTATTCAATGGTTGACCGAAATTGTCTTGGGTGCAAAATTTTCCGAAAAAAAAACTCAAAAGTAGAAATGCGATCAAGAGGCAGCGCAATACATTCCTTCTGTTTTCTTGATGATGGTGGATTTATTGTTGGAAAATCTACATCCTCCGCTTGGTATACACCCGATGCAATTGAAAGGTTGTATAACTGCGCCAGAAATTAACAGCGTGCTTGCACTTTAAATTTTGCTTTCCAAATAATCACATAAAAAAAACGGCTCCCTATAGTGAATCCTCTCACACTGATGATGGTTCAATCTCTCCGAATCAAGCAAAAAATAAATAAATATTTCTTTCTTCCAGTGAATATTTACCTATCACTTGAACAAAATGTTTCGCTTTTCAGCAAAAGGCGTATGCTTCCTCTTACACGCGTAAAAGTAAAACCAATCAAGATTTACTCTTATATTTTTCTTCGTCGGCTACTATTGACCGTAAGGCTACTCTATTGGTTCGTTCAAAACCTCGGGGCGAGGCGAGCACCATTGCATGTGATGAGCTGCGAGAAAGTGTGAAGAAAAGATCGCTGAAACACGTGCGGTCAAGATTACAAAATTGAGCTGCCGGCATGATGCCGCGTATAATGTGGTTCAATCAGAATCAGCTTAACCAAATCGTCAGCAACGAACCGTTCATAGGCTAATTACGTTGTTTGGAACATTTTCTTTGAAAATGCAGATCAGAGCACTGAACGCGGCCACATGCTCCAGACAGCCATGCATAACTAATTCGATAAGACTGATGCTGTCTCCCACCTCGGCGGGTTTCATTCACGCTTTGATGAAAAACGGCTTAATCAAACTCACAACCATCTCTGCACGATATGCCAAAACCATTTAACGTACAGCTTTTGCTTGCAAAGCAGGTGTTGTTTGAGTTTTACGATGCACCTGGTTGAAGTCGGAAGTTTTACAAGTTAACTACTGTTCAGTTCCTCTGGAAACTTCCATCGTACTCTCGGTTCTTCATGCAACGCAACTGCAACCAGAATTGGCGTTTAAAGAGGTGGTTATCGGATGTTGAGAATAATAAAACGCACAATATGATTCAATGGAAATTTATAATTTTACTCTCCTTCTAGTTTTGATTCCGTTTAAAAAAAAACATCCTAATTGCTTTTGATCTTTAGAAGATCCTTTTCACCACATCTGCTACTAGTTATTTTTTTCGTTATCTTACGACAGATTAACAAAAAAAAATTATAACATAAAAATATAATAAAATGTCGATCACTGTACAAATGGATATGTAAATTCGATTAGAAAATTTCAAATCAAGAGGTTATTCAATCAAATCCTGAACTACGCCAACTGCTGGTATTTATTTAGGTGCTAGAACTGCAAACACTACCGCTGTGAACGTCGACATGTCTCGCGATTAGTGTATTCGAATCCACCGTGGCAGCGGAAATTTTTCCATCTACAAAATGTCCCCGAATATGAATTGCGAATTCTGCTTGGCTACCGCAGCTCTGACGACACAGGAAACAAAAATTGTTCTGCGGTTGCACCACTATGCTCTGGGATACATTTGATGCTACGCCGGACGTGTTGAGGCTATAAAGAGTCTGAAAAAGAAAATGGGTTTGTTAGTTGGAATGTAGTGGGCGCGACCCACTCATTGAGTTACGGGCTGTCCTCGTGTGGATCGTGGAAAAGCAACCAATCTTGTAAAAACTTTATTTTGGATGATTTCAAGATCATGAATAGAAAACGTAAAATCACCTTTTATAAATATTTTTCTACAATTTTCTTACCAACCAGAGCTCTTCTAAGCATAGAGAAGCTTCTTGCCAAATTACAGTTTGTGATACGTATAATACGCGTATACGGGTAAATTCGTAAAAAAAATATATTTCACAAAAGTTACACATCTTTTCCTACACACATAGAAAATTTTACAGAATTCGGTAATTTTTTACCGAACTTTCAACAGCTGAACGTTCGGTAATCCGATTTACCGGATTTCGGTGAAATTGTACAGTATTCCGGTAAAAAAATTACCGGAACTTGTCAAATTTTACCGAAATCCGTTAAATTGGATTAATGAACGTTCAACTCTTGAAAGTTCGGTAAAAATAACCGAATACTGTAAAATTTTCTAAGCGTGTATAGCATGAAAAAAAACAACAAAATATTAAAATGAACTGCATCATTTAATTTAAGTCGTACTCTCTTAGTTTAAACAAAAAACAATGAATGAACTTTATTGCCTGAATTTTGTGATTTTGGATTTGACTCCACTCATGAGGTTTTGTACAATAGTTTTGTCGCATTTTCTGAAAGCCGTGTATTTTGTCATCGATCAAAACGCTGGCAGACGGTCGTTACAGGTTGGCTGTAAAGCCTGTCCACGTTAAATCTCGGACACCAAAATAACAGCAGCAAAAAAAAATTACCCATCATTCAACAAAACCGATTGTTTATTTCGCAATAATAGAGTTATATAAACATTAGAAACAGTTGATTAAGATGTTAATCCTTCTTTATGTAAAATTCTCGAACTTTCTGTGCTACACCCGCCATCAGGTTCCGTATAGTATCCTCAGATACGCCCGCCGTGACAATTCGCCATCTTCTCTTGAAATCATCGGTACCAGTTGCTTTCTCCTTAGTTTCGAAGAGTTTCCGCATAGCAAGAGCCCAGTACTTCCCAATTGGGCGAAGTTCTGGACAGTTTGGTGGATTGGCTGTTTTTGACACGTATTTGACCTCTTGTACCTTATACCATTCCAGGACGGATTTCGCATAGTGAAAAGAGACCAAGTCAGGCCACAACAGAGCTGGAGAGTCGTGGCATCTGGTAAACGGTAGCAACCGCTTTTGCAGACATTCTTTTTCGTACACATCCTTATTGATAGTGTCGGTAGAGACAAAACTTTTAGATTTTCGACCACAACTACATATGGCCTTCCAAATCAAATACTTCTTCAGGAATTTGGACACCTTCTTTGTCGGGAAATGCTCGGCAACGGCGTTCCTTTGCATTGCGGTGTAAAAAACCAGACCCGGAAGCTGTTTAACGTCTTCGAGTACGTATGTTTCGTCGTCCATTATGATACAAGACAATTTTTGAAAAAAAATTGGTGTAAAACTCCTTAGCACAACTTTTTGCAGTGAAATTTTGCTTGTCATCACGGTTGGACAGCTTTTTCACGTTGTACACCTTCAGTCCTTGCCTCTGCTTCACTTTTTGTACGTATGATTTTGACTTCCCAACTTTGCGAGCCACATTTCGCACAGAAAGATTGGGATTATTTTCAATAATGGCTACCACCTTCTTACTTCACTTTTTTTTTAAAAACACTTTGCGAGCGGTCCATTTGTCGGGAGCAGACTTTTGGTTTGTTCCATTTCCAACCTTCCGATCCACAGTCCAGCACTTGACTCAAATGGTTTGCAAACACAAAACACGGTACTTTTCGGTAGTTATAGTTTCTTGGCAAACCGCGTACCGATAAATTCGGATTTTGCTGTCATTCGTACAAAATGCGTTTGCGCACTTCCACTTGATTCGACGCCATTTTACTGAATGTAACAAGAATGTAAACATGTTGTACCACGAAATAAAGTGGAGAGTCTTAGCTGTCATATAAGTGAAACGTTTCAGCGATCCGTGAAATAATTCAAAATCTACACAGCGTTCGAAATTTAACGTGGACCGGATTTATAACTTTCTGGCTCTGGTGTTTGCACTGCAATTTTGCTTAGCACCTTGTTGTGAATTGATATACTTTTTAAGAGAAAGTTTAACATTTATGAATTTTTCAATAGTATATGGCCCGAAAAAAACAAATCAAATATCTTTTCATTACAGTTTTACCTTTCTTGAAAGGACTGATCTACCCTGCTTTTCAGCTTTTCCAGTACTATTAAGATATTAATACATGTCCAATTTTTATTTTGTAGGAATAATCCAGTGGCTGTCGGTTATATTTTGTAAATACATATATTATATTCTGTTACGTACATTACATTCATTAAAAAAGGGTAAGCGGGCAATACAGGATACCAGACGAAGTGTAGGCTGGATGAGGGATTCGTGGTTATCTGACCCAAGTCGTGGATAACAATTATGCCTTCCTTGATGGAAATCGTCAGATCGAGATCAACGGTCTTCCGACAGTCTACAGTCAGTTTGCTAGCCCTATTTTTAACAATCCACCAGACGGCAATCCTAATCAGTATTGCTTCTGTTCATTTTCTGCAATAAGAGCGTATAAAACAGAAGTATAAAGAGTATAAAACAAAAAGACGTAGTTCTACGTCAGAAGAGTTTGAAGTATGAATTTAGAAAAAAAAAACGGAGCACAAGGCAGGACCACGTGGTTTACGTTAGATATCATAATGATTTCCATCTAGTCTAATCTAATCTAATCTAATACAAACGCAGCCAGTACGAGAAAGCATCCTGGAAATAATTAGGTTAGATGGCGCCCAATTTTCTTTTGTCAATATTGATGCTTGCAGCACATCAAAGAAATGATACAAGCGTCAAAGCGGCCAGGCCTACTGCGTTGCATTAACCGCAAAAGATGATTCTGTAAAATGAGTTGGATTCAAAAGAATAGATTTGAACCACAACGCAATTTGTGAATCTACAGGGGAGGAAGGATGCGTGGACATACCGTACCATACGCTCCGAGGTAAGAATAATAAAATCATATTTAAATAAATAATGAAAATCTGAGTAATGAAAAATATGGTAATGATTATAATAAAAATGTAAAATCCATATACAATGTCATATAGAATAGTATATAAAATTTAGTGAAGGGAATATCCCTTCGTAACGTAACGTAATAACGTAATATGATAATAATAATTACACATGTCTGCACATTGTAGAAAGATTTGCGTATTAATTATGAACCTAAAAGTTTATACAAATTATCATAGCAACGAGAAAAAAGTTGAAAGTTATTTAACAAAACTTGAAAACTCCATAGATGACCTGAAATTATATATCTAAAATGTCGATGTGCTGTTCCGATTCCTTACACCATTTTACTCATTTGTAGTGGATCTCATAGTTTTAAATGATGACATCCACTGGTTGGTCACTGATCCAATCTAATCTAAGCCAATACAAACGTAGCAAAATAGAACAGCATTTATGAATATAAAAATTAAATTAAATAATATTCGCTGATCTAAATTAATATAAAAATACTTAATGATACGAGGCAATAAAATATCCATACAACCTGGAATCACCTTCCTTGAAACCTTGGCGCAGTGAAAATTTCATTATCATTGCTATTATTATTTTCCAAATGAAAATAATAATGATATGCAATTAATTATAAGATGCAGCTATATATCTCAACCAGTAGTTAATGAATGTATACTGAAACGTTAAGGTCAAACTATGCAATAATATGAAGAAAAAAACCGCCCGAGCACCCAACGATGACTTCAATTGATGCTGGAGCCAACCTTCAACCTAAACATGAATTCATGTATGTGAAAACTTGTATGTATCCTATTAATAATATCAATGAATAAATATAATATTTAGATATTTAAAACGCAAATATATTAACATGTTTATAACAGTTGAAGTTTTACATCCTGAAAATGTAATATGATTTCAAATAATACACAATGATATGATGAAAATAATATAATGAAATAATAAATAACATCCATTTTTTTTTAAATAGAGATCATGTGTGTACAAAATACATCCGACGTACATTAGTCTGTGACTGAAAAAGGTATGCTTTATATCCCGAAGGTCCTGGAAAAGCTGAAAAACGGAGTAGATCATTATAACTACCACAGATAAAACCTCAATCAAAAGATGCATTGATGTTTTTGACGTAGGACTTACGTCTCTCTTTTCTATTCCTGTATAGGGGCGCCGTTCTAAAATTTCTGAAATCGCAAGCGTTACGCGGGTTTGTAGACTTTGAACGATAATATCTAATCTCTGGCCCACAGAAATTTTACGATAAGTATTTCATTCGAAAGGTAGAACATCAAAGCTGGATCCCGGTTGATAACTACATTCATTACATTTGTTTAAACTAATTAAAAAGTACTTTAAAGAAAAATGTATAATTGCACAACGCTATTGGTCGAAAATAACATCATATTTGTGCCACGCTCTGATTGGTTAATACTGCCACAGTTACCGTGGCAACGAATATCAAACATGTGGGGACGACCGACCAATCATCAGTTGTCGCTGTGCATCCGCATGCGACAGACGTGTCTGCGGAGCGCGATGGTAGAAATCGCAGCCCGTGAAAACAAGATGACCCGACCAAGAGGAATCATCCACGTCAGCTGGAGCTTGCCATCCGCAACGACGAGGAGGTGAAAACAAATTCTCCCGTGTGACCATTTCACAGAGTGGAAGACTAATAATTTCAATCGTGAACCATGTTCCCTCCGTAAACAACTAAAATCCGTCCTTTTCAGGACGATCGAATCGAATTACCGATTAAAGAGTATATTTGATTGAAATTTTTCTTGAGCTCATTGAAATGTTCATTACGACGCACCGTTCAACATGGCGGCGTCGCCCGTTGTTTAAGCGGTTGTCATGAAGTTGAGGGTTCGATTCTTGCTCCAGCCAGTGGAACTTTTAACAAAACGAGAATCCAAACTGGTCCACTGGGTGTTAGGTTAAGTTGTTCGTTACTCGCTCTACACCCAAACTAAGAAAGTAAGATTGTAAGACAATTTCGCTTGATTTTGTTCCATTCTTACTATTGATCGTAACTTGGATGAAAAATCTAACGTTAGTTGTGGGCCAAAGAGCAACATCAATTCGCAATGAAAAATTGAACGAAAGCGCGAGCGTTGTTGTGCGCAGTGACATTATTCAGTTGATGAGTAAGAGATGTGTGTCCGAAAGTTCGATGGATGGGGCTCACGAAAGATAAATGTGCCTTAGGTGAGTTCGGGATACGAACCGTGACCGTCAACGCAGCGGCTCTTGATGGCAACCATTCAGCCACTTTGACAAACTAAGACATTAGAAATAGAAACCCTACAGTTAGTTCACTTGGCGAGGAATTCAGGGTACAGCAATGAAGCAAATGGACAAATTTTCCACCAAACTATGTGCAACCTGTCCCTAACTAACTTGCATGGCATTGTTTATTTCATAAAACGCTTTGTCGATGATCAGTGAGAACAAAAATAGAACACTTAAAGGCGGCAATACAACAGTGGCCAATAGCGTTGGGGCATTTTGTGATATTGACTCATCCATATTGTATATTAATATGTTGGTGATGATTGAACAAGGATCCTACAGTGATAAATTTGTTTCGAGCTATTTTTGCTTGCCAGTCGCTTGCACACACTTGCATGGCTTCATTTGTACCATAAAACGCTTTGTGGATCAAAATGGGCAAAATTGCCTATTCTGAATCATGTGGATTTCTCAAGATATGATTGCAAAACTGCAATTGCATTTTTTTTGCCACCTTTTCAACTTTTGAGTGTATGTTCAATCTTCAGTCTGTACAATCTCGAGTTGAAGACGGTGTAAATACCTATTTTTATCGTAGTATCACGTGCCGCCAAACACTCAGGCTGTCCTGCAGCCCAAGAAAACTGATAAGAACATTTCAATCGCGAACCATGTTCCCTCCGTAAACACAGGATCCATTTCACACTTACAAGCACGTTGGACATTTCAGCGCCAACATTTGCTTAGGGCGAATCTGCTTTTGTAAACAAACACTTTGTCTGCTAATTTATCGGAAGTTGTATACAATTCCTTTAAATTGAATATATCAGCGGATAGAAATAAAGCTGATCTTCCTTAAAGAGTGCTTAATTTGTATTTGTGACCTTTTTGTTCAAGAGCAAATGACTACGAAAGCCAATGTTAACAAAAGCAGATTCGCCTTAATCTAATGTTAGCGCCGATTTAACAAACAAACTATCATTAACAGTTAATTCGAGCCGAACTGCAGTTTCTATAATTTTTCGTGGAGAACCAATAGCGGAAGAAGAACCGGAGCCTCACACACCAATAGCATAGGGTTTCATGGTTCTATAGACTGAATCAAAGATAGTAGAAATTTATCAATTCAATGACATCAATTTCTTCACATCAACAAACAGTCCTACGTCAACTTTGCAGTTATGTCACTGACATAACTCATCCTTTCGTATTTTCTTCTGAAAAACAACAGACTACTCCAGAAGACATCCCTTAAAAAGCCTTCCGTATACTCCTCCTGTTACATTCCAAGGACAGCAGTATAAGTTATCGAAGAGCCCGTTTTGACAACTTCTGAAACAAATGGCTTATCCTATCACAAAACCAATAACCAAATTTATTTAAATATAGTCTTCTACTGCTAACCGTCACATGCCAGTCCTCTATGAAAATAGCAGTTGAAATTCAGAAAAATTCAATTGATCTAAGTTTGATATCATAATGATTTCTGTTGTTTTATTATTTTATTGAAACATAGAACACTTTTGCAGTCAAATGACGTATAGATTTTTTTTCCATACAGACAGATTTTTCGTTTACCTTTCTTACAGCTGGCTGCCAATTAACGGGAAAGTATGTGATAAGTTTGAGAAATTCCAATCAAACAAACTTCTTATGATGGAAAATAGAAACACTTCCATGACCATGTCCACAATTGAATTTAAGCCGTGTCGGTCTTCCTTGGAAGCAGATTGGTTCACTTCACTGGCTATGCACATAGCTGTCTTGACAACCGCGCCGCTGCCATCGCTGACCACTCGCCTTGTTCTTCTTATTTTTCTTCTTCGTTGTTTTAACGGGACTTTAACCGCGGTGGTCATTCGTCCCATGACTCTTCGCCCTTCCTGTCAATTCAAAGATAGCCGAGCGAATGAAGAATGCCGCGAAGGTGCACCCCTATACTAGACCTCGATTACCTAAAAGTGTGATATGTGATACGGAAATAATGTGAATTTGGTAAACTTCGTGACGCTCGTGATTTTAGATTTTCCAATATTTACCACCATATTTTGCCGAACGATGTTATCCAACATCAAAATTTGATCGCGGTTAAGATGATTTGTACTAATTCAAATTTCGTGATGGAATTTATGGATGTTTTGGAAAATATACATTCATTCAGAAACATGAAAGTTAGTGGGTGGTTATAAAGGGTGTTTCCATCAAAATTTGGTCCACTTAAACTTGACGCATTTCCTTTCATCGTGCATTAATAATGTTTGCACACCCCTCATTTTGAAGATGTAGATGTGTGCGTGTAGCATCATACCTCTATTTTGATTTTGAGATTAGCGCTTCAGTTATCAAAATGTCGTCGAAGGAATAGAAGCAACGCATCAAAATTTTGCACGTGCATGGCGAAAATCCAAACTACTCTAACGCCAAGTTGGCGAAATTGTTGAATGTGGCTAAATCAACTGCTAACAACGTATTAAAAGTGTTCGGTGAACGTTTGTCGACAGCCAGGAAAGCTGGATCGGGGGGAATCGAAAGCCGGAGGCCACAGCGACGACAAAAAGAGTTGCCCGCTGTTTCGAGTGGAACCCCAACCTCTCCGTCCGAGATGTCGCAAAGAAGCTGGGAGTGGCGCCTTCAACCGTGGATGGAACTAAAAAAACGAGCTGGACTGTGGACTTACAAGAAAGTGGTGTCTCCAAATCGCGACGATAAAATAAACACGTCGGCCACAGCACGATCGCGAAAGTTGTACACGACGATGCCGACGAAGTTTGATTGCGTGGTACAGTACGATGAAACTTACGTCAAGGCAGACTTTGAACAGCTTCCTGGACAGGAATTTTATACGGCAACAGGACGGAAAAGGTGGCTGATATTTTCTAGCACATTAAACTGTCAAAGTTCACGAAGAAATATCTGGTGTGGCAGGCCATCTGTACCTGTGTCTTGAAGAGCAACGTTTACATTGCAACCGGAACCGTCATCCAGGAAATTTATCTGAGCTAGTACCTACAAAAACGTCTACTGCCTTTCCTGAAGCAACACAATTGTTCCGTTCTATTTTGGCTGGATTTGGCATCTTGCCATTACGGAAAAAAAGGCCATGGACTGGTATGCTGCCAACAACGTTCAAGTGGTGCCCAAGGACAAGAACCCTCCCAACACGCCAGAGCTCCGCCCAATCGAACAATATTGGGCCATCGTCAAGCGGAACCTTAAGAAGAATCAAAAAGCTGTTGTGAGCGAGAAACAGTTCAAGGAAAACTGGCGTTCTGCGGCGAATAAAGTGGACAAGGAGACTGAACAAAATCTTATGGCAGGTGTTAACCGAAAGACCCGGCAATTCGCATTCGGTAAAAAGGAAGCTTAGGTGAATATTTCTCCTGTATTCTGTATTAACTGAACTTGAAAAAGAAAAATAATTTGACTTATTAATAAACACTTTGATCGACTCACACACATTACTGTTTGACCAAATTTTGATCGGAGCACCCTTTACCCTCTGTATACCCACAGAGAAGCAAAGCATGAAAAAAGGAAGCAGATCCATTGTAAAACGGATAAACTTTTATTGATTCGCTTTGTCCCGTACCTTCTTATGAATTTTGTCTCATACTGTATTCGCGCACACTTCTTCTTTCTGGGCAATGCTTCTCAATGCTAGTATATAGTACGCGAGACGAACCGAACTGACTTCAGGGTTAGACAGTAACTCTCAGCTGTTGTGGTATGGGAGACAAAGCAAGGCCGGAGAATCATTGAAGTATCTCATTCACTATCTACTCCGGAGGAGTAGCCTCAACTCAACGTGCGGTTACGTACCGGTTTCCCTGTCTACCCACTGTAGCTGTGAAATTTCGGGCCACTGTAATCCTCAATGATAGGAAACGCTGCATGTGACAACAAGATTACCATAATCATCCCACGTATCTTGCCGTCGGCCATTAGTTAGCAACGAGGAGTACAATAAACTACTATCCAGAGTGAATATTGCACATGATGGTGTACTTCTGCCCAAGAAAACAGAAAATAGAAATCAAAGTCTACCATGACCACCGTTTACAATGAAAAGTTTGTGTTTAAGGGCTTAAGCTGAAGCATTCTCGATGGCAGCCATTATCTCTAAATTTAAAATTGATATAATTCAAAATCTGTACTAGATATTGGATATTTAATCACATCAGTTTGTATGCTTCGATTCGATTTTCATTCACTAACAATCGAGATTTATCAATTTGAAATAGCGAGGTAAATTTGCGAGAGAGAGATAAAAGATAGGGAAAAATACCCGAAGTAGCAACTCACCTTAAGTGAAATTTTCGTGATTGAACTAAACCATCAATGCATATGAGTATAAGCATGAACATGGGCATGGTTGACCGCCCGAGAATGTTACTCCGTTACTGCCAGATCAGCTGTTATTACACAGAGAACCAACAGATGATGCATGGGACTAACATACATCCTCAATGTGTAAAACCTGGTGATCCCAAACTAAGGCAATACCGGCGCCGGCTCCAGCCGAATGCAAGTCAAATAAGGAAAGGGTAGGATCACGTTTACGTACACTCGCTTTATTGGAAGCCGATACACCTCTGCACTTCCATAATACTGGGATGTTGGATAACAGGGTTGGGTGGCAGCAGGGTGGGAGAAATTTTAGTTAGTACCAATTTCCGATTTGAACCGATTTATATCAACAGTAAGGATACTTGGAAACACTCACAAAATGTGATTGTGGTTTTTTATTAGGAAAACAATCCTTTTAACGCCAGAAAGCCAATTTGGATCGGGTTATACCAACAATGGTTTACCTTTTTCAAGACATGGTGGCCCAGCTAGTATGGCGAGCGAATAATATGCACAGAAAAAAATAATGAATTTTAACAAGCGGGTAAAATTTCCCCTCGTTTAATTCTAAGCCAAAGGAGGCGTAATCAATGAAATTGTTTGCAATCTTTCATGCGCCATACAACAATCTTCGCAATCTTTCATACAACCAGCTAGATTCAGGCGTTATCTGGCTTAAATTTACATGAAATATCCCATTATTTTCTGACTAATCTAGCATTCCCTTTATGTGCATTAGATAACGCAGAAAATTCAATGTTTCTTTTTATCTGTGTGGATCACAATTAATTATGATCCCCACCTCCGACCCCCCACACCCGGCGGGTTTCACATCTCACGGGGTAGTAGTTTTTTGTTTGTTTTTTTTATGCTCACTCGATCACTCGCGCTACCGCAATTTATAATCGAAACAATAGATAACGCGCCATGCCCCGGTCACACAAAAAGTGTGCAACAAATCTTCAACACAACCGTTTACAGCCGATGCTCAACGCAGACTTTTTGTTTCTCATAAACTTGCAATGTGTACAACAACATTGTACAAACTATTTTACTAATGGAACTAATATTTGCAACAAGCAAGTTGAATGTTCTAAAGAGCTATCTATACCATATACCATATATTACGATTGAAGGATTTGGTGAAATTAACGTCTCTTGAAGTATTTCGTGCATTTTGGCAACTTTAGACTATTGATTTCCAAGCTAATCTTTTCCGAGCCAACTGGCGGAGACTTGATCCTATATTCAATGATTTCATTATCTCCAATCCGCTCAATCAATCGGAATATTTTGTGATATAGTAGGAGGAATATTATACTTTGAGATAACTCAATGCAGACGTCTTCAAAATTTGGCAGATCGACAGACTGGTACCTCAGCAAGACGCTAAGAAGTTGACTGTAAGATTCGACGAGCTACCTCTCCCAACAATATTTCTTGTTTGCTTAGTATGTATATATATATATATATATATATATATATATATATATATATATATATATATATTTTTTTATATATATATATATAACTCTGTTCACTTGCTTTTCAATGTAGATAAATTGATCAAACATCTCGAAACAATAGAGCAAGCAATAACATTAGCTAAGGCAAATATACCCAGTAGCCGTCACATCACCGTACAGGATCTAAAGCTATCAAGAACTTCATCGCGAATAATCATCTTGGATTGGATTCACCAACTGACATTTTGGAATTTTCAAGCGCATACATCTTACATCATACAAACCAAATCATATATGTACTAAAAAATTCGAAGATAAAGGCCATAAATTACGAGGTATATCATGTGGACCCAATCATTAGCAATGGTTCAAAAATGCACCACCAGGAAAACTTTTTCCTCAAAGGCATCAAATAACATTCAGAAAAATCACTCTGCCCAAATGTAAAGAATTTGCACATTTGTTTAAGTTCCAAAACAAGGTTGGCAAATCCATGTGTTTATTACAAAACTGATGAGTGGGAGTCCTGCCGAATGTTCCATGAAGAAAACGTATGGTCAAAACCATATTATGATGGTTGAAGTCGACATTCTCTTGAACCTCACCATATCATCAAACTGTTTGGAACACCCAAAGGAGTTGGTTGAACCTTTTCTCAAATCTCCAACTTCTCAGTATACATGGATGAGAAGGAGTTCATAAATCTGGATACCATAATACCGGTTAAATCATTTATACCCACTACTGGACTAAAGGTAAATACCACTTGGAGTATTTGCAGACCTTAGAGCATCGAGAAGTGAAGTCGTAATTCTTAGCGTAAGCTTTTAAAAAAGCCAGAATAAGAAACAACTCCATTAACTCAAAATATCATAGGCAATGTATCAAAAACCATATAAATGACCAACTGCGCCATGATCCATAATCTATAATCCATGATCCATGATCCATGATTAGAATAAATCTATTATTTCAGGTGAACATTTATATTGCCGCTCAAGTGGAAGGTGACCAGTGGAGCCTCCATAGACTGCAAGACTATTTCACACGGAAAAAAATCCGTTCCCAGATGCAGTTATGAATTCGAGAACAAGCAAAAATACACCGTGAACTAAATCGCGTAATCATGAACTAAATCACGTTTAAATAGAAAAAATCATGAAAACGTGAACTAGTTCCGGACCGTGAACTTTTTCATTTTCGGGAACGCTTTTTTTTCTGTGCATTTTTAGAAGTATCCTACATAAATTAATTCAATTTTTTTTTGACTTACCTGGTTTGATGAAATTGGAGATGAAGATTGAATGTTCTTATCTCTGTGACTATTAATACTATTATTATCAGTGCTGCTGCCTGTTAGAACCACAGTACCGCTTGCTTGCTGTCAATACTAAAACAACGGGAGATGTTATGATCAAACTATTACCATCCGAATGCTACAATAAGCTAACCTCCAGATGACTCTTGGCGTGCAACGTCCATTCTTCCCGAGTTTGGAACATTCTACCGCATAGCTCACATGTCCAAGACAGCTGGTGATGATGTTGTGGTATGCTCATCCCTAAAACTGAAGGCCCACTGGATTGCTGCTGCCCGTGTTGTCCAGCGGGAGCGGTCGCCTGGGATAAATGTCCAGGACCCTGTTGCTGTTGTTGTTGCTGCTGCTGTTGCTGTTGTTGCTGCTGCTGTTGTTGTTGTTGAGCTGAAATATTGTTGACCACTGTTGTCAAAGTCTGCGTTGCTAAGGCATGATGATCAATCAGTATTGGCTTATTGTCTTCGATTTTCTGTTCTTCCTTTTTAACTATAAATATAATTACAAGTTAATTGGAATTTTTATATTGTTAAATAATTAAATTTTGGCCATGATTCAAACCTAACGTAGGCACACGGTTCTGGCGTTTTCCAAGAGGAGCGATGTTAGTTGGAGTGACATGCTTAAACTTGTTCATGTGGATCACCAATTTATCCCTTCGAGCAAAGGCTCTATCACAAACCTCACAGATATATGGCTTTTCCCCTGTATGGATTCTCATATGTATCGTCAATTTGTCTTTCCGAGCTAGTCCTTTCCCGCAGATTGTACACTCGAAGACCGGCTTCGGTGGACCCGTATTAATGATAGCTGCCTTGGGTTTGGCTGTGCTCTTTTTAGACGATGCCTGTTGAACTTGCTGTAATGCTTTCAACCGTGTAGCAGGATGCATCGATCCTCCTTCGGTGTATGGTTCTGTAAATGGAATTAAGTTTGGTCGTGGAATATTTGGAGGTATCTCCGGTGACCTGCCCAGCGAGGAAAAGAGGAAAAAGTAGATATAATGATTAGATATAATCAAGAAATTGTGCGGTTGTCGATGTACCAATTCCCCAAACTTTGAAGAACGCGTACTCCACCTTCAAACCCCATACCCACGTCGTCCGGCACAGTGAAGGTACTGCTATCACCACCAGCAATGCTGGTATTAGTTGAATTCGATATCGAGCTAGTGTTGATTTGCGGTACTTTTATCGTATTTGCGTAATGGGTTGTATTGATAGTACCGCTAGTCGTAGCAGTAGGTATCGAGTTATTGGATTGCTGGTGGCTGTGGTGTTGCTGTTGCAGACCTTGTTGCTGAAGCTGTTGGTGATGGTACTGTGCCGGTTGACTTTCGTGATTGTTGGGTTTGGATTTCTTCGCTGACCGCGACGATCCGTGGTGCGGCTGAAGGGGTGGTTGCTGTAGTTGTTGTTGTTGCTGTTGTTGTTGATGCTGCTGCTGCTGCTGCTGATGTTGATGTGGCTGCTGCTGTTGTTGTTGCTGCTGCTGCTGTTGTTGCTGCTGCTGCTGCTGTTGCTGTTGGTGCATCTGCTGAGCAGCTTGCATCATTTGCTGTTGCACTGCCATGTGTGCTTCTAGATATGCATTTTTCTGAGCAGGTGTCATTTTATCGATATTTACAGTACCGTCCTTTTGTACAGGGAAAACATAATTAGAAACCTCGTTCTTCTATTATGTAAAAAGGGTAACGAAGGATGATCTTACCACAACTCACCTGAAAATTAATCGTAGCCGTTACTACTCGCATTGAATCTGCGTAGTTACGCAATATTGCGTCAGTTTGTACGCAGTTGGCTCGCCAGTCAAAGAATTGCTCAATTTTATTGACGCAGCGTTCACAAATTTTTTTCGGAAGAAAATCCTCCTTGTTTATCTAATGGGGGAAGATATATCAATTAACCTACTCAGTTTGAAAACTTTTAAAACGTATCAGAAAACATCGATCATTAGTTGAAATGATATAGGAAATGTTTCGGTTGTAGTTTACTATCCTTATGTTAACTTCACGGAAACAAAACCTTTCCCACATTCGTAAACGATAAGCTGAACTGTTATTTGAATTGGATTTGTAACTTTCTTCTCGTTAATGTGATCTAGAGAAAATAATTTTCATGAAAAATATCCCAATCCATGAATATAGTACATGCTTGTTTAGTACAACTCGTGACATTCTAGACCATGAATTCATACGTAATTTTGTTCCCATATCCGTAAATTCAGATAAAGCAAAACTGCAGCTGTCATTTCACCAGTTTTGTCTTGACGATTATTTCAGAGAAGCTGTTTCATTGATCGTCATCTACATTCAGGAGAAATCTGCTTTGATGGAAGTTTTCCCGACACAGCATTCTGAGGGTGGATTGGATAAACTGAAAATATGTTCTGCTACAGTAACGGGATGTAATGTCAACCCACAACCATTTAAGCTTGAATCTCAACCTGTGTAACCTGTGTAATTCCATAACCGTCAATTTTAAAGAAATCGCCAAATAACAATAAGCAACTAGCGACCGCAACTAGCGCAACAAGTTAATCAGTCAATTTTGATGCAGCCCATCGAAGTGCCGCCATGTGGCATATCATTGCACGTCAAAACATAGTGTCAATATCGGGTCAATATGGCGAATGACGGCATGATATTCAGACATGCTAGCAGATGCCGCAACTTCGCCACATCACTGGGCAACTCGACTAAGTGAACTACGTGGCGCTAACCTATTTTATTTGAAAATTTAAACAATATTATCGATTCAATTTGTTCGTTCTTAAACGTCTGTCTGCGGTCAACCTATCTCTGCCATTTGACATTTATATCAAATATATCATAAATACAGCAACAATCGATTAATTCTGAAGCAATCAAGACTTTATTCATCAATTTATAGATATACACTTGAGCGCGATTTTCGATTTCTCAGGTTTTTAAGTTATCATGATTTCACTGGTAAACCTAACAGGTTACCTTCACGATCTCCATATGACCTAAATTTGGCTAAATTTATTGTTGTTGTTTATTAGAGAGGCTTAGACCCATCGGTCATTCACCTCTTAGAAATGATCTATAAAATAGCTTATTTACATCATATTTGTTTATCTAATCCAATTCTTTCAATATATTCTAGCACTTTCTATTCTTTCTCTTTTCCTACTCCAAGATTTTCACCTAGCGTACCGTCCATTTCTGATTGATTCCGTTATTCTTCATTTTTCCTACATTCTATTAGATTATGTTCCACCGCAGCAGACACACATCTTCTTTGCCTCCTTATCCATCAGCAACCCATGTGTTAGCCTTGTATGTTCGATTCGCAGTCGGATTAAGATCCGTTGCTCCTGTCTTTGTGGCCGATCAGGCCACGCTACCGAAGATGGTTTAACCCTTCGCAGTTTCACTTCCCTTGCTTGGAACCATTGGGTCTCCCACATATCAATCAAGATTCACTTGCTCCATATAATCCGGTCGACCTCTGGGATCTCGTAAGTTTTCAACTGGGCTGTTCGTCCTTGATTAGCCTGGGTGTCCGCTTTGTTGTTGCGTATTATTCCGGCGTGTCCCGGTATCCAACAGATCGTTGCACCAGTTCGCTCCAATTCCCGCTGTGCTTCCCAAATCCAGGGATGTGGACACTTACCCTTTTCGACAGCTTCAAGGCAACTGACTGAATCTGTGAAAACCACGGTTTTGACCACCAAGTTTACTGTCCTTAGAGAAAAAGTAATGGCCATCGCTTCTGTCGAGAAAATAGTGCATTTCTCGCTTTTTTGGCAAAGTCCTACGTCGAAATTTTCGGATTCCGCAAGAAATGATCAATCAGCGTGCTGCCATTTTTTTTTGCCCTTTGCTCCCGGGTTTCGTCCAGCTTCTCGTTCAGGCTTGTGGTCCATTGTCATCCAACGGTCGACTGATATATATTCAACAGTTTTCCCAAGGCGATATGCGACAACTCAGGATTTTGCATGTTGGTGAACAAAACAAAAACCGGAATCTCACTAACAACTGCACGACTGAGGGAATGTAAACAATACACTCTAAAGAGAAATGGTTGTTAATGTTCACACAATTATCGACACACCATTAACGGAAGGAAAAGGTGTATCCCAGGGTTGCGTAGATTGCGTAGATTGAAAATACGAAAAGGTCTTTGTGTACAAATGTTAACTTATAAGGAAGTCGGCCGTTCCAACATACTCATGAGGAAAGAGTATTGATGTTCACTCGCCCATTCTTGCTTCTCTTTGCACTTGTCCTTTTACATTGTACTATATAGACTTCCTATATAAAGGATGAATAAAAGTAAATCGGTACGCACAAAAATACCTGCAATTCTTGATTCAATAAGTTTAAAAGTCCAATAATGATTGCTTTACAGTATTTTTGGTGAAACTTCAAATTTACAGCATTAGATGGTTACATTTCTCCAGTTCGAACGAAATCTCGAACCTTCCTCTTGATGAAGCCCATCAGGGCCCGCACAGTGGAAACGGACACGAAATCAGCGCATTTCTTGCATTTTTCCTGCATTTGCTGGATGTCCTTGACTGCCCCGCCGCTTCTTCGAAATTGCTGCTTTGTTATTGTCCAGTATTTTTTGATTGGCCGAAATTCTGGGCCGTTCGGACGATTCATTAGCTTGGGGACAAAATCGATCTTGTTGGCAACATACCACTCCAGAACCATCTTGGAGTTGTGGCAGCTGGCCAAATCAGGCCAAAAGATAACTTTACCACTATGCTTGTGATGACGCGTTTGAGCAGAATGAGAAGATTATATGAGATAATGCGTTGAAAAGAATAACTTCTTTTACCTACGCGTATTTTTATGACCCTGTGATAGTGGTTGTATTCCGTGGAATGGAACGAGTGGTAATCGATCTCCAGGCAGCTGTTCCCGGATTCATTTATCCAACAGCTCCTTCAACCTTCTCTATAAATCATCATTGAGACATTGAATGTTCTTGCTGTCACTGCCAAGCTTTCATCTCTTGCCCAAAATCCAGATTTCGATAACGAAGATTGAAAGAAGTCAACACGTTCAGCGGGTGTTGTTGTTTCCACTTTTTGTGGTAACACCGCTATTTCATGTGCGTATAATTGTTCCGTCCAATCGTTTAGCCCATTCTGTTAGAACCAGGGGCTGGATAGTAAAGAAGAGCACATCGGTCTCAAGCTCGTTTTAATGAATCACCCCTAAAACTTTACTCACAACGAGCATAGTACTCTGTCAAAATAACATAGCGAATCAAAACAAAAACAAAGATGCTAGTAACGAGAAGCGCAAGAATGTATTGCAAGGTGCAGGCCGCAAGGTGTATTTCCGTCGAAGGGGCTCTGCAACAGTAGACCATTTTCAAATCGCAAGTTTCATTTCATTGTTGGTTGAAATATACCACCACTGTGCGCAGGGTTCTCTCAGGGGCTTAATGCGCAAGAAGAAAATTTGTTTGGCTCAGGAAATACCAACGCATACCTCGCAACGAATAACGTTCTGTCAAAATAAAACAGTAAATCAAAACAAAAACAAAGATTCCAGTACCGTAAAATGAAAGAATGAGGTACTCTATGGTGTACTAGGAACCAAGTAGTGGGGTTATAAATCAGTTAGCCAGTTTAAAATCACTAGTTTCCTATTGATTGTTGGTTTTTTAATGAGGCTGGCCAACCGTTGAGTGCGCTAGATACTGCCATATATGATGTGCCAGCGATGAGATGAAACAGTTGCCGTCTCCAGGTATTTGCAACACTTCAAGTAAAAGTAGCTTTGCTCACGTTTTTTTTCTTTGCGCTGATCGTCACTTTTTGTGACTTAGATTCGGTTTATTGTATCTAACCATGCTAGTAAAAAATATGTGAAGCGTTATAAATACATGCAGTGAGCTACTGTATCTCGATTTCTCGAATTCTCATCACTTTATATTTAATAAACATTATATGACCACCAATGACATGAGACGGCCAAAAACAACTTCTGTTTTATAACTAAATTATAGCACCTATTACCATAGTCAGTTTTCACATAGAAGAATTGTTCCTTCGGATAAAGTTCACTTGCTTTTAACTATTAAATTTAAGAATACATTACTTCTCAGATTTTTATGCACAAGTTGCTCCAATAGTTAATAAAAAAACGTATTTTGTTCATTCTTTTCTCACTTTAACAAATACAGAACATTTTGACGTGCTGTCAAAAAAACAACTCTCTTTATGCATACGGAGCGGGTCAAACTTAAGCTATTTGTATGTAAATCCAAAAAGTAACAAATGTATTGGCTAATACTGTATTTAGTCTAGCGAAATCAATATATATTCGCAATGCTATGTATAAACCCTAATTCGTAATCTCAGGTGAAGTTATGACATGCGCGACCATAATGTTCAGAAAACGCTGGATGAAAAAAAAAAATGCTTCTGTGCCTTGGGCCGATAGGTCGATGCCACTGAACAAAAACCGTGAAAAAGTGCTTTAATTCCATGAACATGGTCAAGCGGAAGCGCCGTCTCCAATCCACTATCCAGAAGCAGCAACTGAAGACAGTTGCCTCGGAGGTGAGCAGCGAGGTCTAGTATATCACCAATTACCACCAATTTCCAATTTCCCGGAAATATATTCTGCTGTGTCTGATCATCCCTGAAAAAGGTATATCAAAGATATATGTTCTTTTCCATGGAACCTGTTTTAATTCAAGCTTTTTTTTAAAAAAATTACACCACTCCCTGTCAGACGACCTTACGGAAATTGGCCGGAAGTTTGGCCAAAGCCGTCGAAAAGAAAGATGTTCTTCAACACTCTGGTCAACTTATTAATCAGTTCCCTTTCGGTTTTCACCATAAAATTGTTTGAATAGATTCAACGCTTCAGGTTCACCTAGAAATTTTCAATTGGGCGCAGCTAGCCCTTCTTGGGGACGACTGGAATGTTCAAATGCTCCATCTCTTCTAGCGACCACTTTGCTTAATATGTCGAGGAGATCCATACGACACGACACTCACGACATCTTCCTTCGGATGGTGTTCCTTAATGAAAGCCACATCTTCCGATAAGCACTTCATGTTGTACACCTTCCTGCTGACCGCAAATCCTGAAGAAAAGAAAAGCGGCTTTGACATCCCCTTATCACTGATTGTCAGCAACAAGAGGACCATCTTCGTGAACTTTGTGTGCGAGATGTACTTCACGTCGCTGCTCTCCTCGTTCCTGGGGTACGTGAAACAGCCGGCCCCCTGTCAGTTATTGCCGTCGAGCGTCAGGTACGTCTCGTCGTCCATGATCACAACCATGTTGTGCTTCGGAGGAAAGACATCCTTGACGAGCACTGTCAGACGCTGCTTTTGGGTAGCTGCTTGCGCTTCCGACACCGCTGGCCTCGAGTTTCACTTCTTCATGACGATGTCTAAGTTGACTAAATACTTTTCGACCTCCTAAGGCGCGGACGCTCGGAAAGATTGCGCCACCTTGCCTTCCGTCTTGCGCTTCAGCGCTTGATGTACCATCCAATTTAAAATGACGCATGACAACCACTGTGTAATGATTTATACCAACAATAATGCCTTGTTCAGACTACAAGGTTATAACATCTTATAACGGTTGTTAAATAATTTCCACAAGAAATTCGTCATCAAGATAGGCTTAAAGCATGTTATAACTGCTCAGTCTGGCCAGTGTTTAAGGATGCTTTTGGAGACTCTTACAAAGTGTGATAGTGGTAGACTTGTTCCTATATGGTACGGTGAGAATGATGAACCAATAGTATGGATCATAATTAACTACCTAATTAATTAGGATCCACACCTCCGGCCTACCAAACCATCGCCGCATCTCACCGTGTAGCCTCCTTGGGGCTTGCTGTGAATGGGGAGATTTACAGTACAAAATGTCTTTTGGAAGTGGCTAATTTCATCTGATGTGGTGTTTTGGCCGGGCCTAACATCAGCCCACTGCGTTAATTAGTCGTTGAAAGAAATTGAATGGCTGAACATTACTGAGGTACCGAAGAACGCAAACCCACCGGCGTTCCCCAACTGTGGCAAATCCATAATTTCAGGGCTAACATCAAACGTAGGATCCATTTTTTTTTTGCCAAATTCGAGAAGCAGTTGATCGAAAAATCGAAGAAGCAGCTAAAGAATATGCTAACATAATTCTTTTCTGTGGCTATGACCAAGGTACCGGATAACAACCGGAAGTCTACTTGTCAGGATGTGGACATTTTTCGATGTGAATTTCAAGGAAAACTAGTTTCATGGATTAATTTTTCGTAGCTTTTTTCAGCTCCGTCTGTAAACTGGCTATTTTTAATGCAGACATTATAATACTTCCAATAAATTCTAGCAATAGCGAGCAAAATTAAGTATAAAGCTTTTGTTTACTCAAAATCGAGTATTGTATCACCTTCCCGATAGCTCAAAGTTCAATATCAAAACCATTGTTTAGTAATTTAAACACCTTACGCTCATCAACTCAAAGCCGGACTCGATGCATTATGTATCATGCCCTCACACTTTTCGATTGCACCCCACTTGTGTGACTTCTCAGGATATACTTCGTATATGCGTGCATCACTCCACATATGTCCCAATGCAGACTGCAAGCAATGAAATATTCATCTCTCTACATCTTGTCTAGGCTAATTTGCAAAACCCTTTATATGAAAGCCTTCCGTATCACAAGTATCCCGTAATGTTTGAGCGCCTAGAGCACAGGGGGTTGAGTTGAAATCATTCGCCCGCCGTATTTATACGTTTGCAGTCGCATAGCATTAATAATCGATAGTAGTCCAGACGAAACATGAGCAACATCCCGTGGAACGGTACCCTTGGACGCATCTTGAAATGCATTCCAAATATAAGGGGGAAATTTATTGGCCATATAGATTACCAAGCATGATGAGGTTTACATCTTTCTGATCTTCCCAATTCGAATCAGAAAAACAGATAAATATTTTTGGGATGAATATGAGTAATCAACCAAAGGATGATATTTGAAGAACAAACAAAAACGTGATTAAGTATGAAATTCTGTTATTCGAAAGTATGATCTTGAAAACAATTTGGAACTATACAATATAACTAAGAAATTGTTTGATCTAAATCAATGTTTTCTGAAAAATAAATTTTAAATCCAAGTTCTAGGTTGAAAGTGAACCATACTGCTTACCACAATCGGCAAAATTGTTCTTATCTTAAACAAAATCTGCCTTTGCTCCGCTTCCTTGTCGAATATGTTCAGCCTAGGACCGCTCTTTATTGAACAAAACCGGCACAGATCGATAAACGCGGTAAAATTTAATTCATCACTTAAATGCTCGCTCTGATTAGCAATCATCAAGTCGGACATCTTTTTCTTTTCCACCGTACTGATTGCTTTTATTCTCTCTTTCGCGCTCAGTTACTGCTAGCACTGTCGTCTGGACAAGTCTTAAACAATACGCACCTTTCACCAGAGACGAACGATTGTGCACAAGGTCCTGATTTTGCTCAAAAGCCTAATTCGATTGCACTCACAAATGTTTCTCTGCGACGTCTGCTCTCAAACGACGCCACAATTCCAGTCACATGTCTCTTCATTGCGTTGGTATAAACCATTATTACGCGACACGCCGTGAAAACACGCCGCCACCGCATCGTTCTGTAACACAATATTAGTAAACATATGATGCGCCTTTCCGTCGAATAATAAATCCACCGTGATGCTTCTCGCGCGCTTTTTTCGCCAAAAGAAAAACGACCCAAAACATAGGGCCACCCACAGTTGTGGGAGGTTCTGTCACACTGCAGTAGTTGGAGCTCACTTCACCGCTCTTCTTAGCAGTTCGAGCATATGATGGTAACTCGAATGCACCCCAGCAGCAATGACGAGGATAGTACGAAACAACATTCCAACACACACTCTCACTTCAAGCCGGATCTCTCACAAGGAGGCCTGATGCAATAGATTGTTCCTACTTCCCATACATACAAGGCGTACCTTCAGATGGGGTACCAATATCGATCGCTTTGTGACTGAAGGAAAATTTTCTTCTACACAGCTGAATGAGCAAACTATGCTAATGTTTCACGTTTTGCCTAAATTTGAGCGTTTGTTCATATGCTCAGCCACAGAAACAACAAACTCACACCTCAATAAAAACTTGTTCTTCGAAAGGAAAACAAAAAGTTTTATTGAACTTTTCAACCTTTAAGTTTGCTTGCTTCACTTTTGAATTTCAGTAACAATTATGATATATTTCTTCCTAATACACAAGCAATCCACCGCATACTTTTAATGTCTCTTCCTGTTTATTTTCTTGAAATTTCTTCTAAAATCAAACTACTGAAAAAATACTATCATCGAACGACTTAACAGATAAACTTGCTTCCGATACAGTCGACTGACGTGATAGGAATGATTCTGATGGCAGAACGAATTTCCCAGTTACTTTACGGCACTCACCGTATCATTAGCCATGCATATAACCCGGAGGTTCTCATGAGAATTTGTTTTGTGTTGCCATTAGACTGGTTTACATTTCCATGGAGGGAAAATGTTACACTATTTTTCTTCCACTCGGTGACGAGGATTTTTTTACAAATTGAACGTTTCAAATTTTGGTCAAAAACTGCTGTCACTTATTGAACATTTGAAATTGGAATGCTCGATCCATCGAATCAATAATGAGGATTAGCTATTTGATTTTTTTTTAGTTGCAATTATACCAGAAGGCTAAACAAATTCATTTGTTTACCATACAATCTGGTGACACATCTGTCGTGCCGCTACCGTTTGAAAGTTGCCGTTGTACTTTCTGGCCACATTTCAGATCGAATGACCGCGCCTTGCTGCGCAGCCGAAGATCCCTATTTCGAGTTTTTTCGTAGGTCCGCTGATTCCTTTCCACACTCAGGGTTTCCTTGTAGGTTTTCGCACGTGACAAACTGTTGTTTTCGGCATCTTCAGCCCTGTAGCCAGCTTGCAACCGTACCACTCCTGATTTTCCAGGTGTTTGTGCACAATATTTTTTCAGCTTTCGAGTTCCATATGACGTTATTTCTAAACGCGATCGACTGCTCTGATCAAATTTGCACCAGTTGTCTATAGAAGTGTAAACAAACCACTGTCCACGAGTTTCCACATGTAATGCTAGATTTGGCGAGAAATCATGGTATTTCATGAAATTTTATGTCAGATAATGCTTATATCTTGTCTGTTATGAACTTAAACAGACGCGTTAAATTTCCCTCGTTTAGTTGCAACTCACAACATGCATAAACAACGAAATTGTTTACTACCTTTCATACAACAGACTTAGGCTTAGGCTACATCTCGCTTAAATTGACATGAAGTATCCCATGATTTTGTGTCAAAAAAAATTGCTATTGCTCATTTAAAGTATGCATTAAAAAGAGCGAATCAATGTTCCGGTTTTCCAAGCGATTAGTACCTCCCAGAAAGTTGCCGCCTTCATTAGAAAGCACCACAAGGATCATGACATGGTGTTTTAGATCAGGCGTCGGCCCATTACTCGAATAAAAGGCAATTTGGTTTGTTTAAATATCTCGTTCCGTTTCTTTTTTATGTTCATCCATCCGAAAATTGTCGCTGTTTTTAACACATTACATCTTCAACACGCGCACACATAACATTTTCAAAACAGAAAGATTTCAAATTACTTGGCTCCTCAAGTTCTCATAATATCTGTGCTTGTACCATTCACGAGGATGTTGAGTTGATGCTATATACTCTTCAAATTTTACGTCGAGCAGCTGCATAGTAACTCATCATCAAGATCAAAATATTATTATCTCTGCGAATGTGAACATTGTCCAAGTTGTTGTTATTAAGAAAAGAATTCAAGGAACTCGAGTTATGTTATGCGTTTGAAATATCCTTCAAACAATGGACTTCAACAGATTGAAGAAATCTAGAGTCATTCGTGCCATTAGTAGATTTGTTTGTTTCATTTTTGAAAGGATGGAATAGTAAGTAACAGCTCAAATTTGTTAAACACATGAAACAAAATTTGAAGAATGGTGAAGCTGCATTAGTGTGAGATTTTTCCGAGAACAATCCATTTGTTGTTCAAGATGCTATCAAAAGTTGTTATTACAATAGTAACCAAGCCACAATTTATCGCTTTTTAATGTACTATTTAAAATCTTACACACAGAAAAAAATCAGTTTTGTCTTTATATCAGAAGCGCTTGAACATGATAAAGACTGTACTCGAAAAAAAAACTCCATGGTACAGCCTCATTTGGGTTTTTCGAAGTGATGACGTAGGGCTACGCTACAAGATGTAAGCTATTTTGATTATACAATGTAATATTCTTTGAATTGTTAAAATTCTATTCCTTAAATATGATAAGGAACCTCTAGCATACCCCCCCATCGCTCCTTCCCGAGAGATCCTTTTCCAAGCACGTGGTTTCTCTCAAGATAATAATACCAAATTTACTCACAAGTTGTTTCAAAAGTTCAAGAATTCAAAAACCTTGTTATTGTTACTGTTTTTGTTATTGTTTCCTCCGTTACTGAAATAGTGTCCAAGAGAGGGGTGGGGGCTGGTAGATATCCACAGTTATAAATTAAAAACATTCGATACCAATACCAGATTTGTATATTGTGGAGCAAGAGCGTCACACTACCAAAGGAATACGAGAAAATTTGAATGGCTCGTGCGCTCTATCGATTTTTTAAGACAACGCTTAACATTTATAATTTTTTCAATAGTATGTGGCTGAAATCAATAATGTGTAGAAATATTTCCGATCGATTGGTGCAAATGTTTTGAAAATATGTGGAGAAACATATGAGATATTAACGCTCAAAACCTGACCACTTTTCGGGGCGGTCCAATTCCGTTTTTTTTTTTCTCAAATTGTACCCCAATATATAAAACAAAGACGTAAGCCTACGTCAAAATGAGACACACAAAAATGTGTGTGTGTGTGTGTGTGTGTGTGTGTGTGTGTGTGTGTGTGTGTGTGTGTGTGTGTGTGTGTGTGTGTGTGTGTGTGTGTGTGTGTGTGTGTGTGTGTGTGTGTGTGTGTGTGTGTGTGTTTACAATCTAATTCCCACTGTCTGGCAGTGGTATTATGGATAGAATCTTCCTGCAACTGTTTCATATTTGCTGTTTACATTTGCAAAAAGCTTAAATCCGGGGATTAGAAGGTGACAGCTCTACCGCGACTCCAATAGCCCATTTCAAGAACGCAAGCATTCCGAAGCTATCTACGTGCACAATAAGCCCCGCTCCAGTAGTGACATACTGAAACTTTCAATCAAGCGTATGTGCAATGCTTGATTGACGCGTATTTAGTGATTCACAATATATCTTTTTTTTTTTGGCTTGAATTTACTTACCACAAAACTTCAATCTTTTTATATAAAACTTACAACACATGGAACTGAAGTAAAATCGATTGTCGCCAGTGTCGCTAGTTTTCAACTGGAACGGCACTATATTTCCACGGGTATTTTCATTCCAGTTCAAAGCTGATTTCACACAATGATGCGCACAACTTCCGGTACTAATGAGAATCGATCAGCCGCCAAACGTCGGTCGCGCAAAAAAGCCAGAATCAACAGGAGAACGACAGCAAAGAAGCCATCCAAGAGAAATGACCTCCCCGGAAAGATTCAACCGCGATTTTCGTTCCAGATCGGGCACTTTTCCCGAAAATTTCAACACTCTCCACAACACCGCACTTTGCCGCCGCTGCCGAACTGGTTAAAAATTAATTTGTTCGTATTACGAAAATTTTGTTCAAATTATCATGAGACACACAAAAATGGTCGCCTAAAATTCATTTGACTTTTTTCAATTTTTCAGGGAATAAACTTCAATATTATGCATACTATGATTGATATGTTTTTGTATTTGTATTCTCCATACGTGGAGTAACGCTTTGAGATTCGAGAGAGTTCTCTCGTCCCACGTAGGCAACAAAACAGAGTGTGTACAAACAACCGCTAGAACCATCACAAGCCATTGTAGTACATGAGCACGATCAAGCGCGAAGTTTTTTGCCTGTCAAGGTAGCGGATTCGTTTCTGCCTTAACCTACCCCGTATTGGGGAAGTAAGACAAGGGAATGTATGCTTGGTTCGAGTACTATATCATATGCCTTTCGCTCAATTTTCAAATACTTCTATCCAATTTTTCACAGCCTGCCGTACACTGACGGAACTATCAACACTTTCGCTTCAAATATTTCGTTCTAGCAAAAATTACTGTTCACTCTTGGGGGCAGCAAGGTGATGAGAGAAATATTTCCTTCTACATCTTCATGTTATGGTTAGGTTTCTACTTCATTGGATCGTTAGATCTTCTCTCCATGACTGAATGTCCGCCATTGCTCTTGACACCACTCATAAGGTTTTGGCCAATAGTAGGGCCAACTTCTTTTGATACTTTTACCCACTGTTTAATCAACGCCAGCTCGTTCTCGAATACTTTAGGTGTTTTACGATGTCAATCATTAACGTCTTCTTCTAGATGTATCATACACGCTGGAATCTTATTTCTCCGGCGTGGTATCCTCCTCACACGTGCTTCCGTCGTCACTTTCATCATCAGACACTTCAGTTTCATCCACTGTATATTACGGGATCACCGACTCCACAGTTGTCAAAGGCGGTTTACCTCTCTTGCCGACCATTTCTCCTTCTTCGACGAAACGAAACATGGATAAACAAAACGAAACGATAGCTGCGCATCCGAACCTTCAAAAACTACCGTAGTCTGGTTCTTGATGGGTTTTCTTCACTGATCGGGATGTCAAGATGTTCTTCAAATGCATCACCGTGTTGACGACTGTGTGAAAATTCCATTTTTCTGAAGAACTGGTCCAAATACTTCGCCTCTCGCCCCTTTGATCGACGGTTTTGATCAAGGGATTTCTTCCAAAACGCACGAGATTGACGTACTCCTGGATCCCGGCCACCTAAAACAGAAGGAAGAAAAAGACCTGTTAGACAACAACCACAGATACGCCAGTTTAATTGGAAGTCTGTTGTACGTGGCACTTGATACTCGACCAGACATTGCCGAAGCTGTATCGATTTTGGGACGTTCTGTGTTAGTACACCAGCTCAAGCTGACTGGACGGAAGCCTACCGTGTCTTTCGCTACCTGAATTCTACAGTGGACCATAAACTTATGCT
This sequence comes from Aedes koreicus, assembly GCA_024533555.2. Classification (NCBI taxonomy): domain Eukaryota; kingdom Metazoa; phylum Arthropoda; class Insecta; order Diptera; family Culicidae; genus Aedes; species Aedes koreicus. The sequence goes on from JAHHFK020003766.1 coordinate 282,220, forward strand.
GAAAGTCGAAGAGTCCGCTTTCGAAGTGGACGCAGACTAGGCTAGCGATGCAGCATGTCGATAGTTAAACTCCGGTTGCGTGTTCCTGGTCGGTGGAGGTCCAATATTCTGAGGATCGCGCAAATAAACCTGCGTTGCGCAAAACATATTGTCCGAATGCTACAAGATTTCTCCGTTGATGTCCCAACCCCAGTTCTGGTTCATAAGGATAACCAATCGTGCATCAAACCGTTGGAGTCGACGAAGGTCAATAGCTGTTCAAAGTATGTGGATACAAAGTATCATTTTGTCCACAAGCTACGTGAAGAAAACCTCATCGATGTTCGTACTGTCCAACCGAAAACTAGCAAAATTTCATGAAGCAGTAGGTATTCAGCAATCAAGGAGACATGTTGATTATTAGGCGATTGATGAACAAGAAGGCCATGATATGTTATACTTTGACATGAAGTTAATTTGATTGATTAGTTATTTCCCAACCTTTGAACAGAACAGTTGTTCTTATTAATCAATCCGATCTATGGCATATCCCAATAGCGATACGATTGGTGGCACATTAAAACGAATGGCAAGGAACCCAAAAGAGCAAAAGTGCAATATAAGTATATGATTGGGCTAACCAGAAAATTCATGATTGCTTAAAAATATGTCATTTTATTATGTATCAATTATGAAGTACCTGCAAAGAGTTCAATAGATAATGAAGTTGTCGATCTATTTTTAATATTTCAATTATCCAAATGATTTCAATCATTTAAGTAAAACTATCAGATTTAAATTCAAATAGCCTGTATACAACTTAGCGGATATGAGAGTGTTGTACCAAAGTGGACGTTGATGATGGATTTCCCAATCCCACTGACTGGTGAGTTGAGCTTGACACGCTTTAATCGGAGTCGCTGGCAGAGAGATTCGGTTATAAAACTTGGTTGAGAGCCGCAGTCCAACTGGGCTCTAGCAAAATGATCGTTGTTGTCTGCATCCTTCACTTTGATGTCAATCAGTTGAACAACGGACGACGCCGCTAACCATGGCCTTTGAGACGGATCATCGAAACCGTGGCAGGAAAGAATGGTCGAGTCCGGGTGGTCGTGGTGAAGACTACCACTGGCCAGTATAAGTGAGCGGTTACGGAGATCGCTGTCCTACCAATGGTTACCGAAGAAGACGACAAGGTGGAAGACAAGGCAGTAGTCAGTACATAACTGGCCGAAGTTGTCATCGAATGTAGATGATGGTTGAACCGAACGGCTTCAACGGCGGCCGTCATGTTCAGCATACAGTTCCTGAAAATCTCAATCGAATGTCTGGAGGGTTTTCGTCTCGAACCGCATCGTAGAAATACAGCGCTTAACGAAGGATTGTACGTGGAGGCACGTATCGTCGGAAATGAACCCTGCAGATCCTATTTACAGCAGAGAAATGATGGCAAACCAGATTTTGAAGGACGATTTGTGGTGGCATGGCCCGACTTTCTTGAAAGACCCTGTCGGTTGTTGGCCTGAGTGCGTGATTTCGTCACCGGATACTCAAGATTTGCAGAAAGAAGCATGCTCTGTCGTCGCACTTCACAGCACCATCGTTGTTTCGTCTCTGTTCGATCGATTCTCGCCAAACTGGTCAGAACCGTATGTTGTTGCTACCGTTTCACTTACAACTCCAGACGTCCAAAGAGTGAACGCCATCTCAATTCGCTAACCCCAGAGGAATGGGACCATGCACTCAAATCGCTCGTGCGCCTGGCACAATCAATTGCTTTTCCTGTTGAAGTCCAAATGTACCGGAAAATTCAAGATCCTACATGGCTTTATCCATGTCGAAATCACCACTGAATTTGTGCATTTGGATTTGATTTTTGGATTGCTCAGTTTGATTGACCAGTTTGGATTGCTCAGAATCAGAGGAAGATTAGCAAACATGAATGCACCCTACAACACTCATTTCCCGTTACTTCCCGTTACTAGATCACCAACTCAGCCGGCTTATTGCTCGGTCCAATCACATTCGTATACTACACTAGCTCGAAAGGTGGTGCACAATTGCGTGACTTGTTTCCGGTGTCAACCTCGGCTAAACCAACAAATCATGGCGCTGCTTCCATCAGTTCGCAAAACTCCAGCTAGACCTTTTTTGTACTCTGGGATGGACTACTGCGGGCCTTTTCTCGTACGTCCGTTAAGTGGACGGGCGCGTCGGTTAAGGTTTACGTCGGGTTATTCGTGTGCCTAGTGGTGAAGGCCGTGCATCTCGAGGTCGTCGCTCAAACGATTCGTCGCTCGTCGCGGTCGCGTACTCGAGTTACATTGCGACAACGCGACTGCTTTCTTTGAGGCAAATCGAGAACTACGTAACATGCGAGACGATTTAGCGGAATAAAATTCTGCTTCATCCCAGCACGGTCACCACATTTCGGTGGTATTTGGGAAGATGGAATAAAATCGTTCAAGCACCATTTCCGATGCATTATGGGTAACCGCTCATTCACTGTGGACCAGCTTCAGATCGTCGTTGTCCAGATCTAATCCGTCCTCAATTCCCTTCCTCTCTCTCTCCGCTTTCAGATGCTCCCGACGATTTCTCCGCTCTATCATCGGGACACTTCCTCGTTGGAGAATCTCTCTTGACAATCTCCGAGCCGTCACTACGTCAGTCAACTGCAGCAGTGAACAAAGTGGAAGCAAGTCCAGCACGATGTCCGCACTGGTCAGCTGGTGCTTGTAAAGCAGGCAACCGTACCGCCACTTCAATGGCCTTTGGGGCGGATCATCGAAACCGTGGCAGGAAAGAATGGTCAAGTCCGGGTGGTCGTGGTCAATACTACCATTGGACAGTATAAGCGGGCGGTCATGGAGATCTCTGTCCTACCAATGGTTACCGAAGAAGACGACAAGGTGGAAGACAAGGCAGTAGTCAGTACATAATTGGCCGAAGTCGTCATCGAATGCAGATAATTTGAGAAATAATTTGATTCAAATACACACACAAATATGTTTATACCTACCCTACAACTAACGCTAACTTTGAACTACACAATACTTGTATTTCACACAACAGAGACACGACCAGAAAGATTACCTACGAACACCGAACAGAGTCAGTCGAATATAGCAATCGAAAGCGTACGCACGCTTTATTCTTTCTTCGATCGGTCATTCCGAATGAACTCAAATTGAAATATAATCTTCCCGTCGTCGTCGCAGTTTTTCGTATCAGTGGTTTATAGTTTTCCGCTTTCATTGGTGCACCGTTTTCCTGCCGATCAGTGATTTTCCCTACGTGATCATATCACGGACCAATTCGAGGAGCTAACGTTGCGAGTGGTCCGCTAAGTTGCAAACATTTTAGTGCCGATTTTTAAACATATGTAGATTTATCTCTTGATACCTCCTATGAAATTCTGGAAAACTTTCTGCGTAACTTTTCGTTGTGCTACAGACCAAATTTTCTTGAAGCAGTCAACAGAGCTTGCTTCTCTTTCATCTTTCTTAAAATGCCGCTTAATTATTACCCAGTATCTTTCGATAGGACGCAGTCCAGGGCAGTTTGAGGGATTTTGGCATTATTCGACAAAATCGACTTTTTCCTTCTTGAGCATCTCAAACGTAGCAGAAGCATAGTGAGCACATGCCAGATCCGGCCAAAACAATGGAGGATCCGAATGCTTTTGGTAGATGGATAGAAGCCGTTTTTTGATTTATTCTTTTCTGTAATTTCCACCGTTGATTGTGCCCGTTGTGAAATATAAAGAAATCTTCAAGCCACATGAGCAAATGGCTTGCCACACCAAAACTTTTTTCCCAATTTTTTCGGTTCGGATGTATCACACATCATCAGGCACATCGGACCTCTGCTTAGCGTTGAAAAATTGCGGCCCCGGAAGTGTACTGGTATCCAATTTGACGTACGTCTCGCCGTACATCAAAATGCACCAGTTCGGCTTTTGAAGGAGCACGTCATACATGTTCCGTGACCGTATTTTCGAAGAAGCTTTCTGTGAATCCGTACTTTTGGGTGCATTCTGCTTCTTAGAAAAAAGAATCCAGCGGAGCAGTTATGTGTGGGATGCCAACTTTGGGTACACACTTAGATTTTTTTACAGAAATCTGTAAAAGTTTACCGAATTCTCAACAGCTGAACGTTCGGTAATCCGATTTAACGGATTTCGGTGAAATTTTACAGTTAACTGTAAAAAAATTACCGGATTTCGGTAAAATTTTACCGAAATCCGTTAAATTGGATTACCGAACGTTCAGCTGTTGAGAATTCGGTAAACTTTTACAGATTTCTGTAAAAAAATCTAAGTGTGTATCCTTATGTTAACCTACCGTTGGGTAAAAATTACTTACTTTTGGGTAGAATTTTATTCAAAAGAAAGTTATTTGTACCCAACGGTAGGTTAACATAAGTATACCCAACGTTGGCATCCCACACTTAACTGCTCCGCTGGGTTCTTTTTTCTTAGCGTGTAGGTCCTGATATTGTCGCTTTTTGATATTCTGCACAGCTCCGACGCTAATTTCCACTTTTTTATCAATTTCACGAACGAAACACGGTTAATGCGATTTCAAATGGCGTTCGACTGCCAGCTCCGTTTTCTGGTCCGATATAACCTAACGATAAATCCTCAAATAACTGGTCAAAATTTCATTATGATTGGATAATCCTTCATGGAGATAAGACCAAAACAATACCTGAGAGCACATAATTGTGAGATGAAAATATACTCGTTGCAGTTCAAAACCGATGCCCAATCGATGCCGCTTGTATTCGAACATGTACTTATTAAGCATCTTGAATCCATATCGATAATTAAAATTGCCGCTTAGGATTGTCTAATAATTCATTCTATGGACTGTTTATATGGAATTTCTAATATTTATGTAATCACCCCTTTTCTACAACTAACATAAACAAGCCGTTAAAGACTATTAATGGCAATATTTTAATCACATCGATGAACAATACGTTCAGGATTGACAAATAGTTTATTATATAAACTGAATTTATGACATATCGAATATTCCTGGATCTGATGAAAATATGTATCCACAACGTGAGGTTAAACATCGTAGTATCTAGAATTGAAATTGATAATTACTTTCTGGCTATTTTTTAAACTGTATGGAATTGGTCAGTATCGTCATTATCGACGATTTTCTGCTCTTTTAGTCACCAATTACTTTGCTTAAACAGCTGTCATCTTAGCGTGTAGTATAAACTTTTTTTTTTATTAAGCTAATAAGCTAATTCCAAGACACGAGGCAACGCATATCCAGTAGCGATGACGAAAATCAGAAGACCAACGATCCATTTGGACCCATTGCAATTTGACATGATAAGCTGAAGATCATCGTGATTTCAAGGTCATTTTCCCAAAGCACGATCGAACATCGTGCAAATCTACACCACAGACAGACGTTCGACTTCATCTCTGATTTACCTGTGTGAAAACATGGCTTCCTTCAAGATTTGAAGTAGCAATAACCTAATAGATGCCACCACAGACTTGTTTTTATAGGTAAGGAAAAAATGGGTTACCAGTGAAACTGTCAAATTTAATGTAGCAATAAGTTAACTATACTCAGAAATTATACGTACGATTTTCATACGATCAAAACTATGAACCACAAAGCAAGGGTCCAAGACTCATTCCATACGAAATCGTATGAAATGATTATTATTGCATCGGTCGAAAAAAAAACATGCCTCTTATACACTTTCAATTGACATCGCTTATCAGGCGGGTATAGCAACAATCAATGTGCAACTAACGATTTGAAATTGGTTCACTGTTGTAAAACCCCTAGTTGCGCTTTTCAGTACCTTTTGGTACAAGTATCTTTGTTTTTGTTTTGATTCGCTATGTTATTTTATTTGAGAGTGTATTGGTGTGAGTTACGGTCTTAGGGGCGAATCATTAAGCTTGGGACCGGTGTGCTAGTACTTCCTGAGCCAAAAAATATATTCGTTTTCTTCATGACTATCCACCCGCTGTGTATCTCGTGGGATTGTGGCTCGTCTCTGGATCCAGAACATCGCCCGATAGAAAAATACTGGGCTCTGGTTAAGCAGAAACCCTTTGAAACTAAGAAGAAAGCAAATGGGATCGATGATTTCAAGAGAAGATGGAGAACCGCCACCGCAAACATATCTGAGGATACTGTATGAAATCTAATGTCGGGCATACTACAGAAAGTTCGGAAATTTTACAGAAAGAAGGATAAACATCTCAATCAACTGTTTTACCAGCGGCTGGATAGTCATGAAGGAAATGAATATATTTTTTGGCTCAGTCAGTACTAGCACATCGGTCCCAAGCTCGGTCCCAAGCTTAACAATACGCCCCTAATAATGAACTCACACGAACACACTCTCAAATATTCTGTCAAAATAACACAGCAAATCAAAACAAAGGCGCAAATATGTATAGTTAGGTGCAGGCTTCAAGGTGTACTTCGGACCAAGGGGTTCTACAACAGTGAACCAATTTCAAATCGCTAGTTGCATATTGATTGTTGCTTGTACCAAAAGATACTGAAAAGCGCAAGAGGACATGGTAAGGTGCAGGCTGCAAGGTGTGAGGTGTGAATGTAGTTTGCCTCCCCGCGGTGCACCTTGGAAACGTTGAGCTCCCCTTAACGGCTAAACGAACTACGGAGGGAGCGTCATACGACGCATTGGGGTGGATGCCAGTAAAACCCCAATTATGGCAACTGGCTGCGAAAAGATTCACGAGTTGTACCGTTGTATTCGGGCTGGCGCCTGTGTCGTCTCCCTCAGTACTGCCGGGTGACACCGAGCAGGAAATGGCGAGGTTCCCGCGGCACTGGTCCGTCCCATTAAAACCCTGGCAGGCCTCCAGTACGTTCCATTCTCGACCGCCCGACCTCGCCAGTCGGGCAGGAGTAGGCTCAGATGACCTATACCTGTCTTGCGCTAATCCGGCTCTGAACACGGTTCCCCATGAAGGACCGTGTCAACCCTCGCATGGCCTCCCTGCATGCATAGATAACCATGGGATCACAATAGCGACTACTCCACGTGGGCTTGGATAGCGGCTGGAGGGGGACCCAACAACATGGAGGAAACAAAAAAGACCCAAGAGAGAGCGAATCAGTTCGCTAAAGGCGGCCTAGCGAGGTCCCCACCGCGTAAAACGGTGGGATCGGGCGTGAGCGACACCTGCGGTAGTGCTACGGCATCGGAGGCAGGTGACACCAAGCTAGGCGTGGCCATGGATGGGCCAGGACTCATCCGGGCCATGGATAGGATGCGGAAAACCCTTCCTAAGGTGATGGAGGTCTCGGAGCAGTTGGATGCGATCATCGACTTCACGTCGTCGCGCAACAACATTGCGAAAGACCTAAAGTTGAGCCTTCTTAGGCTACGCATCACAGTGCAGGCTGCATGCAAGGAGAGGGAAGAGCTGGAGGCCAAACTACTAGCCGAGCAAAGTGCCAAAGAGTTGGCACGGCTAGCGGCCACCGAAAGGGCGAGGTACATTGCCTCGAAGCAGACGCAGACGGAACCATCCGTCTCCGTCGGATAGTCCACCCTATCCATGGGGGCGGGGACCTCCAAACGGGCTAGGCAGTCCCCGGGCGAGACGGCACCCGGCGCTTCTAAGAAGCGCATCGTGTCGGAAGCCTCAAAGGGGAAACGAACCTATGCGAACGTGGCGGCGGGGTCAGAGGGTCCATCCTCGCGACCAGCTTCGGCTTCTCGCATAGAGAAAGGCCCCGGCGCTAAGCCCAGCATGAAAGGCGCGACGACCAGCTCACGTGTTGTCTCAAGCGCCGAAGGGGGGCCCCCTTCGACAACAACAGCCATAACCAGCACGGAGGCAGATGCCAGTGCTAGGAGGGGGACAAGCGATGACCCCAGGCGGGGCAGGGAAGCCCCATGGAATAAAGTGAGAAAAAAGAGGAATAAAACAAGAAAAGAAAAAGATAAGCGACAGGTGGCCCGCAAGCGTAACCGCGGAGAGGCCCTCATCGTTAAGACCGAGGCGTCTAAGTACTCCGAGGTCTTGAAAGCGATGCGCGGGGACGCTAAACTGGCAGGCCTAGGCGCCGATGTGCGGAGTATACGCCGTACCCGCACCGGCGAAATGCTCCTGGATCTTAAAAAAGCGACAACGCTTAAGGGCCCGGCGTATAGAGACCTGGCAAAACAGGCCTTAGGTGAGGGTGTGGAGGTGCGCGCCCTCGTCTCGCAGGTGACGATCCAGTGTAAAAACCTGGATAAGATCACCGAGGCAGACGAGATCTCCACTGCACTGAAGGAACAGTGCAAGGTCGAGGTTGCCGCCGCAGACATACGTCTGAGGAAGGGCCACTTGCGACCCAGGTGGCAACCCTGAGGGTAGCGGCAGTCGACGCAGACCCGGCGTTGAAAGTGGCGAAGGTGAAGGTGAGATGGTCAATATGCGCACTAAGCCTGCACCAGCCGCCGAAGGCATGTTTCAGATGCCTAGAAAGCGGGCACATGTCCTGGGAATGCAAAGGCCCAGATAGGAGCAACATGTGCAGAAGGTGTGGCAGCACTAGCCACAAGGCGCGGGATTGCAAAGGTCCCCCCAAATGCTTGATGTGCGCCAGGAAACCGGACGATAAGCACGTCATGGGGGGGGGGGGGCAAGTGCCCGGCCGCTAAGGGTATACCAACGAGCCAACCGTAATGCAGGTAACCCAACTAAACCTGAACCATTGTGAGGCAGCCCAGCAACTGCTGTGTCAGACAGTTAGCGAGTCGGCATCGGATATCGCCATAATTTCTGACCCATACCGCATCCCATCCGGCAACGGGAACTGGTTTGCGGACAGGTCTAATATGGCGGCATTATGGACGACGGGCAAGTACCCGGTTCAGGAGGTTGTGTCCAACACAAACGAAGGCTTCGTGGTTGTAAAAGTGAATGGAGTGTTCTTCTGCAGCTGCTACGCACCACCAAGGTGGTCGATCGAACAGTTTTCCAATATGCTCGATCGGATGATAACGGAGCTAACTGGCCTGAACCCGTTGGTAATAGCGGGGGACTTCAACGCTTGGGCACTCGAGTGGGGGAGCCGCCTTACCAACCCTAGGGGCCAGATTCTTCTGGAGGCCTTGGCTAGGCTCAATGTGGACCTAGCCAACGTGGGTACCAAGAGTACCTACCATAGAAACGGAGCGGAATCGATTATCGATATAACATTTAGCAGTCCTGGGCTAATTAGCAATTGGAAGGTGGATGATGGCTACACCCATAGCGACCACTTGGCGGTACGTTATTGTATCGTCCACAATACAATACAGCGTGCGGAAGGAGGAGCATACACTCCATTCGCCCGCAGATGGATGACGTCCTACTTTGATGTAGAGATTTTTAAAGAGGCGCTTGAGAGGGAACGAAACTTACGCGAAACCCAGGAACCTTGCGGCGAAAGACTCGTTATGACACTTACACGAGCGTGCGATGCGACCATGCCGAGGGAAGTCAAACCGAGGAATGGAAGATCGCCGGTGTATTGGTGGACGGAGTCGATCGCCGACCTCCGAAGAACATGCCTCCACGCAAGACGGAGGGTGCAAAGAGCGCGGTCAGACGCCGATAGAATCGAGCGTAGAGGGGCGCTAGTCGCCGCGAAGGCCACACTAAAGAGGGAGATAAAGGCCAGCAAGCGAGCCTGCTTCGAGGGTCTGTGTCAGAAGGCCAATACGAATCCGTGGGGTGACGCCTACCGGGTTGAAATGGCCAAAACCAGAGGATCGGCGGCTCCAACCGAGCGTTCATCAGAGCTGCTGCAGGTGATCGTTGGGGGACTCTTTCCGAGCCACGACCTAAGTCCATGGCCCCCCGCCGCCGTAGACGTGTCCCATGACCAGCGTTCCAGTATCCCAGACCTTAACGCTGTCATAGCGACGGAAAGGTGGACGGCTCAGCCAAACACCCGTGACCACGTAGGCACTGACAACGGCACAACGGGGGTCGGCGACGAGGAGACGGTGACGAATGATGAACTCATTGCGATAGCAAAGTCGCTAAAGGTGAACAAAGCGCCGGGACCGGATGGTATTCCGAACCTGGCCATCAAGACGGCTATCTTGCTGGATCCCGAAATGTTCAGGGTGGTGATGCAAAAGTGTCTGGACGAGGGCGTCTTCCCGGACGCCTGGAAAATTCAGACCCTTGTGTTGCTACCAAAGACAGGGAAGCCACCAGGAGATCCATCGTCATATAGACCAATATGTCTGTTGGATACAGCGGATAAGGTGCACGAGAGGGTAATCCTCAACAGACTGACAACATACACGGAGGGTATAGGCGGTCTGTCTAGTAATCAGTTTGGCTTCCGTAAAGGGAAGTCGGCGGTGGATGCCATTCTGTCCAGCACCAAGACGGCCGAGGTGGCAATCCAGCGCAAGAGGCGAGGAGTACGATACTGTGCGGTGGTCACCCTTGACGTGAAGAATGCGTTCAATAGCGCCAGTTGGGCGGCTATCGCTGACTCGCTCCAACGCCTTCAGGTTCCTGGGTACCTGTACAAGATTCTCGGAAGCTACTTCCAGAATCGCGTACTGGTATATAATACGGAGGCAGGCCAGAAACGTGTGCAGATCACCGCAGGCGTCCCGCAAGGTTCGATCCTGGGTCCGGTGTTATGGAACACGATGTACGACGAGGTACTGGGGGTTGGCCTTCCGGGGGGGGGAAAAATTGTTGGGGTGGCAGAAGACATCACCCTGGGGGAGGGGGGGACCAAAAAAATGGGGATAGGGGTTTGAAATGGTTGGGTGGGGACCCCAAGGTGGGGAGTATCCTTGGGTTTCCCTTGGATAATTTTGGGTTTTTGGGTCTTCGGTTTATTTTTTGGTTTTTTTTTGGTTTGTTTTTGGGGATGGGGGGGGGGGGGGGGGGGGGGTGGGGGGGGGGGGGGGGGGGGGGGGGGGGGGGGGGAGATTGGGGGGGGGGGGGGGGGGGGGGGGGGGGGGGGGGGGCCCAAGTAACACCACTTGTCATATTCATGTTAATAATACACGTTTTAGACCAAGCTCATGTTTTTTTTCTAACGTCAATAACTTAATTTCATACACGCCTATGACCGAAAAAGCGCAATAAATGTGGCTTTTTTAACATCTTTTAGGTCATACCAGATGTTTTGTAGAACATCCATAAGACAAATATTATGTTCTATGGATGCTTTCAACAGCATGCTTATAACATAATGATATGTTATGTCAAAGCAAGCACGGTATGAACAAAGTAAAAAATATATAAACAAGATTTTTGAATGGCGAAACGATATCGTAGCTAATGGTATTTTACGCGTAAAAGATGATTGTTTATAACTTTGTCAAATAGGAAATAAAAAGTGCTGCATGCATGGAAGTTGTATCAAAATTGTATATGCGGCTCAAGGTTAGCAGTGCAACTTTCCGTTTTACATTCCCTAATTTCGTGCGCCATCGATTGGATTGAAAAACGTAGAAGGTACCCCGAATAAATTATTGAATTTTAGTGAGATTTCTTCGTGGAATTCACAAAAACCAACATGGCGATTTTCCAAGTCTACAGTCCTACTGTACAAGTCTACAGTATGGGTAAAAACATTAGCAACACATTTGATTTTCAAATGTTCTTTTTTTCTTTTCTGCGTTTTTTGCTGTGAAATTGAACCGAGCAATGTCAGTATGAATAAAAATACAAATGCAATTTTTCTATTATGTTGTGCGTAGCAACATCTCAAAAAGCTCCCCCACAAATTAAGCGTAACAAATTATAAAAAATACTTAACAATCTCCCACACTGTTGCTTTATGTTACATTTGAATAAACCCCTTACATCTTAGGTAGTGATTTTTTTTATTCCAGTATTTCAAATAAACATATTTTCAGCCGTTACTGTATTGGATTCACTATCTATTCTGAATAATTTCACAATTGCATGAGGATGTAAAAAATGTGTTTAAAATTCATCTTGAATGCAACCTATCAACATATTTACAAACATCTGGCATGCACGCTATTTCCAAACAATCCAAAATGAAGTACGTTTGTCTCAAATAAGTAAAAAGTTTTGATACTCAAAAGTGAGTAAAGATAGTTCGTAGTGGTAAGATGACAAACAGTCACCGATGTTTTCAAGAAGTAAAATTTAAGTTGATCGAACAAAAATAAAACAAAAATGTGTTCGCTGTTCTGGTACCACGTTTGAACCGAATATGTGTGGAAAAACATCCTCAAAACTTTTTCAAGACCAGACATGTTTGGTATTTCATCCTCACGACTTTTTTACAACAAACTTCTTATATTCTTGTCAAAGAAGATGATTCTGGTGTTACTTGGGAGGTCACGGTGGTGAACAATCGGAAATCGGAGCAACATGCGACGATTAGTTCAGGTAACTGCACAGTAGAATCGGGGGGGTTCTTGGGGTGTGGGGGTGGGGGTGGCGACAAGGTTTTTTTTTGTCGTTGCGGTGGTTACGGCTGGAAAAAAACCTTTTGGGTTTTTGGGGTTTTTCCCGGTGGGGTGTGGAAGGGTGGGGGTGCAAAGGAGTAAGCGTAAACTCCTGGCCAGTGTCGCCCTGTCGATACTTAGGTACGGCGGGCCGGCATGGATCACCGCCTTGAGTACCAAGAGCTACGCAAATAAGCTCGAGAGTACACACAGGCTTATGTGCCTAAGAGTGGTGAGTGCAAACCGAACGGGATCACGCGATGCGGTCTGCGTCCTAGCGGGGATGATGCCAATAGGCATTGTCATAAAAGAGGACGTAGAGTGCTTCGAGCAACGTGGAACAAGAGGTATCCGAAAGACCACTAGAGCCGCATCCATGGTTAAGTGGCAGAGGGAATGAAACAACTCCACCAAAGGTCGGTGGACCCACCGACTAATCCCGGCATTAACCGGGTGGGTTGGTAGGCGACACGGTGAAGTGAACTTCCACTTAACGCAGATATTGTCTGGCCACGGCTGTTTTAGACAATACCTGCACAAATATGGGCATGCACAGTCCTCCGCATGCAGTGAGTGCGCGGGAGTCGAAGAAACTGCGAAACATGTGTTTTTCACATGTCCTCGCTTCGACGGCGCGTGATCCGGCATGATGGCCGTATGCGGTCACGACACGACTCCGGATAACTTGGTCCAGAGGATGTGTCAAGACCGGGACGTCTGGGACGCGGTAAGCGTAGCAGCCTCCCAGATCGTCCTTGATCTCAAACAGAAATGGCGAAACGACCAAAGGCAGGTCGCAGGGACCATCTAACTACTAAAGCCCTAAGTAGTTAGACATAGTGGGTGCTTAACAAGCACAATAGACCCCTCCCCGAAGTAATACCGAAAGGTGGTTCCGGGGAGGGTCCAGAGCTAAAGGCACGGGTGGGTTTTTAGTGGGTCGAGGAGTTGGCACCCTCATCCCCACACCCTGAGTTCTTCAGGTGTCTGGTTGCAGATTTTCCATCCCGTCTAAAAAAAAAAAATACAAAAAAAAGACTGCAAGGTGTACTTCGGAACTAGGGGTTCTACAACGGTGAACCCATTTCAAATCGCTAGTTGCACATTGATTGTTGGTTTTACTGTTTGTAAAATTCTATTATACTCAAATAAATAAGACATAGGGGTCAATTATAGAAGTCGAGTCGAGCAAAATTGCCCATCACAGAAGCCGACTGAATCTGATCTAGTCTAGCTAGCTGAGCTCGACTGTTAATTGCAGTGTTGAAATTTTTCAAAGTGACATTGAAGTATTAAATCATGCAATAATTCAGGATTTTTGACAGTCAAAGAGTAAGTATTTACTTTTTTTATTCTTGCTTCGTGAATTACACGAATGTTTTTGTTATTCAGAAAACCTCATTGGGACGCTGTTTCAAAATTGCGGTGTAAAGTATTTTTCGAGGAAGTAATTAATTAAATAATATGTGGACGAGTATCGATAACAATTTCAAAGATGATTCAGAAGAGGACCTGACGATCCTAAAGCTATTTACAGAATTATTTCTTTCAACATTTAACATTCAATGATTTCCGAAAAGATATGCAGTGATGGATCTCACTTCAACGATTTTATCTAAAAGATCTCTCCCTTTCTGGTTAAACATTCCAACTTTTTTCCTTAGCATCTAGAACCCTAAGCAGGAAATTTTTCAGAATTGAGGATTTTTTGGTTTTTTTTTTTAATTTTCGGAGGATTCACTGAACCTTGAAAGATTTCTCGAAAACTTCTTTGATATTAACTTAACTTCTTGAAATTATTTTATACTTCTCTTCTAAACTCGGGGAAGTTTGCTAACCGATCAAATCTTTCAAACGAGGGGCGAAACCAAGGAATTGTTATTCCTACATGAGTTTGTGTCTGCTGCAAACGGTTGGGAAGATTTGACAAGACGTCAGTCACTCCTGATTTTCTTGGAAATTCACATATAACAACCCAATTTAACCTTCCATTAATATTTGGTAAGTTTTTTCATGATATTAGTTACTTTATAAACTTCTTATAAGTCTCATTCTCAACAACGAGGAAAATTTCGTCAGAACTTGGAAAAGTTCTCTCCAGAATTTCTTGAAAAATCTTGTTAAATTTATTGGAAGTTACTTCCTGAACTTCTGAAAAGCACTCTTTTGAACTTCAGGAAAGTTTTCTACTGAACCTCGGGGAAGTTCGTTCCTGAATTTCAGAGAGATTCCTGCTTGAACTATTCCGAAGTACACACTATACTTCTGAAAATTATCTTCCTGCTTTTTTTTCTTTCAGAAGTATCTACCTAAACTTTTGGGAATTCCTAAGCCTCATTCCAAAATTCTGGAATGTTCGATTATTAACTTTAGGAAACTTCTCTAGAACTTCTGGGTAGTTCCAACTAAACTTTTCGAAAGTTCGTCCTGCACATCAGAGAAGTTTTTTCCTGAAATGGATGAGAAATTCCTTCTTGAAGTCCTGAACTCCGAAGAAATTTTTATTTTTTTATTTTGTTCCTGCACTTCTGAGAAATTTTTGCTCAAACTACTATGAAGCATCCGGTATTCTCGTGGTAAGAATATTTCTGTTCTTTGATTTCTTTGGTTTCTTCCTGAGCTTCGAGAAATCCTCGTTCTGAAATTCTGAAATGTTCTCTTCGGAACTTCGGCAAAGCTCTCTAGCATTTTGGAAAATTATCCATCGAAGTACATGATTGCTGCAAGAAGGGGCCACTTTATTGTCAATCGCTACAAAAAAGTCTTCACAGTGGGAAGCATTGCCAGAACAATGCTTTTAACGGGGTCAGAAATTTCGAGGTACTTGAAGATAACTTCGTCAATGTCATCAAATGAGAACAGCACAGTCGATGAAGGGGCTTCTGTTCTTAAAATCGAGGTATCAGGGATTCTGGATGTTCCTGGAAAAAAATGCGATGTCCGGTGTGTTGTAAATCTACTAAAACCAGGAGGAATTGGATTTCCCTCTCTTCCATATTTTCTTGAAATGGGCAGGCTGATTTGCGCTCCTGTTCAACCACTTTCCATTGAAGTATACATACATTTTTAAATTAAGCATAATCTTCTGAATAGTAGGTGGTTGTACCATAGACTAACTCTAAGACCAGTAGGTCCCGAACAAATACGATATTTTTCTTGGCTCAGTCAGTACTAGCACATCGGTCCCAAGCTCAATGATTCGCCCCTAACAACGTAGCTCACACCAACACATTCTCAAATGTTGTGTCAAAATAACATAGTGAATCAAAACAACAACCAAGATACTAGTACCGGAAGGTACCGAAAAGCGCAAGAATTATTGCAAGGTGCAGACTGCAAGGTATACTTCGGACCTAGGGGTTCTACAACAGTGAACCAATTTCAAATCGCTAGTTATTAAGCTTGGGACCGATGTGCTAGTACTGACTGAGCCAAGAAAAAATTCGTATTTGTTCGGGACCTACTAGTCTTAGAGTTATAGTACGTTCACACTACAGCTTATATTACGTGATATAGAGTATCTTGATATCAGCAACTACCCAACAAACATCGGTGTTGAATTAGAGCTTGTTCAAGCAAATTTGGAGAAGCTATTCAGCTATTCTAGAAGAAACAGCTGAATAGCTTCTCCAAATTTGCTTGAACAAGCTCTAATTCAACACCGATGTTTGTTGGGTATACATCTAGTTTTCACTGTAAATAATGTACATGGCATTTGATATCAAGATACTCTATATCCCATAATATAGGTTGTAGTGTGAACGTACTATTAGTCTATGGTGGCTTAATAATACGCCCCTAATAATGAACTCACACGAACACACTCAAATATTCTGTCAAAATAACACAGCAAATCAAAACAAAGGCGCAAATATGTATAGTTAGGTGCAGGCTCCAAGGTGTACTTCAGACCAAGGGGTTCTACAACAGTGAACCAATTTCAAACCGCTAGTTGCATATTGATTGTTGGTACAACGCTGTACCATAGACTAACTCTAAGACCAGTAGGTCCCGAACAAATACGATATTTTTCTTGGCTCAGTCAGTACTAGCACATCGGTCCCAAGCTCGGTCCCAAGCTCAATGATTCGCCCCTAACAACGTAGCACACACCAACACATCCTCAAATGTTGTGTCAAAATAACATAATGAATCAAAACAACAACCAAGATACTAGTACCGGAAGGTACCGAAAAGCGCAAAAATTATTGCAAGGTGCAGACTGCAAGGTATACCTAGGACCTAGGGGTTCTACAACAGTGAACCAATTTCAAATCGCTAGTTGCACATTGATTGTTGGCTGTACGTTGTATGTCTGTCCGAGGCATAATACTTATGACAGACATACAACGCAGACCGTTGTACGAACTGTCAAATACTTTAATCCAGTACCAAAAAAACACGTACTAGACTAAAGGAGTACAACGCTGTACGTTGTATGTCTTTCCCAGGCATAAGCCTAATTACTTATGCCTGGGACAGACATACAACGTACAGCGTTGTACCATAGACTAACTCTAAGACCAGTAGGTCCCGAACAAATACGATATTTTTCTTGGCTCAGTCAGTACTAGCACATCGGTCCCAAGCTCGGTCCCAAGCTCAATGATTCGCCCCTAACAACGTAGCACACACCAACACATCCTCAAATGTTGTGTCAAAATAACATAATGAATCAAAACAACAACCAAGATACTAGTACCGGAAGGTACCGAAGAGCGCAAGAATTATTGCAAGGTGCAGACTCCAAGGTATACTTCGGACCTAGGGGTTCTACAACAGTGAACCAATTTCAAATCGCTAGTTGCACATTGATTGTTGGTTGTACCACGGACTAATTACGGACCTCGGACGGACGATTTATGCATGACGCACCTGGTCAAAATTTTCAGTGTATCAAGTTCCATATATACTAGAATATCATTACCAGAGCAGTACTAGAAAAAATCAGCAACACTGCTTTATTTCAACTTCGGCAACACTGTTTTCTTGTCAAAAAAAAAAGTCAACAAAGTCTATCACGAGGTCACAGCTGTTGTTGGCGGTACGGCATGAAAAGTTTTGATCGGGATACGAGTGATGGATCTGAATACGACCAAGAGAATCAAGCGAGGTATTCTAAAGTGAAAAACGTCAGCAACTGGGCAGCTCCAACATTTTCACAGGCGAGGATAACGAATCGAGTTCCAACAAATTCCGAATTTCTCGAAGTTTTGATGGAATGTGCCGGAGAACCGCCGATTAGTTCAATTAAGAAGATTGTCGATGTAAAAGTATTTCGATAAAACTTAAGTTGCTATTGAATTGGTCAATTCACCGTCAGGAGCAAGTTTGCTGGAGGCAGTGGGCATCATGTTCCATCAGGGCATCGTTTAACGAGACCCGGTATCATTGGAACTCGAAGCCGATACATTAATCAGTTTGTTATATCAGGTACGTAACTTGAATCAGTTTGTTAATCCAAGTACTGTTTCTGTTGTAGAGCTCTATAGTTCCTTTTGGGTCCATGGTTAAACCAAACTGGCCTGCTCCTTCGACACCAATCAGTGCAGCCAGTGACTCCCGGTGGTTCTATGATACGTGGAATGACTCCACCGCTGGCCGGTAGTGGAACACCATCGCTAAACTTCCAGCTAAACCAACAGGTAAAAAATGCGACAACAGCAACAACAACATCATCATCATTTTCATCACCATCGGCAGCATCGACATTCGCCACCTTCGCCATCGTTTACAATGGGATCCCTTGTGGCCGGATCGACTATCCTTTCGGTCATGAGCCAACAATAGCACCTATAGAGATTGTTGAATCGCAGCTTTAGACTTTAGATTATCCACCTCGACACCGCCACCGCACATAATGGAACATAATAGTAATGACAATTTATGTAATTGTAATGATTATTTTTCTTATATTCTGCAACGGAATGTTTCTGAGTTTTAAAAGAGTTTTTTGTTTGTTTGTTACCTTAGAGTTGTAAGTTTAACCTGCGAGTCTTTATGATGCGATTTTTACGGATTTTTTTTTTTTGTAAACCAAAATGTAACGATCAGACTGCTAGAAAAGGAAATACAAGAAGATTTCTTTGAGAATATTTTGGTTTTCCCTTATCAGCAATTGATTCAGAAAGAATTTTGTAATCAATCAAACTATTTAAATGTTATCAACATTATTAACAACTTGTTAGCCTACGTTATCAAAATACTACGGAGCTATTTCTTAACGAGACCCACACCAATTTTTGATTTCATACGTAAGAGTTTCTCCTTTATTCACTCGCAATCGCTCGGCAATACATTCAACTCAGTATATTTCAGTTAGCTAATCGCCATGGCATCCCTAGGACAATCTAAATGAATCTTCAGCGGTTTGGTCCAGTAGCTCGCCCGATTGTTCCTCTTTGATCTCTTGTATCGTATGGTATGCTGATATCGTTATGTGTCTTTGCAGTGCCTCGTAGTTCAAAGTTGGATCAATCTCCTTGTCCATGATGGTGAAATTCTCCTTCTTGATGCTGCTTCGCTTAGAGCTGGGAAAGCTCTGCAGTAAACTGCATATGGTAAGGTGCGACAACCCGGAAAACCAGTCCCCTCACTAAAAGGGGTCATACAATCTGGTCAATTTAAAATCTTCAAAAGATTTTAAATCATTGTAAAAGATCGGACCTATGATCGGGGAATTCAGTAAATTTTTTGTTTGGCCATTCCTATTCAGTGTTTATATTCTCACCTTCAATGACTACATACTTTCAGGAATAGCGTACCAAAATCGATACCACACGGCGAAGAAAACCAATTTAGCTGTACTACGAAAGCGTCGTCGAGAAGCGCCACACAACGGCTCGACTCTACGTGAGCAACGCTTCGCTAATGTGAAATGGTGCCACAGGAAAGGTCAATATCTAGAAGTGTTTCCAGAAGCTGCCCCATTCCATCTACTTCATGAAAATCTTTGATGCGTAACCGAGTATCCACGACGTTGTTTCGGTTGTTGTCGGTGATCGTCAACTTTCACGATAATTCCACCAAACCATTCCAGTAGATATTTAAGATTACAGTGTAAGGAGATGAGTGGAAGATTGCAGCTCAGGTAAATAACTGCTTTCGGTTGCAATATTTAATATTGTATGTAATATTTAAGATTAGGACGCTAAATAACGGATTCATATAAATTAAAAACATCGTTTGTTTAATTGTTAAAAAAAAAACATTCACTAAGTTATAGTTTTTAGTGTGTTTTCGGGACTGTTCATTTTGTGTTGAAGATAGGTTTGGGTTGTCATATTCTTGTGGTGTGCAGGAGAAATCCAGTAGGGATTCTTAGAAGATTTCTTAGCCTACTTGAGGATGGCTTCACGAGGATCTTGATCGTTCTCCACAGTCTCTCTGTGCCCAAGATTTCTATGATGGAGAGTGTTTTACCCGAACTGGCAACTTGTCCCTCTTGAAAGCTGGTGATGGGTATATTCCGTCGTCTATTTTTTTTTTTAAATCCTCCGTTGTAATCGAGATTGCTCCGGTCGGAACTTTGAAAGAGCTTGCAGCGTTATGATATTTTTCATTCTGATCAATTCCGCATCCTTGTTGTTTTTCTATGAGTGGTCATCACAGGTTCGGGTATCATTGGTGGCTATAATTTGTCCAACGTAGGAGAATTTAATCGATGAAAATGTTACGGTATTTGCTTCCCTGACGCAGTGAGTCGTGTTGACAAGCATCCTCCTGTAAGCTCAAGTTCCAGAAATGATCTTGCTTAATAAAAGAACTATAAAAATACAACAATATTGAGTTTGTTTTAAAAACATGTTCGAAGAAAATATGTTTGATGCTAGCTGCATACTCACATGTGAAACAACAACCACAATTGATCAGGCGCAATATGAAAACAAATAAAATTAAGCAAATCTGGCATGTTTTTATTTTAAAATACTGGAATAAAACCACGGACTCGGTCCCGGCCAGTCAGCAGTGACAACGTCAAACAACAAAAAGAAAACCAAGGACTAATTAATTCAACGACTTTGGCACTGAATTGCTTGATTTAACGCTTGATACACTTTGCTAGACTTGCTGATCCAGGAAATAAATGATATGTTTTGTCAGTTTTAACAAAGTAAAACAAAATATAAACAATATTATTTAATGGCGAAACGATATCGTAGCCAATGGTATTTTACGCGTTGAAGATGATTGTTTATAACTTTTACAAATAGGAAATTAAAAGTACTTTACGCATGGAAGTTGTATCAACATTTTATATGCGGCTCAAGGTTAGCAGTGCAATTTTCCGTTTTACCTTCCCTAATTTCATGCGCCATCGATTGGATTAAAAAACGTTGAAGGTACCCTGAATGAATTTTTGAATTTTAGTGAGATTCCTTTATGGAATTCACAAAAACCAACATGGCGATTTTCCAAGTCTACAGTCCTACAGTACAATTCTAAAGTACGGGTAAAAACATTAGTAACATATTTGATTTTAAAATGTTCGTTTTTTTCTTTTCTGCGTTTTTTGTTGTGAAATTGAACCGAGTTGTGTCAGTATGAATGAAAATACAAATACAATTTTTCTATAATGTTATGCGTAGCTACATCTCAAAAGACTCCACCACAAATTAAGCGTAACAAATTATAAAAAATACTAAACAACCTACCAAACTGTTGCTTTAAGGTCATCTTACATCTTACATTTAGGTAGTGTTTTTTTTATTCCAGTATTTCAAAAAAACATATTTTCAGCCGTCACTGTATCGGATTCACAATCTATTCTGAATAATTTTACTGTTGCATGAGTATGTTAAAACATGTTTAAAATTCATCTTGAATGCAACCTATCAACATATTTACAAACATCTAGCATACACGCTATTTCCAAACAATCCCAAATGAAGCACGTTTGACTCAAATCAGTCAAAAGTATGGATACTCAAAAGTGAGTAAAGATAGTTCGTAGTGGTAAGATGACAAACAGTCACCGATGTTTTCAAGAAGTAAAATTTAAGTTGATCGAACAAAAATAGAACAAAAATGTGTTCGCTGTTCTGATACCACGTTTGAACCGAATATGTGTGGAAGAACATTCTCAAAACTTTTTCAAGACCAGACATGTTTGGTATTTCATCCTCACGACTTTTTTACAACAAACTTCTTATATTCTTTTCAAATAAGATGTTTCTGGTGTTACTTGGGACAACGCTGACCGTTGTACGAACTGTCAAATACTTTAATCCTGTACACAAAAACACGTACTAGACTAATACTTATGACAGACATACAACGCTGACCGTTGTACGGACTGTCAAATACTTTAATCCAGTACACAAAACCACGTACTAGACTAAAGGAGTACAACGCTGTACGTTGTATGTCTGTCCCAGGCATAAAGGAGTACAACCAACAATCAATATGCAACTAGCGATTTGAAATTGGTTCACTGTTGTAGAACCCCTGGGTCCGAAGTACACCTTGAAGTCAGCACCTAACTATACATATTTGCGCCTTTGTTTTGATTTGCTGTGTTATTTGAATATTTGAGAGTGTGTTCGTGTGAGTTCATTATTAGGGGCGTATTATTAAGCTTGGGACCGAACTTGGGACCGATGTGCTAGTACTGACTGAGCCAAGAAAAAAATCGTATTTGTTCGGGACCTACTGATCTTAGAGTTAGTCTATGGTACAACGCTGTACGTTGTATGTCTGTCCCAGGCATTACCTTGCTCAGCCAACTACCACTAACCGATGAAAAACGCTCATCAAAACAAACTCTTACTCGACAAAATGTGACACATCAGTCACTAGTTTCCGAGCGATCGATTGAGTCGACCAGCTCGACAAAATTTCGTCGATCTCACCATCTGTAATAGCTAGATAGACATGTCGAGCAAAGTGACAGTCGATTCAACTTCTGTAATTGACCCCATAATTCAACAAAACCGATTATTTTGTTGAATAATGTCTAGATTTGTTTTACTAAGTCCGAAATTTAACGTAGACAGACTGTTGTTGTGGATTGCGTGATTCAATTCACGGTGTAAATTGCTTGTTCTCGAATTCATGACTGTCGTTTATGAATTTAGCTACGCATTTTCTCCGTATGGCCAATAAAGTCAATGTTCTGAAACGGGTTGTTCAACGGTCTGGTGACAAAGAAGCTACCTAAAGGTGTTGAAATCAGGGACCTGGCGGACAGCGATTTTCCTGTAGCCAACATCTCTAACGATCAAATGTCAAAAAATACATTGTTTGTAAACAATGCTGGCGTTCCTACCCGTAGTAACAAACGTCAGACGGGCCTTATTCAAATAAGGCCCGTGATGTGTTGCATACTGTCAAACGCTAGTAAATAGGATAGGGTTGCTAGGTCCCTGGTTGAAATTGAGGCATTCGTTGATGAACTTATCTGCATCATAGGCGTAGCCAGATGGGGGCAGGGTGGAGCCGTTGCCCCCCCTCCCTAACTTTTGATTTTATTTTTAGCTTTTTAATGTTTGTTTAAATTTTTTATTATTTATTTTTAATGTTTGTGAGATTGTCCCTTTACCTCAATGAAAAAGCGCGAAGTCGCCTCGATTTTGTAATAAGTTGTAGCAAAAAAGCGCAAAAAGCGGACATCCATGAAATTTTTTTTTAAATAGTAAACCCAACCTAGCGTATCTAAAAAAATATCTCTAGAAATGTTAACTATGATTCAAGCATTGATTGTTTTTTTCCCGCTAGCTGAAAGTGGAAAAAGCTATGCTCAGTTCAATTTTCAGTTCTTGAACTATTCATGATATGGGCCAAACCGAGCAATGTTACCCCGCTGATCAATAATATCCCGTTTTACGGTACTATAGTTTCGTATTATTGAGAATATGTATATGTTAATCATATCTTACAGTTTGATTCAGTATTTTTTCAGTACAATATTACAGTAAATATTGTTTCTGTATCCAAGAGATATTAATGGAGCACTTGCTACGATATAATCCAGATGAAACGAGACGAATCGTATCCGATTTTCAGACCAGTAATTTGATAAGCGTGTGAGAAAGCAAGACAGCATGCTAATCAATGCGAGAAGTTGAAGTGGTCTTATCATATTTAAAGATTTTATCCCTTTCTATGAGCATGAGCAAGATAATGAGCATGATTGACTGCCCAAGGTTGCTACTCCGTTGCTGCCAGATCAGCTGTTATAACACAGAGAACCAACAGATGATGGTTGAGACTAGCATACATCCTCAATGTGTAAAAACTGGTCATCCCAAACTAAGGCAATACTGGCGCCTGCTTCACCCGAATGCATGTCAAATAAGAAAAGGGTAGGGCCTCTGCACTTTCATTGGGATGTTGGATAACAGGATTGGGTGGCAGCAGGATTTTTTTTGGTAAACGATAAGCTGAATTCACGCGGCGTTTAGTGAAATATTTAAATATTAGTACCGATTCCTGATTTGAACCTATTTAAACCAACAGTGAGGATGCTATTGGGAAAATGCTGACAAATACTACATACTGGATACCAGACGACTGATTCCACGAAAGATTTATTTTAATTTTACTGACAAGTTTTGTGTGTACTAGAATTAATTCTGTTTACTTGCTTTGTATTCCTTCTATTTTTGTTGATTAATGTAGTGTACGGTTTAGAGATAAGGGGTTTTTACGCCACATGGCTTTTCCCTATTACATTTCAATAAGATGTTTAATCAGTTGGAATTATATAGATAAATAAATAAATAAATAAATTCTTATTGATAACAAAATATTCATAGCATTTTGTATTGTTTTCGTACAATGAACGAGTGTTCTTTCTGTGTCAACTAATGCTTCGTGCTTTTAACAGTTATGTAACAGCATTGTGGCATTGAATACGAAGGTAGTTTCTTGAAAAGTACAAATCAATTTCGGTGTAGAAAACAACGAATAGATTTGTTAGTTCTACATTCGATTTTGTAATAAAAACGAAATTTAATTTTCAGTGTGGGCGACCGGGTCGCGAGGAAAAGTACATTTACAGTAAAAACTGTTAACAAACTCCGTGGTTGTCGTATACAAAAATCCAACATGACTGTAAAATGAATATTTTGACACATTTTAGTACCCGTAAGATTTCAGCATGGTTCCTATTTTATGGGATTCGATTTTGAAACTTTTTTTTTCATTCCAGATCAAGTCTAGAATAGTTTAATCTTGTTGCCAAAATCGGACGGGTATTGTAAAATACTTTGGGTGAGTGCTGAAAAGTTAAACCACCCGCCGTTCAGGTGGATTGTCACAAAGTGAGGGCTCGATTCCCGCTCCATCCGACGGAACTCGATAATGTCCCTACTATATGGGTCCACCGGGCATTGTGTTGTCCGTTGTATAATGTTAAGTGTTCAGTCTGTGCAGCAACTGGTTGAAGACGGTGTTTCTCTCTCTCTCTCTCTCTCTCTCTCTCTCTCTCTGTCTCTAAAAAAAAACTAAGCTTGCCCCACCCTATTCAAAATCCTGGCTACGCCTATGATCTACATCGTAAAAGAGGGGATGCTTGAAAAGGAGCACATGTTGGCGGCAGAGGCTATGGTCTTGATTGGCAACTGGGTGCAAGGAGCGATACTGCAAATATTCCACAATCACTGCCAACCACAACCACAAAATTAGTTACGCTTATGAAAAGGCAGCGGAGGCATCAACGTCATAGCAAAAATCGTTCCGAATACCACTGGACCAACGCCACTCTCTCATTTCTGATGTTTGAAGATACGGTCATAATGGACTTTTTATGACAGCAGGTTTGACCCTGGAAAAAAAATCTACCCATTATATTTCTATTGATCGCATGCATTCAATTAACCTTTTTTTTTATCAATAAACAGTTATTCAGTTAATATTTCCAATGCTCAAGACTATATTGACGTGTTTATTCAATTTAAGCTATTATCGATAAGGAACATGCACAAAATCCGTTGTTTATGTACTCATTGCAATCACACTGGGATTGTGCTCCAATATTACCATCATTGGAGATAGAGACTTCGGCTTTGGTCTTCTGAGTAATACCACAAAATTCCTCGGATGTGTTGAAGGATATTTTTGGCTTGTAAGGGTTGTTCGATAGAAGCCAGTTTGAAAACCACACAAGTGGATCTTCTGGGCGCTCTTTGGCCATTATATAAAGTCCTTGCATCAGAACGGGATTCACCATAGCCGATAGGTAATTGTTCAAGTTGTGGTCTTTGAAAATAGGTTCCAATAGAAGCGACGGAAAGAAGAAATTTATTTCAAAATGGGCACTTTGTGTGTCTTCACTTCCGTGTATGGCATTTCGCAACTCGTCTCTACTATCTGCAAACATAGCGCGTAATGATCCTGGTGCCTTTTCGATTGCGTCTTGATACCGTTCCGGACCGATCAGCCATAGCAGCTCAGAAACGGCGCTTATCTTCGAAACACACATCGCCTGTATTGGTCCTTCAGTTAGCGCAACTATCCAGGCATGGTAGCAAGGATGATTTTTCTTGGAACGATAAAACTCTGATGCTTGCTCCGGAGTAAGTCTTACTATTCTTGATTGCAGGATGGTGAATCCTGCATCCGTTATGCGTCGAACAATAACGCTCTTATGCTTCATTGCATCTGGCTTGATAACTACGAGAGTTCGTTCAAAGTCTTCCATTTGCACCAACACTAAAAGAACAACTGACTGGAATACAAAGTGACACAATTTTAAAAACGATGTGAAAATACCCTAGGCCTACTAATGGCGCTTACGAATGTGATATGGTTTCTAGTTTTGTAGCAGCGCTGACATCATTGATTTGTAAGGAAAGGTTCACACAATATCCAGAACCTAAAATTTATTGGTGTACAGCAATGTAGTGCCAGATAGAAAATGAAAACCACAAAAGTACCTGTTTTTACTTACACACATGTGGTAAGCGGTGCAATAGCTACGTGCAACGATGCCCTTTGCTGCAATGGATATGATAGATCAAGGGCAAGGAGTGTTGATTAACTTTAATAATAAATAAGAATATGAATAAAATGTAGCTGTCGATTCTTGATGTATCTGATAGGTTTGCTTTGAAAAATCAATTCATCTTACGGGTATAACGGTATTATTTTAAACCTTATTTCGACAAAGATTTTTCATTAGGGCCTAACTGACAAACGTAAACAATGGCTTCTTCCGTAAATTTCCCGTGGCACAGTGGCTACCCATATAAGCTTACAATTCTATCGGATAGGTAAACTCTTCCTCTTCGAATTGACCGTGGTGGATTGATTAGGCGAGTTTTCAATGATGGGATATTCGCATTAAAAGCCATTGTTTACGTTTGTCAGTTAGGCCCTAATGAAAAATCTTTGTCGATTTTAGCTATGCAATTATATCCTTAGTTAACTTTAGCAGTCCAATCTACTATTAATAATTCTAATATACCAGAACACTTTGAAACGTTTAATCATGATACCATAGACTAACTCTAAGACCAGTAGGTCCCGAACAAATACGATATTTTTCTTGGCTCAGTCAGTACTAGCACATCGGTCCCAAGCTCGGTCCCAAGCTCAATGATTCGCCCCTAACAACGTAGCTCACACCAACACATTCTCAAATGTTGTGTCAATATAACATAGTGAATCAAAACAACAACCAAGATACTAGTACCGGAAGGTACAGAAAAGCGCAAGAATTATTGCAAGGTGCAGACTGCAAGGTATACTTCGGACCTAGGGGTTCTACAACAGTGAACCAATTTGCAATCGCTAGTTGCACATTGATTGTTGATGATACTATTCACATAATTAAAAATGAAAAAAATAAAAACGAACAATCCATCAAAGTAGATGCATATCAACCATGTCGAAAATGCGTTGTAATTTGCAATGGTGTTCCAAAAGCGAATGTACTCCCTTGATCAAAAAGTTCCCGGAATCACCACCATGTGGCGCTCTCGGCCACCCGATTTCAGTTTTCTTGTTTTTTTTTAGGTTGCCACAGCATTGATATTCTATGAAATTTTTAGCTTGATAACTTGACATTTACAAAAGCTACGCCGTTTTGCATCTGCGATTGTGTGTGTACTCGATTTTTTGCTATTTTCAAAATGGAATTGAATTTGCAACAACGAGTTTTTGCTGGTACTGGACCGATGTGCTGGTACTTCGTGAGCCAAAAACTAGATCCATTTCCTTCATGACTACCCAGCCGTTGGTGCAAGGTGTAAGCTGCACTTGGGACCAAGGGGTTCTACAATAGTGAGCCAATTTTGAATAGCTAGTTTCCTATTGATTGTTGGTGCTGCGTGACCGCAAAGTGCAGCAAAAGCTGAAGAGGAAGACCGAAGGCAAAGAGGTCTCATCGATTCGCACAATTTCATGGATCTTTCCACATTTCATTTGATGCCTTATAATGACGATTTTTCAGAGTAAATTTACCAAATGCACAGTATAATCCTAGCACAGACTTCATATTCAAGTAAGGAACGTCTCCTAGGCAGTCATCAATGTTATATAACGGGTACACCTTCGCATTTTAATTCAGTCTTACGGCAGTCGTGAAGCTGTGCATAAATCTGCCGAAGGAACGCAGTTGGCATCAACAAGCATCCTGGAGGGTGCACTGACGAACAGTCGTTACCCAGAGAGGCTTTTGTGCAGTTGGCAGTTGGTGCTGATGGTCCCGTCAACCTCGCTGCTGAAGCCTACGAGTTGGCGGGAAAAGCCGCTCGGGACAACGAGACAAGAATCATCCCACGTCACCTGCAGATGGTCATCCTCAACGACGAGGAGCTGAACCAAGAATACCAAGAAGAAAACCGAAGTTCAATCGCGAACCATGTTTCTCCCCCGTCAAGTAAATCCGTCCTTTTCAGGACGACCAAATCAGTTTGCCAATTAAAGGGTTTGGTTGAATTTTTCTCTTGTGCTGATTGAAATTTTAATTACCACGCCCCGGCTGAACATAGCATTCATTAAACGCCTCATCCCGGAGTAAATGACAAGCACGTTGAACAACCAACAAACGAATTCTAGAACGGATAATTCGAGCCGAACTGCAACACGTCCGCCCGACCATTTAGTAGAGTTCATTTTAGTACCTAGTTGTGCATACCGGATTAGTTGCTGGTGATGGCAAGTACATAAGGCATATTTCTGTTAAGAAAATCATCAGTCTAGCGTGCAGTAATTAAAACTAATTATTGTGGCGCAATAACTGAATTTCGCCTCTTTGGTGCAATTTGTATCACATTGCCTTCGTTGGTACCGCCTTCTTTCGAGCAAAAGCATCCGACGCCATTACATAACAACTCTTAGCAGTACATTTTGATTCAGTCTTATGACAGTCGTGGAGCTGCGCAGTGGCTGTAGGGTCGCAGTTGGCGGCAGCTAGCATCATGGAGGGTGTACTGGCGAGCAGTCGTTGCTCGGAGAGGCGTGCAGTTGGCTGTTGGTGCTGATGCTCCCGTCAACCTCGCTGCTGAAGCCTACGAGTTGGCGGGAAAAGCCACCCGTGACAAAAAGACAAAGATCATCCCACGTCACCAGCATATGGTCACCCGCAACGACGAGGAGATAAACTATGAATACCAAGAAGAAAACCCAAGTTCAATCGCGAATCATGTTTCTCCCCCGTCAACTAAATCCGTCCTTTTCAGAGCGAACAGATCAGTTTGCCAACTAAAGAGTTTGGTTGAATTTTTCTCTTGTGCTGATTGAAATTTTAATTACCGCGCCTCAGCTGCAAATAGCATTGCTTTAAACGCCGCGTCCCGGAGTAAATGAACAAACAAAGAACAAAATTCTAGTATGGATAATGCGAGCCGAACCGCAACACGTCCGACCGACCATTTAGTAGAGTTCATTTTTGTTCCTAGTTGTGCATAGAGGATTAGTTGCTGGTGATAGCAAGTAATTAAGGCATATTTCTGTTAAGAAAATCATCCGTCTAGCGTGTAATAATTAAAACTAATTATTGTGGCGCAATAATTGAAGTTCGTTCCCTTTGATGCAATTTGTATCACATTGCCTTCGTTGGTACCGCCTTCTTTCTTGCACTAGCATCCGACGCCATTACCTAATATCTCTTAGCAGAACATTTTGATTCAGTCTTACGACAGTCGTGGAGCTGTGCAGTGGCTGCAGGATTTGCTTCATTCATCGGCCATTATCGAAGATGCGCTCGACTGCGCCCATTAAGTCGTCTGGTGCTCTGCTTCATAGCGATATGAGTCGCCGTGACAAATTTCCGGTCGAATTCATCGTCTTCTCTGGAAGGGCAATACATCGAGCGCGTTGCCGCCGGTCCCCCTCAGCTACCTCGCTGCAGTGATGGAATACCTAATGACTGAAGTCCTCGAACTGGCAAGTAACGCCGCTGCGACAACAAGTAGACAGAATCATCCCACGTCATCTGCAGCAACGACGAAGAGCTGATGAAACTTCTTTCCGCTGTGACCATTTCACAAGGTGTTCTTTTCAGACCGTGAAGAAAACCTAAGTTCAACCGCGAACTATGTTCTGCCCGTCATCAATTAGAACCAGTCCTTTTCAGGACGAACAAATTAATTTACCCAATTGAAGAGTTTGTTTAATTGTAGTGGTGTGCTGTGACCTCGCAATACAACAAGCTTTTCTAAATTTTATTTGCGATTTGAATATATCACCTATCAAACGAGCCAACGAAACCTTTCGTAGTGAGCCGCCGTTCAATTTGAGAGCCGCGGTTTTTTTTTTTTTTCTTTTTTCCTCTGTTCGGGACATAAACCACTGCGACCAGTAATTTGATCTATTGTAGTATGAGCCGCGGTTTAATTTCGGTTTAATCTTCCGCATCTTAAGTGAAAAAACATACAGGACAATGACAGATCATTATAATTTTGGGGGTTGACTTTGGTTTTTATGCTTTTTGCTTCTCACATCCACTACAGAGTAACAAACTAGTAGATGTCTTCATTCACGTGAAGCCGATGGTGATTTTTCCGTGTATTTTCTACGAAATATTGAATTTTTCAACAATCCTAACCGAAAATGTCGAAAGAATCCGTATCGTGGAACGTTGCGGAAACCCTTCGGCGAAAGTAACGAGTGCAGCGGGCGCTGGCTCGCGAGTTCCGTCTTCCTCCTCCGACACCGACCAATCCTCCGGAAATCGACGATACGATGGAGTGCTCTGTCCCGATCGCGAGTGACTCCGTGGCCGATGTGAAAGCCAAGCTCGGGTAGATTTATACCTTCCCGATATGATCGGGTCATGGGAGGAAATTGCATCGTTCGTGGCGGATTACATCGTTTACGAGCCTCTGCCGGATCAGATTAATATGGAAACAAATAAAACTGAGCAACGCGTTGGGTCCTGAGTGGCATTGTGAGGCTCTCTTCATCGACTTTCTCTTTGTGTTCCTACGGCTATGTAAAAACATGTTCAAGTATTTTCAACGCACATAATATAAAGTGCAATTAAGGATCCAATGTGTCAAAAACATCAGCAAATCGTTTAATAGAGAAGCTGTTGACGAGAAAGAGGGTCAACGGGGAGAGTCTCTCAGTGTTGCTTGGGACCTGATGCGTTGTTCAGCTTGAAATAATTTATTTCTACCAGGTTTTGAAGACAATATCTAGTATTTCTCTATTTCTCAAAACGGACACATCCGGAGTTGGGTACAGGCGACTCGTGATGTAGTAAGTGCTCTCAAGGACGTGGAGCAAGACAGGTAATTGTTACCCATTGTATCTATATTGATAAAATTTATTTTAATAGGTTTGTGTTGATCATCGGTTGTGTCGATATTTTGTTCCGCAATATTTTGTTATCGGGCGTAGCGTTTTGTATATTGTTTCGGTTGCCTATTGTTCGTTGCGCGAGTGATCGAGTGATCATGAGAAGTCGTGGTTCGCCGGGTAAGATGGGTCGGTGGTGAGGTACATAATTAATTGTGATCCAAATTATTCGTTCGCCATTCTCGCCGGGCCACCCTATCTTGGAATAAATAAACCACTGTTCCTTTTGGTGTAGATCGGTTAAAGTTGGCTCTCAAGCGTTGAGATGAACTACCTTGTTTTCCTAATGAAATACCACTATCACACTGTGTGAGTGGCCCCAATAGCATCCTTACTGTTGGTTTAAATTGGTCCAAATCGGCTTTGCAGCATTATTAAAAATCACTTTGTCTTTCCAATGAAAAACCACAATCACAGGTGATTCTAAGTAGGGTAGATGTGTTACTGCTGTGTAGCATAAGGACCTTTTCTATTAACCACCCACACTTGTGAGTGGCCCCAACGGCATCCCTACTGTTGGTTTAAATCGGTCCTCAAACTCGGTGTTTTAACATACTCTTTTATTCTGCTCAAATAAACCACCCACACTTGTGAGTGGCCCCAACAGCATCTTTACTGTTGGTTTAAATCGGTGCCAAAATTTGAATAGCTTGAATGTGCATCTCTGTACAGAGAATAAATCGGGAACATAGTTAAATGTCTTATTCGCTGCCGACGCGACGTCAGTTGAATTCAGCACACCGTTTACCAAAACGGATTCCGCTGCCAACCCAACCATTTTATCCAACATCCCAGTGATTTCTCGTGGAAGTGCAGAGGTGTTCTCGGCTTCCAATAAAGCGAGTACCACGTCAACATATTCCTACCCATTCCCTACTTGACCTGCATTCGGGCGAGGCCGGCGCCGGTATTGCCTTAGTTTGAGATCACCAGCTTTTACACATTGAGGATGTATGTTAGTCCCAAGCATCATCTTTTGGTTCTCTGTGTAATAACAGCTGATCTGGCAATAACGGAGTAACAACCTCGGGCGGTCAATCATGCTCATGCTCATGCCGGAGGGGAGGGATAGGGGGGGGGGGAGGGTAGGGGGGGGGGGTATAATAAAATTTTTTATGGATTATAAAGTAACTACTAACAGCTTCTTGGGGCGTGGAGAGATAGAGAGATAGAGAGAGAGAGAGAGAGAGAGATAGAGAGAGAGAGAGAGAGAGAGAGAGAGAGAGAAGAGGGGGGGCGTCTTTACAGAAAAAGAAATCCGCTTCAGTCTTTATGAACACCCGAGAGTTCACTTTGTACATTTGCAGACCGTGAAACAAATAATAAGAATGATCGGTTCCAATTAGTAGAATTTCATTTTATTAAAATTATTTTGCTCCTTTTTTTTACAGAAAAAGTAGATAAATGATATGGACAGCCTAATTGAAGAGCCCGTTAATTTTGACTCATATTTTCTTTAAAAGTTTCAGCCATTCTTCACCTATCACCTGAGATGGCGAACGCTCCTAACATTTCTTACTCACCAAATACTTTCTCCCTGACAAATGCTGCTCACTCGTTTTATTTTTCCTATATTTAGTTAGAAAAAAAATCTTAAGAGATACAAAAAGTCGATCATATACAGGAAGGGTAACGGAAAGATAAACAGGACAGCCTAATTCGAACTATAGCACTTCTTGGTATCGTTTACAATCGGAAAACTCTTCCGCCACTTAAATACTAAAAAAATGATAGTGATGGCCCACCGGTTCAGTCCTGCCACTTGCCTAGCTTTTTCTTTGCGCAAAACTGGCTTGCCTGTAGAAAGAATAACGATAATTAGTATGACATTTCAAACTCAGTTTCGAAAACATTCAATACGTACATTACAATTCTGAGCGTTCTTTTCATTAGCGCACCAATGCGCTGGTCCCCAAGAACATTCGTTATCTCCGACCATGTAGACCTTTTTCTTCTCCATATGATCTGCATTCTCAACTTCATCTTCGAATTTGACATATCCGGTGGGACTGTTGCACATTCCCATGTTTACGCAAACTTGCTCTTTTTCGACCAACTTCTGCAACTGGCGCACCATGCTGACTCCATAAACCTCGAGCATTTTCTCGCACTTCTCGTAGTACTTGGCTGGAACTTTGTTACAGATTTTTTCAACGTCCTGGACAATGTCGTAATCGATCTTCTTATTGCCCAGAATATCGTCCACGGCCTTTATGGCTCCTTGGCAGACAGCACATTCGATAATTTCCACTGGAAACAGTATATAAGGAACTTGATTAATTTCGATTTTACAAACAAGAAAATTGATACATACAATTACTCTCTTCCAACTTTTGGAGTTGCCTTTCGCAAAGTGCCAGTCTTGTACAAATCTCCTTCGGTGGCAGAGTAGCTAAAAATTTGATAATAAAGTCTCCGTACCGATCAATCATATGATTGCATTGTTTGGTCACAGTATTGGGAAGTTTTGAACAAACGGTACGGACGGCGTTCTCGATTTCTTCTGTGGTTTTTTTGTCGGCCAATTCGGATTCCAATTTAACCATTACAAATTCGCACATGGCACATTGGGGTGGTTGACTTTGTGGCTCGCTCACTTCAATTGCCGATAAAAGTTCTTTTGGTGGCTCCATAACGATTGCTGGTTCAACAACGTAATCCAACAGTGCTTCGTCAACTTCCACTGAGGACCAAAAACATGTTTAAAAAAAAAGATCTAAAACAGTATTCTAAACATTTTAATACTTACACTCATCGACCTCTTTGGCAATGCAGAATCCAAGAGAGTGACAGATCTCCTTCGGGGACAGTTGCTTCATCAGAAGATCTATAATCTGATCGCTATGTTCATCAATGTATCGCTCGCATTTGGTCTTGTACTTTCTCAAACGATCGCAAGCGTGCTCCAGAGCTTCCTTGATCTGTTCCTTGCTTTTCTTGTTCTTTACTCGCTTCTCGACTTCCTTGACCATTTCTTCGCATACAAGACATTCTGGAGATGTAACAGTAGCCTGATGATCGATTGTTACTTGACCGTTAACAGTATAATCAGCAATTTCGTTCGTTTCAATGTCGTAGTGATTTCGTTGTTGCTGACGGGAGTCGTGCTCAAATTCCATGTTCAAAAGGCTCAAATCAGGACGCTGGTCGACACAAAGCTTCAGATAGACACATATTTCCTGTGGAGTAAAGTCCGACACCAACATTTCGACGAGCTCCGAAGAGTAAGTATCAACAAAGTCGGTACATTCCATTTTTAGTTTGGGTGATAGATGAGAACAGAGTTTGCTTAAAGCTTGTTTGATATTTTCTTTGGTACGGTCATTCTTAATACTCTCCTCCAGCTGAGTAACAGCGAACAGGCAAAGAGGACATGTGGGTTTATCCTTGCCCGCGTTGGCATCAATAGTAACGTCGATTTGAGCAGGAGCGAAGATTTCAATGTCATCCCGCGCTGCCGGGCACATGTGTAGTTGTGGACAGATCTCCCGTGGATCCATAGATTGAATTAAAAGTGCAATAACGGCATCGCCATACACGTCAACAAAGCTATGACATTCGCCACGGATGGCCTTGGGCAACTTTTCACACGTCGTACCGACAACATTCTTGATCTCATCTTCATTGGCCGGTTCGCTCAAAGCTTCCTGAACAAAGTGCATGAAATACTCGCAAAGTGTACAGAACTTGCCATTTTCGACCAAACGTAGAGACAATGGGGCTCCCATTAGTCTATCGATTGGTAACTGAGCCTGTTGAATTTCAACTGCAGACAATTTGGGTTCATTCTCCCCGAGAAATTTTTTGGGGGGCTTCTGCTGTTTTTCGTGGATAATAGCCACTCGCAGTGGAACGGTCGGCATGATCGGACCATCCAATTCCTTGTTCACTCCCTTCGGACAAACCCCAATCATAAAGCATGCGCTGTTGCTATCCAGGTTATGCACGAGAGTACTGTAGATTTCCTCATAATACTGGTCTACCAGGTTCAAACATTCGTCGCTGAAAGTTTTAGTTTGCTTGCAAAGCCCTTCCAATACTTGCTTGAACTCAAGCTCGGTGGTGTTGGCAATCAGTACATCCCGTAGGTGATCAACTAGCTGTTCACATAGTTTGCATGGAATATCGTCACCTAGCTGTTCATCGTCAACTTTGATGAAACCAACTCCTCCCATAGGACGGATTTCGATTTCATCGCTAGATTTTGAAGAAATACATTGAACAATAAACCAACAGAACATTTTGACTAACACTCACCTTTTCTCGTGCTGATGGAATTTACTAGCACAGGCTCCTGACATGTGGCAAACATTTTTTGCGTTGAATTCCTTAATCATATGGTCATAAATCTCGTTGAAGTAGCTAAGCACAATACTGGAGCATCCATCAGAGAAAGATCCCATTTGACCACAGAGCCTTAAGAATCCTTCCAAAACTTGGTCGCGATCAGTAGCATGGAACCGATTGGTGATTAATCCAGCAATTTTGTTACACTTTCCGCAATTGAATTCATCTTTTAATTCTTCGCTCTCATCAACGGAACCATCCACATCGTCCTGATCTTTCGGTTTAACAGCCGGCATTTCCTCCAGCATTTTATCGATGACAGCATTGTTGCATAAACCAGCCACGCTACATACTACGTTAGGGTTCATTTGCGATGCAAGTGCTTCCACCAGCTCCGGAATGAAATCATCGGCTAACTTTTTGCACTCTTTCTTGACTACCTTGACTGGGATCAAGTTGCAAGAACCCTCGAAGACGGCCTTCAGATCGGCTTGAGTTTCATTGCTTTCCAGCTGATCGCGGGCCTGCTTGACCATATCCAGACAGATGTTGCAAATTTCATCGTTATCGACGGGGTACTTTTGCTTTTCCCACACAGTTTGAATGCAATGTGTTACCGCCCCGCAATTCTTAGCATTCCTGGAATGTATCGAAAGAAAATAAATATGATTAATACCTTTTTTCGTCGTAAAATGCGATGTGTTGATTATAGCAAATTAACTCCCGACTAATTGTAAAACGCTAAATCGAAAGCTCTTTCAGTGAAATGAGTCATGTTAAGTGTACGTACAATTTTATTTAATAATTTTACAGATCATAACTCATGTATATTTAAAATCTAAGATGCATATCCGTTCCTTGGTAGAGATTTTATTATAATATAATAAAAACAAATATTTATTTTATTTTTTTTTTTTTTTTTTTCCTTTTTTGGATTTTTTTTTTTTTTTTTTTTTTGGTAGGACCACCCGGGTTTAAGGGGGCCCAATTGGTGTTTTTAAAAATTTGTGGGGAAAAAAAAATTTAAATTTTAAAAATTAAAAATGAATATAAAACCACAAACCTCTTGTTCATAAAGGTCTATATTTAAAAAAATTAGGGGGGGAGGCGTGGGGGGGGGGGGGGGGGGGGGGGGGGGTGGTATTTAAAAAAAAAACGCGTGCTCCCGTCGGCCGTTTTTTTTTTTTTTTTTTTTTTTTTTTTTTATGGGGGAGGGATAGGGTATGTGTCCCTTGACTCAGCCTATTATCCAACCATCGATTACATTTTTCCGTATAACTCATAAAGTTTTGAAGCTGTAAGCGAGATTCAACTAGTTATACAATTGCTAAGATAAGTTTGATAAGATATTTGGTAGTAAGTATCACGAAAAGTTATACAACTCTTTTTATGAACTCAGAAACTTTCGAGGGATATGGATTTAATGTCGGTCTATAAGCTCCAAATTGGGTCTATTCATGGATGCAACTTCGTCCCATTCGATGGATTTATTACTAAATGCAGTCTTTGTACAGTTTTTTTTTCTAATTTTATGAATTAAGGCATTTTCAGCTGCATTCGCTTTACCTAACACAAAATTTAACAAAACAAACTAAAATTAAACTGCTTCGAAACACTTAAGTGATGTTCATATATGATTTATCAGCCATTCAATAATGAAATTATTATAATTCACTATACAATGATTTGGTTCCTTCGGTTTGTATTTAGATGAGCCACTTGAATATAAACAACTGCAAACTCATGCATTTCCACTTCAAATTTTACCAATAACAACCTTTTTACTACGTTATTGGTGCAACAGGCCATAGTTGGGAACATACAAAAAAATATGTCCCCAACATTGGGTCTACGATTTTCTTGTAAAGTCATAGTTATTGTAGTTATGTGAACAGTAAGTTTGTAACGTGTAACTATTTTCTGTACATCCAGACTGCATTACTCGCTTTATCGATTCAATTAAGCCAAATTTAGATCACTTGAAGATCGTGTAGATCATCTGTTCAGCTTAACGAGTAAAATCATGATGCCCCAAAAGTTCAAGAAATCGAAAATTACGCGGATGTGAACTACTATAAATTGATTAATATTGTCTCAATTGCTTTGGATTACATTGGTCATCCTAATAGCAACATGATTTTGTTGATTATCGCTAAATTAATGACATATTTGGTACATAGGCCGAATGAAGGTGATAGGCTAACATTACATCCCGTTACCCTACTCCAGAATCGATCGCACCAAGGAGCAATAAAGGGACTTCAAGCAGTAAATATCGGAGAAGTCTTTAGCCATCCGAAAAATAAAGCCTAGAGCTCTTGATGCCTTGTCCACGATGTACGAGATGTGAAACATGTACGTCAACTGAGAATCCAGAATAACTCCTAGATCTTTGACGTAAGTCGTACGTTTGATTACCGTGCCTTGAAGCTTATAGTCGAAGAGAATCGGCTACTTTTTTCTAGAGAAAGTGATCACCGAACACTTCTCCGGATTAACCACCATGCGATTGAGGAGGATATTTGCTCACTGGTGCAGACCAGTGAGCAAATATTTGTAGCTGCTGTTGTAGGAGGTGAAAATCGTTGATAGACTGGATTTGTAAAAAGATCTTCAGGTCATCGGCATACGAAAGACGGGGGCCTACGAGGGCTAGATTATTGAAGTACAGCACGAAGATCAGCGACCCTAAATGCGTCCCTTGAGGTATTCCTGAAGTGGCTGGAAAAACGTCGGACATGCAATCACCAACAGCAACTGTCAGCAGACGATCAGTGAGGTATGAGCGAAACCATTGTAAGAGGCTTCCATTTACTCCAAGCTTATGTAGTTTTGCGAAAGCGATGTCGTGGTTGAGCATGTCGAAAGTTGCTGAAAGGTCTGTATAGATGACGTCCGTTTGCGCCCTTTTGGCCATATTTTCCGTAATAAACGAAGTGAGACACAACAGATTAGTGGTAGTGGAACGGCCGACCATGAACCCGTGTTTATACTCACTTAAGTATTGCTTGCAGTGGGAGAGTAGAGGGTCTATCATAACGAGCTCAAATAGTTTCGATACCGCGCTCAAAGACGAAATGCCTCGGTAATTATTCACATCTCGTTTGGTTACCTTCTTGTGAACTGGGAACAAGTGAGCAACCTTCCAACACGAGGGAAATATGCCACTTGATGTGAAAATCCGGAACAGACGATGCAAGGGGGGCAGCAGAATGGAAATGTGTTTCTTTAGAAATACTGACGGAACTCCATCTGGGCCAGGATTGAAGGATGACTTGAGCTGCGATGCGACGTTGGAGATCATCTCAATACTGATATCGATTGCACCAAATGAGTGACCATGCAGAGGAACGTGGTTCGTAGCCGCAGTTATCTGATTGTCAGTAACATTTTCGTCAGTGATTATGCTGGCAAACTTGATCGAAAACAAGCGGCAAATATCCTGAGGAATGGAAGCGGTTTCACCGTTCAAGACCATGGGCGATGGCAGTCCAGACTCCCTGCGCTGCTGATTAACATATCTCCAAAAAGATTTCGGACGTGATTTCAGCGTTCTTTGGACATTTTGTTGGTATCGAGCATAGACGACTAACCCACTTGAACTCGTAATTGGGCCTCACGTAGAAATGTTTCAAGGGAAGCGTGCGATATTTAGTGTATCTTCTTAGTGCTGCTCTTTTGGTCGATTTAAGCTTTTTAGTTCCTTCGTCTGCCACGGATGAAGAGAGTCTTTTTGGCGAATAGTTTTCAGCGCATGCCTGTCAATGACGTATGCCAAGACATGAGAAAATGTGAGAGCGGCATTGTTAACGTCGTCAGCGTCCAGAATTGTATCCCAGTCTATGTTGACCAGCACCTCGGTTATGCTACGATGGTCGGCTTTCCGGAAATCATACGACACAGGCGCTGGAAAGTCAGCATAGTCGTTGTCCAGACTTTCAGGAATGGAAACGACTAGACGTGGATGATGTGGGACATGCTTAACCAAAGGGGCGGGGCCGTAGAGATGAACGGAGCGGTGTCTCGAGCACTTACAAAACAGAGGTCGAAGCTGTGGTGATTTTCGTTCACTGCGTGGTTATTTTGGGAAAGTGTTGCCACGCTATAGCAATCGAGAAGATGTAAAGCTTCTGAATGAAGCACGGATCTTTCGCAGTCAGGATGGAGAAAGCCACTGCGAGACGATTTCCACGAAATATTAGCCAAATTGAAGTCACCTAGCACCATAA
This sequence comes from Aedes koreicus, assembly GCA_024533555.2. NCBI lineage: Eukaryota > Metazoa > Arthropoda > Insecta > Diptera > Culicidae > Aedes > Aedes koreicus. The sequence goes on from JAHHFK020003766.1 coordinate 321,924, forward strand.
ACTCATCCGTTGAAGCCGAGTTTTCAACTATAGAGAAAAAGGAATGCGCCTCACTGAATTCGGTATCACGTGTCCGAGCAGGTGGAGTATATAATAGAGTGCCCTTATAAAGGGTGTATCTGATAAAAATGGCACACAGAAAATTCTGTGGTATTTTTGTAGTGTAAGGGAAAAAAAACCTAAAAAAATTTGAGGAGGTTTTTCTATATTGTGTATTTTTTACTTCCGAAGTTTCATAGTTATACATTCAGTAGTTCCAGTCATGTCGTCGAAACAAGAAATTGTCGGTGAGAAAATTTTGTGCACTACAATCAAAATCCAGGGCGTCCCACCGGTGGATTGCTAAAAGGCTTGGAATTGCAAATACAACTGTGTCTCGTGTAATAAGAACCTTCAAGGAGCGTCTGAGTGTCCAAAGGAAGGAAGGGAGTGGTCGTAAAAGTGGTCCAATGGACAGTAAAATGGCCAGGAAAGTCGTACAACAATTCAAGAACCGTCCAAACATGTCAATTCGAGATGTCGCTAAAAAGTCTAAGGTGTCAGTCGGTTTTGTGCAGAAAACCATGAAGCGTGCTGGGTTACATGTTTACAAAGTGCAAAAAGCCCCAAACCGGAATGAAAAACAAAACATCACTGCGAAAACCCGCGCCCGGAAACTTTACACGAAGCTGCTCACCAAATCCGGTTGCATCGTGATGGATGACGAAACATACGTCAAGGCCGACTTCCGTCAACTTCCTGGGCAAGAATATTTCGTTGCCAAGTCGAAGTTCGATGTTCCGGAGGATGTTCGAAAGAAGAAACTATCGAAATTTGCAAAGAAGTTTCTAATCTGGCAGGCGATTTGCGGATGTGGTGAAATAAGTGCTCCCTTCATCACTTCCGGAACAATAAACGGTGCGATTTACACGGAAGAGTGCCTTAAGAAGCGTCTCTTGCCATTCATTAAGAAGCACAAAGGATCAACTCTGTTTTGGCCTGATCTAGCATCCTGCCACTACGCTCGAAACGTATTGGAGTGGTACCGAGCCAACGGAGTCAATTTTGTGCCAAAGGATATGAACCCACCAAATTCACCGGAACTTCGTCCAATTGAAAAATTCTGGGCAATTATGAAAACGGAACTTCGCAAACATCCCAAAACTATAAAAACAGAGCTAGAATTGAAGAAAATTTGGGTAAAAACAACAAAAACACTGGGAAAATCGGTTGTACAAAATTTGATGGGTGGAGTGAAAAGGAAGGTGCGGGCATTCGGGATGGGAGACGAAATTGAATAAAACAAATTTGTAAATCAAAACTCATTGTAAATCAAAACTCATTAGTAGTTCTTCATTCCCTGAAAATCCGAATAATCAGTTTAATTTTTGATGAGTATATATGTGTGTGCCATTTTTATCGAATACACCCTTTAGCGGGGTTTTTTTGATAATTGGAGATTGAGAAAACGTCCATTTGCTAATCAAAAGCAACGAACGAAGCAACATCCAGGCACAGCTTGCGAGGCTGGCATTTAATTTCAAATGCACTCACCACGTCTAAGGCATATCGACCCCATCAAACCCATCGAACACAAATGATACCTGATTCACTGATGTTATCACGCTTACCCCTACTCCATTGTTGTACCGTCATTATATTATAATGGATTTGACAGCCACTTTTGGTTCAGTCTCTGTTCTGAACGATAAACAGATTACTTTTCAGGCTTTTCAAACGGTTCAATACCACATTGCATTGCTTGGCCTGTAACATAAGGAACTTAATGCCACGTCATTTTTTGGACCGGACCAGGAAGATGTTTTGCTATCAATTTCGATATTTTGAGAGTACGAACAAAAACAACCGGAGCAACTAATCATTAAAACTACATTATTACCTTTACCAAATCAAGTCCCGTCAGAGGTTTGAAAAACAATATTGGCATCCCATCCGATAAAAGACGCGATCAATGACATCACCTCCCATAAAATTTCCAGGCACCTCGGTTAAAATAACCCAGATCAATAGGAACAAAACCTGAACGTGATTGTCCGAGGAATGATTGATGCATTCAAGCTGACTATCCCTATAGTTCAGAAAACGCATATAAAGTTTCTTAGTGTAGCTCAGCCTAAACAGTGACAGTAACAATATCACCCTGTACTAGCATGTCAGCTTAAAAGACACTTAACTCGGACAGGGTTAGTTCAATCACTTATGGAGCAGAATTACAAAATTGACATTCTCGAAACGTGATGTAGTTCAAATGTGGCAGTAGCAGTAGCCTCAATGACGATACTCAACTGCAAATTATCGCTTTTAAACGGATGGCTTTGTTTGGATTTTGCATCGAGTCGACGTGATAACCTTTCTCAATTTTGCGCTTTCAGTTGTATTGTTTTCTGTATTACTGACTTACAGGATGGCATATGTAAATATGTGTGCATATACATTATAGGGTGACGTGTGAAATGGGTATGCATTTTAGTATGGTTAAACTAGTTGGACTTGAGAATTTTATGTCTTAAAAATGTACCTCGGATTTCAGATAAACCACCTTTTTTTATTCTTAAAACAAAACTGACACCCTTGAGTTGGGAAGGCGGTGTAAAATAGTCCACGCACCCAAAAGAGTCAAAAAGATCATTGAGGATGCATGAACCTGAAGAAGTTAACTAAGAAATCAATCAATACGACCAATTTTGCATCCACTTACCCTACATACATACCGACAAATAAACCGAAACATTCAGTCGGTTATCGCTTCTAACCAGCAAACAAGAAAGAGTGAGTAATCAGCGGCAGTTTCAGTCTGCTATTATCGGACAGCAGCGTCCAACAAACAGCCGAGTTTACCATCTTTGTTTGTAAATAATATCTGCTCTGACGAATTAACAAAACAACGCGAACGGCGAACCCGAGAGCGATCGATGAGTGAGTATATAGACTAACGAGCGGTAATTTGCACTGCTGACCATCATGATGATAAGCCGCGTACGTATCAGTTCTACCCATGGGTGAACATGGAAACAAAATCTGGGTCAATACAGGAAGCAAAGTCAATCTTCCCTTCTATTAAGCTATTCTAGACGCATCGCAAAGTAGTCTGTGAGTATAATAGCCATCGCACGAAATTCTTAAACGTGAACGCTGTTTGAACTAAAATTGGCCTCTGCATTCTGAAATCTAAGCTAATCGCGAAAGCCGGAGACAGAAACGCGCAGAAAGACGCGCAGTATGCAAATTAGCACTTGATTGGATATGGGTAGAATGGCACCATCAAACCATGGGTGATGGTTGCTTCCAAGCACGAATGGCGCGGTCCGATACGCGTGATGATTGTTTTCTGCGATTTTGAAAGCACGTTTTTGAGGAAGAGGAAAACTGAAAATCTCTCATGAAGATCACTAAGGATTTACGAGTTTACGATTTGGGCATTTGCTTCGGTTTTGGGAAACCATGTTTAAAATTAATTCTACGATGGACAGCGTTGGATAGATACGATAAAATTAGAAGCAGCCTTCGCTGCAAGCAACCATGAATCCAACATTCTTGATCTCATCTTCATTCAACTTCTATGAGTTATGTTCTTATCTATTGTAGTATAGGGAGGAGCACTTCTTCGGCAGCATAGCATAGCACAAACAAGGTACTAGCTCTGAACTGTTGTTAAGATGGAGACGCACCTTTATCGGTTGCTGTTAGATAGTGATTTGTGAACAATCCCTACCTCTTAGATAAATGATGTGTCCCTTTCCAACATACCAGAGCTGTCCTGACCACGTCCTTGCAACTGGCGGGGATAAGGAATGTTAGTCCGACACTTACTTATGAGAGATGCGGAGAACTCCACGACCCCTAATAAGTGTCACTGGAAAAGTGGAATTGTGTTAGTAGGGAGGGTAAGCATTAGGATACGCTCAACAAGCGATGTTTGCAAATTTCTATGTAAGAAATTAAGTTGGTGATAAGTTTGTCCGTTGTAGATTTCCGCCGCCAGCTACCTAAATATATTGTACGAAAGTTTCTGCTCTTGCTCTCCGTCACTCCTGGAAGATAATTAAATTTATGGGTATGCAATAATAAATAGAGTAAAATTAAATGAGAATGAGGAATTGACGCTTCAAATCAAGTGTTCAGCAGCGGGACCCATTTCCGTAATCCTTGATTTTTTTTTAATGTTAGTGTCGTAGTGCTCCACCCTATCTCGTGTCCTTAATTGTGTGCACGTCGTGAACATCATCACTAATGATCATGATGAAGTATTTGGTATCGATACAGGAGTCATTCTGGCTTTAATATTGAAACACAATTCTAAAAGATCATTTTACAAGATGACAGGTGGCGGTCTCCGGCGCTATTTGGTCTTTTGATGCTATTCATGTTGCTTTCGGAGCACAGTGCTTTTTTGTCAAGATTCATTCATGAATGGAAACAACAGCTGATCAGAAATGCCTAGTAAAATGCTCTATTGAAAGCCAAAAATTATGGCTGAGCGACAAACAGTAGAGCACACCAGGGTTGTAGTTCTCTTATTTAATTCATCACTTGAAAATGCATCCTAGAAAACAAAGAATTGACGCACGAGTTGCTTGTTTATTTTTGGATTTTCGAATGTAAGCAAGCAGTCGTACTTTCAACATTTTGTTTTTCGAGTAGAATCAATATCGTACTCAAAAAGACAATCGAACTCCATTACCCTACACTTTTGAGAGGTTGACTACTGTGTACACTGTACACGGTACGTGCGTTTTATGCTAAAATCGATTTCATTTAGAATTTGGCCACACAAAATGGATGATTTCTGCGAGTAGAAATAACCTACAAATAATCTAACGGTATTGCAGGTTTTTCAGCTTTTTGACAAAAATACAAAAAAAAATTCGTCAGCTTTTCCGATGAATTTTCGAACTTTCTCATCGTCCATCAAAATGCATCCGTTGTGCATGCTCATTACTTGCCCGTACAATTTTCTTGCACGGATTTTGGCAACCAGGTTTTATTTCCGCATCCTGTTGGGATGTTTACCAACAAATCGTATTCATGCACTGATAAAAAAAAAAGTAATCATTGTATCTATGTGCCCCACACATGAATTTTTGCAATAAAATCAACAAATGATATCTATTTGTAACCACACATACTTCCTATGTGTACACATAACAACCATGTGTGGCCACACATACTTTATACTTGCCACATAAATTTCATATGTGTTTCTCAACGGTTCTGTTTATGTGTGAACAAATGAATATTATGGTGAATTTTACATGGATTTTTGCCTTTATATATGTGTGGATTTTTATCCGTGTGATACACTCAGCGAAATAAACTTTCGATATTCATAAGATTGAATTATGAGTATTTGCCATAAGAAATCAGTATGAATTTAATAAATTTGCCTTATGCTGAAAAAATAAAAATATCGAGCAACCTTGAACGTATGGGTCCAGTGACTTGGCCACTAGTACATATCAGGAAAACTTAGAGGCGTACAAGATCAACGTCGTGTAAAAAAAATCGATTCATAAGTTAGGCTTATGAAATTCCAAAGCATCGTTCATAAGTTGAACCTTATGAAATTCTTATGTTTATTTGCCTAAGTGTACGACCGAAATGTGTGTGTGTCTTTGTGTTAAATCTAACAACCATTGGCTGGCAATGGTATAATGGGAGAAATCAGCTTGCAACAATACTATTAGTGACAATTGAAAGTAGCTTTTTTCCGGGGGTTAGAAAGTGATAACTTTACTGCATATCCAGCCACCCATTTCAGAATGTCTGGAGAGTCACGCCCATTCCGAAGTTACTTTCACATACAATAAGCCCCGCATGTTAACATTACTGATATCATTTGAACAAGGGTACTAACATTTACATCCAGATGAAAAATTGACGGGGTTTAAGCAGTACATGCACACTTAGAAATTAAGAATTTTACACGAGACGTAATTCCTGTTTGTCAAAAGTCGAGGAACGTAAAGAAAGATTTCGTGTAAAATTATGTCTCCTGAAACTGACAAATACGCAATTTGACAAAAGATGTGTTTGATTGAATTTATTTCCTCATCTCTTTCAACTCATTCTTAGAGCACCCGTACCGGTGCGCGACTAAACTATATTTGATCGCCCTCACCATCACTTCAAACCGTATCGGGCGCAACTAAAAGCGCTAGCAAAATTGTGGCGCGACTATCGGAAAGCATCAGGCGCTCAAATTTAGCATCGTGATAGTGGCGCGAGAGAGGGTTGCTATTCGACTGCCATTTGTCAAAAATCTCCGATTTGCTGGTTGTTTATTTTTGTTAACGCAATCATGATTAGTGGCAAATTTTGAATTTGATTCAAAGAAAATTATTGCTTTATCAACTTTAATTCAATATGGCGATGGCTTTCTCATGATTTCTCCTGGATAGATTTTTGGTTGGCATGAAAGAGAACCATTAGCCACAATGGCCGCTCTGGCTGTCAAACTGATGATGAAGCACTAGTTTAGCAGCGACCGATACAGAACACGGTAACAAAATATAGTTGCGACCGGTGTGAGATTGAGTGACTAAACTAAAATGACAGCTCGATGCGCTAGTATTTTAGTCGCCCACATAGTTGCGCCCGATACGGATGCTCTTATGGGGTAAAGGACGCATGCATGTGTCATTCTCAGGAGACAGAAATTTACATGACATTTTGGTAGTGTGTGCATCAGCTTTGATGAAATTGTATGTGCATCTGTAATTAAAACTGCCAATATTTGGACGTAAATGCTTCTGCGTACTTCTTCAGCCTCCCCTCGGATATGTGATCTGGCTGCGATGGGTGGACTTCGCTATCAGCACTGAGATGGCAACCAAAGACATATGCTGTCATGTTGGTATCACATGTTGACTATTTTTATTTAATGTCGCGTCACATATCTGACATTGATGCACAAATTTTACAGAAGAGATCCAACGGACGTCCTGTCTTGGAGCCTTGAATGCTGTTGCATTCTAGTGAGGTTCTTTCCTCAGTGATAATGATATGGGATTTTTTCTTGGCTGCAACACCTTTCTTATGCGTTCCCTGACATGATGAGCCGTAGCCACGCTTAAATCTAGCTAGGTATGACTCCATGGAAAATGAGTTCAAGATTATCGACATTCGTGGGGAATCGACTGTTGGATTCACTGAGTAGAAGTTTTATTGAAACTAGGAACGTGGCGCCAGTCTTATTTTGTTAAGCTTCACTTCAAAGAGCCATAATAAAAATAGGGCACATTATAACAAAGGTATACAAACAATCTTATAACGGCTTCATTGTCGATAATTTTATAACAATAGATAGGAAATAGGCGTGATGAAGCTTTACTTTGCCACCGAAAAGTGAATCTTATAGCTGACCACGACTCAAATAATTATTGTTAGGCTTCATATGCATGTAAGACTTTGAAGCGCTTGAACGACTTAGAGGTTAGATAAAAAGGAAGCAATGAACCGACAAGTAAACGTGAACTTTTCTACAATGACTATAAAAATTAACTGAATAACGCAGAAGACAAGAACAGACTAAGGCGGACAAAGTGATAGGTAAATTAAACGAGGTAAGACGAGGTGATCATTTTCAGAGCACATAAGAACTAAAGGGCGATACGGTCAAAATTTGGTCAATATCAACTTGACGTATTTCTTTCAATTTTGCATTTAAAAAACCTGAACACCCCTCATTTTGAAGGTGTGTGTGTGTAGAATGTTGCTCCTATTTTGATTTTGGAATTCACTCTTCAGTTGTCAAAATGCCGTCCAAGCAAGAAGAGCAGCGTTATTAAGAGCTCACGCATCGCGAAAATCCGAGCTACTCGCACGCAAAGTTGGCAAAATCGCTAAAAGTTGCCAAATCAACCGTTACAAATGTAATTAAAGTGTTTGGGAAACGTTTGTCGACAGCCAGGAAGTCTGGATCGGGGGGAAATCGAAAACCGGAAGCCGCTGAGACGACAAAGAGAGTTGCCGGTAGTTTCAAGCGAAACCCTAACCTATCTCTCCGAGATGCCGCAAATAAGCTGGGTGTATCGTCTACAACCGTGCATCGAGCCAAAAAACGAGCCGGAATATCGACTTACAAGAAGGTAGTGACTCCAAATCGCGATGATAAACAAAATACGACGGCCAAAGCGCGATCCCGGAGGCTGTACACGACGATGCTGACGAAGTTTGACTGCGTGGTAATGGACGACGAAACCTACGTCAAAGCCGACTACAAGCAGCTTCCGGGACAGGAGTTTTATACGGCAAAAGGAAGGGGAAAGGTAGCAGATATTTTCAAGCACACGAAACTGTCAAAGTTCGCAAAGAAATATCTGGTTTGGCAAGCCATCTGTACCTGTGGCTTGAAAAGCAGCATTTTCATAGCTTCCGGGACTGTCAACCAAGAAGTTTACGTGAAAGAGTGTTTGAATAAACGTCTGCTGCCTTTCCTGAAGAAACACGGTTGTTCCGTACTGTTTTGGCCGGATTTGGCATCTTGCCATTACGGTAAAAAGGCCATGGAGTGGTACGCCGCCAACAACGTGCAGGTGGTTCCCAAGGACAAGAACCCTCCCAACACGCCAGAGCTCCGCCCAATTGAGAAATACTGGGCTATTGTCAAGCGGAACCTAAAGAAGACCAAAAAAACTGCTAAGGACGAGCAGCAGTTCAAGGCAAACTGGCTTTCTGCGGCGAAGAAGGTGGACAAGGTGGCTGTACAAAATCTGATGGCAGGGGTCAAGCGTAAGGCCCGGCAATTCGGATTTGGAAAAGCGGAAGCCTAACTGAATATTTTTCCTGAATTTTATACTAATTGAACTTGAAAAAGAAATTTAATTTGATTTTTTAAATAAACGATTTCACCGATTTACACGCGTTTTCCCTTGACCAAATTTTGACCGTATCACCCTTTAGACATCAATTAACTAAATTATAAACGACTGAAGAAATTACGAAGATACGGGTACGCCTTAACAAACTTGTAAACGTGATACTGACAAACTAAATAGCAAAAAGACCAAAAAGACGAAACGACACCATACAAAACAGTGGACATAAACATGACTGAGAGGAAGGGTAAGCAAACTAGAAAATGTAACATCTTTTGAGGCAGTTACAACCGCGTCTCTATGGACGACATGATCCTTGCACGGCTGGTGAAATGCTTCAAAAGGAGTTAAGCTATATCATTCTAATGCACAATACTATACAATACAATCATTTCTTATTTTTGCTTCAAGAAAACTGATTCGGAAGACTCTTGGAGCACATAAATTACTCACCAACGGATCGACAAATAGATCACTATTTATTTGCGTAACAAATAACAATGACACACACTTTGATTGTTATTTATTCACTAATTTGAACAGAATAAATAACAAAAAATACCTTGATTGCTGTAGGTATCACAAATAATCTTATTTATTGCTTAATTATCGAGAATGGTTAATGTTTCAATCATGACTGTGGGTTGTTAGTTATCGATTGCACAGTACCTATGCCGAGGTATTTGAGGATTTATTATCATATTAGAGTTCGTCGAAAGAGATGTATGATCAAAGCATTAAATCTAAATAACATTAGTTAGGGACTCGACCATTCCAATTGAAGCACTTAGTCACAGAAAAGTGTAACTTAAGGCTGACGGAGACAAGAAATTGATAGATAAGAAATTGACGCGGAGGGTCCGGTTAATGAAAATCTAATATTTAACTAATTATAAAAGGGGGGGGGGGGGGGGGGGGGTAGTATTTTAATCACGGTAATTCCATTTCAATTCCAATTCAGTTTCATTTCGGTTCCGTTTTGGCTCCATTTTGATTCTATTACAATTCCATTTCTGTTCCAGTTCGGTTCCGTTTTAATTCCGCTTCGAATCCATTTCAGTTCCATTTCGTTTCCGTTTCGGTTCTATTTCCGTTTAGCTTTAGTTCCATTTCAATTTAACTCAAGCTCAATTCAATGCCAATATACTAATCACGGTTGCCTTCATTATTTTTCCTTTGCTATTCATCTCTACTATGTATGTTTCTTTTTGATTCTGTTTTCTGCAACCAAGTGCCAATATCTAGAACTAGATTTTCAAGGATAATACCACAACCGTGCCTATGTGAATTTTGATTCGGTGTGCAGGCTTAGTTTGTAAATTAATCGGTGCAAGAAGAGTGTATTACAGATATCATGTTACTACTGGAAGGTTTCCGACACGTCGGCGACGGCTGGGTTGACTTGGTCGAGTGCCCACGGCAGCAGCTGCGGGCCCAGCTGGACTTGGCCATCTTGGACATCGAGAAGAGCTGGTTTGCAAAGCAACACATAATTTATTTCTACCATATTTTGAAGACAATATCTAATATCCTGTTTTATTTTATTTTGTCCATTTTGTTTTGTTTTGTTTTTCGTTATGCTTGTCTCTTTTCAGTAACATTGGAGCGGTCCATTGTATTTGGCGGATAGTGCTACATACTTTCAGCGTATCTTTAACCAAAACGAAACCTGCTGCTAACCTTTCCCCAACTATCCAAAATCCCAGTGATTTCTCGTGGAAGTGCAGAGGATTTCTCGGCTTCCTTCAAAGCGAGTATCATGTCACCACGGTCCTTCTCATTCCCTACTTGACCAGCATTCGGGCACGGCCGGCGCCGGTATTGCTTTATATTGGGTCACCAGTTTTTACACATTGAATATGTATGTTAGTCCCAAACATCATCTGTTGGTTCTTTGTGTAAATACAGCGGATCTGGCAATAACGGAATTGCATCCGTGGGCGGTCAATCATGCTCATGCTCTTCATCTCTACTATGTACAAATGAGTCATCCAACCCTAAGTCAGGCCACGAGTGTTCATTCCGGTTTGTTGGGCAGTTGAGTGCTGCCCAAGTCAAACTCTACAAATCAGGAAATATCATGGAAACCGTAAGCCATGTGTAATGGGAAAGAAGTATATGTATGTTTAAATGGAACAGTACAGCCTGCATAATCCGAAAACTAACTTAAATTTCATTTATATTAAACTAAATAGCTCGGGGCTGTAACATAAATGCCATTGACGTAAGACAACCTGACTGATTGACCCTTATAAAACACCTTAGCTGGAAGCTGATTACATACTAATTTAAAGTACTTGGAGTATTATTAGGTGAAATAAGTAGCCAACATTGGCAAACCATTGCAATTGACGGCTGTCTGGAAATATGATTCGCTGTAGGAATTATTAATACTATGCATACGCTTTTTGGAATAGTTCTTGTGGTTGATTTCAGTACTACTAGTTGTCAACATAGACTACATCAAAGGCCTGAATGTCGTCCCTAAGAATTATTGTTTGATAATTGGCATGAATTTTTGAAGTCTAGCTAGTACTGCATACGGCCTGGAGATGACTTCAGCACTGGGGGCTTTCAACTTAGACGGCACTTTGTCCCGGGCTGTTATCTCCAGGAAGCAATAGAAATCATTAAATAACGCAAAAGGGTATTCATTTGAGCTTCCATTTTAGGACTGCATAACAAAACATGACCGCGGTAAAATTTAAACTGATTTTTTTTTTAAATACTACGATCCAATACTTAATACTTCAACTAGTGCTCAAGCGGCCAACATAGGCTAGTGCTTCTAAGTTATTGGCCGTAGTAGAGGTGACGTTGGGAAAGGGTCTAGTCTTGACAACTAAGCTGTCACGCAGCTCCAGCTAGATACTCTCAAAAAAAAATCCTTCTGCTTACTTTTTCTCTTACTCCATTGTTCTTTTTTGCTCAGATTCAATCCCGTTCGTCGAAAATTCTAGCAATGAAAGGAAAGAGGTAAGTTGGAACAATAACATCTGCAGAGATAGGATTACTCACTACCGCCGTTATTTACATGTCCGCTATCGGACATTACATACCTCCGATGCTGACCATCGCGTACGGATGAAGGAGGAGCTGCAACGAGAAGCTCCTAATAGAACGCTTTTTAGGGCTCACTCTCACATCGGATCTTTTTGTAGATTGGTTCAAACACTTTGGGTTCGTTGAAGAGCTACTACAGCAACGCCATAGTAAAATTTCTCCGGAATACACAAGGACAGTCAGTGCGTCAGGAAACATTTGCATTTGCATTTTGAAACATACATATTGACGAAAATAATGCTTTTTTACCAGACAGTTTTTTTTCTACACAAACTTGTAGGTAGATGTAGGTAGGAACCTAATGTCATCGTCATTAGGTAGGAACCTAATGTATAATTATCGTGTAACAGTTATCTGTAGGCAACCAAAAAAAATAGTGACTGTTCCAGTAAAAGTAGGCAGATTTTCTGGACACTGTCAATGTTTGTGACCAAACAGTTTCCGATTGATTTTGCTCATCAAATACTAAGTACTTGAATAGCAAGATAGTTTTAAAGATTTTGTCTCTTTAATTCAGACATTTTGAAGTTTGTTAGCAATCAATTGGGTGGATAATAAGACGCACTTTAAGTCAGAATATAACTATTGGCGTAAACGAAATCGAAGTTACCGTAATAATTTATTGGTTGGTAGAGTACCTCCTTAACAACCTGTTGATTTGAAGAGATCACCTTGAATATTTATTCATACCTCCAGACAGGTTCAATATATTCAATATGTTCCCGTTTCTAATCCACTGCTGCTTTACTCCCCCTGACAAGAGGTGATGGGCGACTCACGGAAGAAAACTGTCCACCGAATTCTGTTTTCCGGAACGGAATAATTTCGGAAGTTCCGCGTGAAGCGGTACTTGAAGCCTGTTGGATGCCGTGACCAAGGAACCAATGGTTGCTGCTGATCTGGAAAAGTTCCAGAAAATGGGAAACAACTCTGAACCGCGCTGAAGAATGTCTACGCCAAGAACTCAATTTCCTCTTCTATGCAGAAGAGGAAATACAAATTGAACCGACGGTAGCGTACAATCCTCACCCTAATGGGGTAGCAGAAAGATTTAACCGGACATTAGTCGAAAAGGTTCGTACGATGCTGGTTCAATCGAAGGCCCCAAAGTGTATGTGGGGTGAAGTGGTACCTGAAGTCTACCTAGTGAATAGGAGCCCAACTCTTGCAATTGCTGATCAGAAGACTCGAGCGGAGCTTTCGCTGAGTCAGAAGCCCGATCTAACGAAGCTTCGAGTATGTTGATGCAGAGCTTTTGAATCAATACTATCGCAGCAGCGAAAGAGCTTGACCCCAAGAGCATAAATAAGAAGCAAGCCTGACTACTTCACGGCGAAGAACGTAGAGTGTAAGAGGGCGAAACATATTGATATTAAGCACAACTTTTTGTACGATCACTTCAACAAGGACATCCTCAAATCGAACCAATCGCAAGCAAGAATCAACTAGCAAATATATTCACCAAAGCGCTGGATACTACACAGTTTCAAGCATTTCGAAAGCTTATTGGATTATCCTATTTAGGGTATTGACGTAATCGAAATCGAAGTATGGGCCCGTTCTGCTGACTTGGTCGATTTCATGTGAGCCAGGCTGCCACAGCAAAGTTCAAAAGTGCCTGAACCAAACGGACAGCTTGTAATGATCACTTGAAGATGCGATGGGGAATCATTGCACTAATATTTCCAAAGGTAGCACGTAGTAAAATATCTCTTGTCTTCTATAACTAAACGTGAAGGAAGTGAGTAAACGCGTGGAAAGTCATCGGGAATGATCTCTCATATGCATCCGTCGAGCCATTCTGAACGGCCGTTGTGAGAATATCGCCATGAATATCTTACATACGCATTAAATGTTACCAATTACTAATGCCTTTTCTTCTTTCTCTAGTTCTCTTCCATATCCCATAACCGCGAGCAATACCATATCGCACATACATGGTGGGTCTGGATTTATTGAAAAAAGCTCTTCAAAAGCAGAACCACCGTGACAACCACCCGGAGATCTTGGAGGTGTTTGAAGGTGAACCGGGTTTCAGACACTTGAGAGGTGGTAAGTGTTCCCAAAACCGCGGAGTAAAACAGGTAATTATTATCCATTTTGTCCCTACATCAAAATAAAATTTAATCAATAAATAAAAAACGGTATATAACCCTAACCAATATTACTTTCAGAAAAAATGTCTAGCACAAAGTAAGCAATGAGTGAAACGATTTGAATAGGGAGCATGGGACTGCCTCCTCCCTATCGCAACATTTCGCGGAACGAGGGCGGGCTCTTCGACCCCATCTATTGGGTTTATTTTGTCAATCAAGGGCTCGATTCTAGTGCTGAGTGTGATTTTGCTTTTGGATGTAGATTCTCTTCCCTATATTCGCTGGTTTCGCGTAAGTGCTTCTGCTTGCGGGTCGGCCCACACATTTTTGGCCCTTCATACAGGAGCTTGATGATAACAAACAAAAATAGAATCCTAATCAAATCGTTTTCAGATTATACCACTGCCATGGAAAGTTAGCTTGCTACAAAAGATGGTAGTATCATCATCACCATCAATCGGAATCGAATCTACCGAAGACTTTACTGGTTGTTAGAGAACCTCCATAACAACCTGTTGAGGTGAAGAAACAACCTTGAAAATTTATTCATTCCAATTGTAGCTCTCCGCAACAAGACATGTTCAATATATTCATTATACCCCATTCCCAACCCACTACTGTTTTACTCCCCCTTTCAAGAATAACTGATGGAAGGTTGGTCGTATTTGAAATTCACAGTAGTAGGGAATGTGCGCAGCGAGCTTTCGTTTGTACGAACATTGTTATCATCATGCAGATAGTAGGTCATAGAAAAAAGTATAAATGCTTAAGTCTTATCGTATTAGAGCTGAGTATTTAAGAACAATTTGACGAACTTGAGACGAAATGAAGAGATGTGAATAACCTGTGCCGCAGAAGGTTTATTGGCGAGAAGAAAACAGCACAATTAGAAATTTTACTTTTCATAAGGTTGATCTTGACATCAAGATAACTAACTCACACAATCCATAGTGAAATCAGAATTTTATGGATTTCAAATCAGTGGTTACCGTACTTGTATAATGGGTATGTTTGCTAACAATCCAATGCCAGCTAACTGATACTGACATGCAGAATGTTTGCCCACAATCGTTGCCAATGAAAGCAAGATGCTTGAGAAACAAAACGAAAAACCAAACCCAAACATTGCGGCGCTACTTTCACACATGATAAGCCCGTCCCAACACATCATGACTGTTGATATACAGTGTATTTCACACTATGATAGTGTCCTGCACCTTTAAATTAGGAAGTAGTACTGGTTGATTGACGCGTATTTGGAAATATTTGATTCAATTATCTCCAATAAGATTGCCGAGACCTATCCCGAGTAAACGAAAATATCGAAACAATAGCAATTGATACGAGTCAGAATAATATCAGACACTGTTTGGTAGGATCACGAAATAAACACAAACCATTACATTTTTTTAATGCATCAAATGAAAAATATGCAACCAAATATGTGAATTCCATTCTTAGAATGGCAATAAATATGAAACATACCTATATTAAACTATGCTATAAGAGAAAAAAAATCAGCTTTTATTTGAGAAATTTATTATTTAACATGCAAAATTTTGTTTCCGGAATAATATACTGCTGGCGAAATAACTTAGAAGTACCAAGATATGCTATGATAGCATAATTCGCCACAGATCAGCTATTGTTGTTTTCGTCTGGATACACCGCAAAATAAACGGCAATAGTATAATCCCGAGTAAAGTCTAACATCATAAAGATAACAATTCGAAAATGTATTTCGATAGCAATATCAAATAGAAAAAAATTGATTTCAATTTACAATTGTCAAATTTGATATCTAATTTAAATTTCATCATGCTGTTATTTTGCGTTCACTTTGTTTGAGAAAATTAGTTTTGTTTTCATTGTCTTGACTGAACATCAAGTGGAGTACTCATTTTGCTATCAAAATGAAAAAAATAACAGCAAATTGAATATCCAATTTGCTCTCACTGATAGCAGGGCAGTTGTAAATTTGATGTCACAGGAGTAAATTTTTACCATCAATTTTCATCATTTAACCGTTAAACGACCAACATCAACACACCATCATATTAAGTTTTCTATTTGATCTCAAACTCTACTCGGGTAGCCAATCATAGCAACGAACCAATGCCCATAGCACTTACTGGATTTGAAAACGATGAATTCGGAACTTTTTACCCCACTTTTGAAATCTGAAATCGTACTCTTACAAGGGCTTCGAACCAAAATTGTGATTTTAAATATGTTCACGATCAATAAATGTTCAGCGTACTCACTTCAAATTCGAACACCAGTAGGTGGGACCCCAGGTGCATTCCTTTGCTCCGAGCAGACGTCGTCCGCCGTTCTCGACTGGTGTGGCCCAGATTGTCGCCGTTACTGTAACAAAATTGGAAAGAAACAAAATTGATTCGTTAGTGCTAATATTGCTATCCCGTTTACTCATCAGTTGAAGCTCAACGATAGACATAACAAATTCACACGATTGAGAGTAAAATAAATCATAACGGAGAATGAAACCTGCAATGTAAATAAATTCGCAAGAAATAAAATTTACCAAAGGTTCAGTATCTTCCGATCATTCTTGTCTTGTGTTTCTATACACTGACATTCGTAATTAAAAAAAAAAAAACAAATCGAATCGGTTTTCAATTTCTTAACTCTTGCCTATTGCTTCGGTTTATACACGGACAGCTTCGTGCCGTGAGTTCGAGAAGTTTTTTTGCACGTACCAACTGCCGTTCTACATATACATGACCTATACTCCAAAAGGCAGAACCGTTTTAAAATGCGATTCACTTTTAGAATCATTTTAGCTTGCTATGAAACAATATTTAAGTACTAATCACAAATATCATTTTATTCAGGAAGACACTTATGCTGAAAACCTGCCCTTTTTTTCACTTCTCTTGCTGGACTTATCCACGGTTTAGCTTAATTCAACAAACAAAAAATCAGTCACATTGGCCTTACAGCTTCGATATTATGTTGGGTTCCTCACAAACAATGGATTTCGAAATGAAATGCCTTCACTTAAAAAAAATGCACCTAGAATTTCGATTAATACCCATGTCTTCGCACAAACAGAACCTACAGAAAAAACTTACATGAAGTTTATGTGCTAATGAAAATATGTTAGTGGTTTCACATATCGTTTACACACTCCATGCAATAAGAAATCAATCGATGAAGTACTTCAAGCTTTTACCGAATGTCAAATTGTTGACAACATATATCGTCCTTGTATGAACAGCGGCGAAGGTTCCGAGAAAATTGGTCTAGTTTATTTGTGTATGTACCAGCGAGTGGTAAAACACGAAATAAAATGCTAGCAAATTGTTTGTAATAAAGAATTTGTTCAGTTTTCAAAGATTACCTTTCTTCCTTTGTCATAGATGGATCCAAACCTACTTATATTTTTAAAACCTATTTGCGAGTTTGTTGAATAAGATGAATTTGGTTAACATGCAAGTAAAACTTAGGACAAATATGCGTTGAACGGCAAAGCTACCTACTGAACAGACAATCAGCAACATAAATTTACAGACGAATGCGACAGAGCTATGCTAGCCATATCCTTCATACTTTTTTTTTTCTTCATCGCATAGGTGCGTTGAATCAACACAGTTGCTCGCAAAAAAAATGTTTTTATGTTCAGGTTGATAAGCGAAAGGAATGTTTTGTTTGCTGTTTTTCTCGCTTTAATTCCTTTCCTATTTCTGTTGAATACCCGTAAGCTGTTTTCCTAACCTGCTGCAACTAGCACTTTTTCTTTTGCCTAAACTGAGAACATTGAGTTGGTGATCAATGCCACTTCAGCATATTTACTAACATTTAAAAAAAACAAGATCAGATTTTGCTAACTGGATGACTCATACGAAAGTTAAGGCGTATTATCAATAAGCTAGCGCTAGCGCTAGCGTAGAGAATACAGGAACAAGAAAAATGGACTCTCTTGCTGGGTAGCCTTTGTTTCGCATCTATCAGAAATGGTCTTGAAAACTTACCCAGCAAAACGCCAGCCACGGCTAGTAGATTCTTCATTTTGAAGATCTTACGTAACTAAACACAAAATAAGGTATTCCTTTTGCAAGCAATAATAATCCAATTAGGAAAGAACTTTTGCAATATTTTTCAGGAAGAAAATGATTATCGACTTTGAAATGTACGACCGAAATCGAGTACTGTTCGATGACGAATGAATGACGATGTATTTGAATGATTCTTTTTTTTATATTCAAACTCAAACGTATAGATCTGACGGTGTCGAGCGATGACCATGCAATAAGGGGTTCTCTCACAAAAAGGAAAGAAAATTGAGAAAAATGTAGGCACAACACACTCGTAAAAACAACTTTAAGGTGTTCATCCAATCACCTTATAAAAATTTATATAAAGGAAGGGGTTTATTTACATTTTTTTTTTTTTCCTTTTAAGGTTGGGTCGGTCCGCTACGAAAAAATATTTGTTTTATAGTCAAACATAATTTTAATTTAAAAATTTTTTTATTATTTTTTTTTTTGTTATTGTTATATTATAATTTATTTTTCCCAATAAAAACTGTATAAAATCCTCTATAAAAAAATATATTTAGTTAATGTATATATTTGTGATGATGGTTTTTTGTTGCTTGATTGGCTATACACACTTAAATTCGATTTTGCTGTTCGGTAAAAAAATTGACGAAATATTTCGGTAAACATAAAATATTACCGATTTTTCAGTATATATATATAATTTTACCGTAATATTGTAACACTTTACCGAACGATCTGTAATGCTATATTTTATTTACCGTATTCGGTAGAAAAAAAATACAATTCATACGGTAAAAACAAACAATCACTGAATACGGTAACCACTTTACCGAACAAAATGTAAAATGGACTCTGAAATACCGAAGCCCGGTAAAGTATTATTAACTGTCAAACTGTCAGCAATTTTCTATGAAGTCTCGTGGTTCCAGTGGTTCGGTTGTGTTTCAGAAGGTTGTTTTAAAATTAGTTAATTTTCAATATGCCATTTAAAATAATTTACAATTATTTCATCAGGCTAGCTATAAATGTTTTTAATGTGCTGATTACACGATTCGATGTAAAACTGGATTCAAAATATATTTTCTTTATTGTATCCATCCACAGGTAGAAGACAACTTCACTGATGCATCCAGTGCAGCCGACACTCATCGTTCGAGATCCCATTCTTAACGTATTTCATTGATTGCGCCATATGCTGAAAAGACCTCAAGTCTAGGTAGGAATCGAATGAATAAATGAGAAAATATACAAATAACAACAAATATACTATTGTTTAATAAAATTTTGATTGTTGTTTTTGTTTTTTTATTAATGACAACGATAAAAGCAAAACAAAAAATACCGAAACGGTTCGGTTCCAGACTACACAAATTACCGAACTGTACGGTATTTTTTTGACAGCTCATCAAAAAATTCGAGTACCGAGCGTTCGGTAATTGATTTAATTACCGAACAGATTACCGAACGTTCAGCTGTTGAAAGTTCGGTAAAAAATTATCGAATACTGTAAAATTTTCTAAGTGTGTATACCAACTTTTTGGCAAACAGTACAGCAAAAATTTTTTTTGGGAAAATTTGCATTTTTTTTGGGAAACCCATTTTAACCCCCTTTTCCATATTTTTTTTTTTCCCTTTTTACCATCTGACATATTGTTAAAAGTATAAAGGAGATTGTTAGTTTATAGTTGTCAACTATAAGGGTAAATGTCGTAACAATAACGGAAACGGTCGTCAACAATAAGGGAAATAGTCCAGGAATGGTTTGTGATTATGCGAGGTGTTCGAAAGAAATTTATTTTTCTATCCCAAACCCATGTTAAATTCCGTATACTGAAACGGAGAAGAAAAGAATCGAAATTTTTTTCTGCAACAGTATCCACCTGAAAAGAACGAAAAATAAAATTGGAATTTGTAAGGTTTCCACGCAAATGGGAGCTGTCACTTATACCAGCGGGTGGATAGTCATGAAGAAAATGATTTTTTTTTTGGCTTAGGAAGTACTAGCACATCGGTCCCAAGCTCGGTCCAAGCATAGACTAACTCTAAGACCAGTACAACAATCAATGTGCAACTAGCGATTTGAAATTGGTTCACTGTTGTAGAACCCCTAGGTCCAAAGTATACCTTGCAGTCTGCACCTTGCAATAATTCTTGCCCTTTTCGGTACCTTCCGGTACTAGTATCTTGGTTGTTGTTTTGATTCACTATGTTATTTTGACACAACATTTGAGAATGTGTTGGTGTGAGCTACGTTGTTAGGGGCGAGTCATTGAGATTGGGACCGAGCTTGGGACCGATGTGCTAGTACTGACTGAGCCAAGAAAAATATCGTATTTGTTCGAGACCTACTGGTCTTAGAGTTAGTCTATGACCAGTAGGTCCCGAACAAACACGATCTTTTTCTTGGCTCAGTCAGTACTAGCACATCGGTCCCAAGCTCGGTCCCAAGCTCAATGATTCGCCCCTAACAACGTAGCTCACACCAACACATTCTCAAATGTTGTGTCAAAATAACATAGTGAATCAAAACAACAACCAAGATACTAGTACCGGAAGGTACCGAAAAGCGCAAGAATTATTGCAAGGTGCAGACTGCAAGGTATACTTCGGACCTAGGGGTTCTACAACAGTGAACCAATTTCAAATCGCTAGTTGCACATTGATTGTTGGTCCAAGCTTAATGATTCGCCCCTAAGGGCACCTCCAATCCTGATGGGAAACTGGTATATATCTAAATATTTAGATCTGAAGTGATCGAAATTTTTGCACCGCGGCGTTCTATATTCACTTTTATACCAAAATCTGATTTAAATTTTTGCATCTTCCAAGAAAACTGATCCAAATGATGCATGTTTTGGATCATTTTTTTGGCTTGATCTATTTTCTGTACTACACACCAAATTTCCAATATCATGTTCGGTACTTATTTTGCTGAATTCGGTCTGTAAAACAGAAATTTCACAAAAAAACGTGACATTTGACAAAATTCCGGCAATCAAAACAACGGAATTTCTGTAATTTGCAGAAAACTACCGAACATTGTAGAAAAAAAACTACCGATTAAAACTGTAAATGGCAGCAGTTCCGTAGCACTGTAAAAATAATTACGAATGAACTGTAAATTTATTCTTTTGCAAAAAAAGTGTAAAAAAGTACCGAACAGATTGTAAATTTATTCCATGATGTCAAACGCAATATTTTTCCACCATTTTGAAGTTGAATGTTGGCCAGCTCTCGTGAGTTGCACGGTGCAGCCAAAATAAGTGCCAAAAATAAGTGCTAAAAATGGAGATATGGACAGCAACTTTCCGGGACCGTAGCCACATTCACAAGGAAAGGAATTTTGTTGGCTTACTCCAAGGATCATCCGATTGCAGCAACGTTAGATGGGAAATTCCTAAGAAACTTTACGCAATGGTAACCAATTGTTAGTTTATCTGATTATACTATTTTAATTTTTAACACACAAATAAATGATCTAAATAAACAGAAATGGGCAAGAAATGAATGCGAATGACATATTAATTTAACTCATTAATTATCCTCAATTTCAAAATCAAGATATAAAATCAATAAAAACCCATTTACAAACAAATCTGTAAATTTTGCTGAGCAACTGTAAATTTTTTACATCATTTTCGGTAAAAATGTGACAGCTCACGTTACCAATCGTTCAGCAAAATTTACAGAACATTTCAGTAAGTTTTGACAGCTCAGTAGCGAAGTTAAATTTACTGAACGTATTGTAAAGCTAAAAAACTACCGAGTCGATTACCGAATGTTCTGCTGTTTCATATTCGGTAAAAAATTACAGTATACTGTAAAAAAATCTAAGTGTGTAGTGCTGGCAACAATGCTATAGGAAAAAAAAGAATCGGGTTTATATCTGTGAAAGCTGTCAGTCCTTCTCATCTGTTCGGGAATACTTTTGAGCTGGTCATGGATACATTTCAGTTTTACTAAGAATAAGTAACTTATAAACTGTTTATTTTCGCATAAATTGCTACATCTTTCATTTTCATCTGTCCTGGAAAACTTTCTCGAAGGAGCGCAGCACTCGAGTCCTCAGGTAACAGAAAGTGCATTTCCAGTGCAAGTTTCTTTATTCGTTAGTAGGTATTGAGATTTTTTCGGATTAATTCTCGTTCGTAGAAAAAGCATCAGCATAAAAACTAAATTATTACAGCGAGGATATGAGCAAGGTATTGAGATGTGAGGATGTTGTCTTTCGGCTCAAACCGAATGGATGTCCCCGCAAGTTTAGAAAGCCAGCAACGGCTAAGTTTGTTCAAATTAATTTCCAGATCTGCGTCGCCAGCACTATCTTCGTTTGCAGTGTCACGTCGAAGCCGGGGCACAGTCTTATGCGAGAACTCCGACGACACAGCAACAATAACAACAACAGTGTGATAAATATCCATCATCATATCCAGCAATGTCAACAGTAGCAAATCTTCAAATCTGACACAGCAAAGTCTACCATGTACGTCTTCGGAAAGCTTACCACCTCCTCATGCATATCTGCTTGATAGCACAACTGTAAATTCACTTATTCCAGGAAACGTAGCGGGAACATTAAAAGCAGGCATAAGTTCCAGTGTTCTTCGACGCACTCAACAAAACCTACCAAATCAACAACCTTCTCCTTCGAAATCGAACCGAAATAGGATATCGTCGCCGCATCATCAAAGCATATACGCACAACCAAAGCAACTAACCAGTATGTCGAGCTTCTGTACTGCAAAGCAGAGCACTGAATTTCTGGCACAACGAAGCTCAAGAATTGCACCAAATAAACTACAATCACCAGCATCACTACATCATTATCAACCGCAACTGTCCTTTACGCCAGCGCCATTAAGTGAATCGACATATCATAGAAGTAGCCCGTCGGATCAACGGTCATCTTATAGCTAGCAATCAACAACAGCAGCAATCATCACATGGAATCTATTTATTGTCCCATCAAGCATCCGCTCCCAACAGTCACCGGCGCCGGGCTAGCAGAGCAAAGACTTTCCGGGGAGGAATCTCATCAAGAGTAGGCAATGTCTTATCCTCGTATATATCTAGAATCGTTAATAAATCAGATCGAGCATGGTGCAACTTTTAAACGCAATTGAACGATTAATGATCGAAATGCACCGAAAATTTTCTAAATAAGATCACACCATCTGTAAATTAAATCAAGTCAAATTCCACATATTTAAAATAGAAAAAGCAGAAATCATTGGTACCCATCAAATCAGCACCGGAGATTAATGATTCCTTAAAAATTTGAAAGAAACAGCCGTTTTTTTAATATGAACAAACTTTTTTTTCAAGGAAAAAAAGAAATCATCGAGATTTGAATTACATTTATATTAAAATATATTATATTATATTATATACTTTCAACAGCTGAACGTTCGGTAATCTGTTCGGTAATTAAATCAATTACCGAACGCTCGGTACTCGAATTTTTTGATGAGCTGTCAAAAAAATACCGTACAGTTCGGTAATTTGTGTAGTCTGGAACCGAACCGTTTCGGTATTTTTTGTTTTGCTTTTATCGTTGTCATTAATAAAAAAACAAAAACAACAATCAAAATTTTATTAAACAATAGTATATTTGTTGTTATTTGTATATTTTCTCATTTATTCATTCGATTCCTACCTAGACTTGAGGTCTTTTCAGCATATGGCGCAATCAATGAAATACGTTAAGAATGGGATCTCGAACGATGAGTGTCGGCTGCACTGGATGCATCAGTGAAGTTGTCTTCTACCTGTGGATGGATACAATAAAGAAAATATATTTTGAATCCAGTTTTACATAGAATCGTGTAATCAGCACATTAAAAACATTTATAGCTAGCCTGATGAAATAATTGTAAATTATTTTAAATGGCATATATAAAATTAACTAATTTTAAAACAACCTTCTGAAACACAACCGAACCACTGGAACCACGAGACTTCATAGAAAATTGCTGACAGTTTGACAGTTAATAATACTTTACCGGGCTTTGGTATTTCAGAGTCCATTTTACATTTTGTTCGGTAAAGTGGTTACCGTATTCAGTGATTGTTTGTTTTTACCGTATGAATTGTATTTTTTTTCTACCGAATACGGTAAATAAAATATAGCATTACAGATCGTTCGGTAAAGTGTTACAATATTACGGTAAAATTATGTATATATACCGAAAAATCGGTAATATTTTATGTTTACCGAAATATTTCGTCAATTTTTTTACCGAACAGCAAAATCGAATTTAATTGTGTATATATATATATAAATATATTTTTCCAACACAAGTAAACTACTCTGAGAAAATTTTTATCGTTGTACCGACAATTAGGATCGACTATCGCATATAATGGTTTCAATAAACATGAAAATGGTCGAATTCACCACGTTTATGGCATTTTTGACTATGATCATGGTAACAAGGACTATTTCAACATTATGGAAAATGCTAAATCAACTATTTTTAATGGTAGTTTTGACCATGATCTTAGTCGGTTCAAAATCACTATACTGCAATAATCATCCTAACCCCCAATAATGGTAAAATTGACCATCAAATTCCTCTCTGTGTGTGCACGTGGTCGCTAGCAATCAGCCATGTCTAAACACTACACTGCCCCGAGCTATTTTTTACCATGCTAGTGCGTGTATTGAATTCACCACTTTGACTTCGTGCTTCCAGACGTACACGCCACGCGGGGGTTACAACACCAATGCCAGTGCTCGTGTTTTGGCTTCAGACACCGTATATGATGATTCGGCAAACACCACAGCCGAGTGTTTCCGATTGTGTCCGATTGCGAAATACACGTGTGGTTAATTAAAGGCCTCTCCAAACTGCAGCGTTTTTTTTTACGCCGCCGCTGCGAAATCGCGGCGAAAAAATCGCTGCGATGAGATTACATGGCGGCTTATGGGAGCGCACAAACCGACACGATTAAAAATCGCATCGCCGCGATTTTGCTGCGGCAGGGGCAAAAAAAAAACGCTGCAGTTTGGGGAAGCCTTTATTTTATTTCTACTTATGCCGTGCTTGTTAAACTCAATCAACTTGTGAGCCCGTCAACCAACGGCCAAGAAAACAAACCTATAAATCAAATTATCAAAATCTTAGAATCATCCGGCGAGCAATGCTCTATACGTGGTAACCAATGTCATACTGGGTGTATGTTGAGAGCTTTCTTGTGATCGTAACCACTCGGCTCGGGTGTTTTTCCAAAAATCAAGACACGGTGTCTAAAGCAAAACACGAGCGTGTACACTCGTGTCGCGTCCATTGCGTTGCGGGTTCATCTATAAGCACGAAACTGAAGTGGTAAATTATGGCCACATGGTGGTGTGTTTGCAGTCAAGTTCGGCTCTCGTGCAGAACGGTTTGGTGTTTTCACCAAGGCTGCTAGCAATCAATGAGGTCTATACAGGTGGCGAAGAGCATGGTATTTGTCGGTATTAGTAACGAAAAATGAGTAAACAATCCATGATTTCGGGTAGTGACGTAAAACTCCAAAAACAAGCGAATGATAACAAAGCAAGTTTAGTTGTGTCCGCATCCTTTTAGTGCACAAGAAGGCATTTTTCAGCCGAAACCTTTTAAAAACAACACCAATTACCGAAAATAAACATTCCACCTTGTGATTTGCTGCTATTGTAAATTGATGTTTTTGGAGATCTACGTCACGCATGTTTACAAAAAACAGGCTGTGCATCATCTCACGAGCACAATGACAGTATTTTGCATTACACTAATACAACTTATCCACTTCTTCTCCACCTGCACAGAGAGAATTTGATAGTCAATTTTACCATTATTGGGGGTTAGGATGACTATTGCAGTATAGTGATTTTGAACCGACTATGATCATGGTCAAAACTACCATTAAAAATAGTTGATGCAACATTTTCCATAATGTCGGAATAGTCCTTGTTACCATGATCATAGTCAAAAATGCCATAAACGTGGTGAATTCGACCATTTTCATGTTTATTGAAACCATTATATGCGATAGTCATCCTGACCATGATTTAATTGTCGGTACAACGATGAAATTTTTCTCAGAGTGTATAGCTAGCAATGAGGTTTATACAGGTGGAGAAGAAGTGGTTAGGTTGTATTAGTGAAATGCAAAATTATGGCATTGTGTTCGTGAGATGATGCACAGCCTGTTTTTTGCAAACATGCGTGACGTAGTTCTCCAAAAACAACAATTCACAACAGCAGCAAATCACCAGGTGGAATGTTTATTTTCAGTAATTGGTATAGTTTTTGACAGGTTTCGGGTGAAAAATGCCTTTTTGTGCACTAAAAGGATGCTAAACTTGCCTTGTTATTATTCGCTTGTGTATGGAGTTTACGTCACTACCCTAAATAATGGATTGTTTACACATTTTTCGTTACTAATACCGACAAACACCTTGCTCTTCTGCACCTGTATACTGTCATTGGGTCGCTAGGCCCTTGTATAAACGTCATTGCATTCAGTTGACAGTTTGTTGACAATGTTTTGTGTAGAGTTCAGCAAAAAATAATTCCTTTCGTGTTTACGTGCTTCTCGTGAAGCAGTGCTCTATTGAGTTGCCGTAAAATTTATCTTATTCCGTGTGGAAACGGCACTTATCCACTTCGTCAGCATGGAATATATGGATTCAAGTAATAGCTCCTCGGTGGTGCTAACAGGTGCAGGGAAAAATAAAATGTAAGTTAAAAAAACACTCGTGTTTTCTTTTATACCGTACATAACCTAGTTTTTGGGGTATATTTCAGCCTTTGCTGTGAGTGTGGAACTCCAATAGAACCAAATCCGTCTAATATGTGTGTTGCATGCCTGCGGACCCATGTGGACATAACGGCCAATATTCCCAAACAGGCAGTGATTTTCTTTTGCCGAAACTGTGAACGCTACCTGAATCCGCCTAGCGAATGGGTTCAGTGCACTTTGGAATCGAAGGAGTTGTTGTCCGTGTGTCTGAAACGTCTCAAAGGATTGAAGGAAGTCAAGCTTGTTGATGCTGGATTTATTTGGACGGAACCGCATTCTAAAAGAATCAAGGTAAAACTGACGGTTCATGGAGAAGTTATGGATGGCGTGGTACTGCAGCAGGTGTTTGTCGTGGAATTTACTGTGAATAACCAGATGTGTGATGATTGTCATCGAACTGAAGCTAAGGACTTTTGGCGTTGTTTGGTGCAGGTTCGTCAGAAAGCTGCCAATAAAAAGACACTTTTCTATCTGGAACAAATGATCTTAAAACACAAAGCACACGACAACACACTGGGAATAAAAGCCTTCGCCATCTGGAGGGTTGGATTTTTACTATGCTACCGATGCTCATGCTAGGAAAATGGTCGATTTTCTTCAAGCTGTGCTGCCGGTGAAAGTCACCAATTCGAAAAAGCTGATTTCGCATGATATCCACAGTAACTCGTACAATTACAAATATTCATATGCAGTAGACGTTGTACCGATTTCAAAAGGAAGTTTAGTTTGTCTGAACAAAAAACTCCGACAGCAACTTGGGCATATTTCACCAGTCTGTTTGGTTACCAAAGTGGCCAATGCAGTTCATTTGATGGATCCACGAACAGCACAGTTGGCAGAAGTTCAAAACATGGCATTCTGGAAGAATCCATTTGAGGCTATTTGCAATCCTAAGCAAATGGTGGAGTTTATCGTGATGGACATAGAAATTGTTCGTGATCATGAAAAGAAAAACTTCCCTGGTCAGGGCCCAGTTTCATTCCGACACATCATCGCCGATGTTTGGGTTGTGAAAGCTTCCGAATTGGGAATTAACGAAAATACGATTCACACGCGTTCCCATTTGGGACATTTACTAAAACCTGGAGATTCGGTCATGGGATACGATCTACAGGATGCCAACATCAATAATAATGAGTTTGAAATGCTGAAACAGGACTCCATTCCTGATCTTCTGTTGATCAAGAAGTACTACGATAAATCGGCTAGGAAGCAGACGAGAAATTGGAAGTTAAAACATCTAACTGAAGATGTTGCTCTTGATACGGACATCGAAAATGACTACAATGAATTCCTGGAAGATTTGGAGGAAGATATTGACATGCGGCAAAATGTGAACATTTTCAAGGACAGTTCGAAGACCATACCGGTTGATGTGAACGACATGCCAGATCCGTCAGTGCCCAGAATCACATTGGAAGAGATGTTGGACGACTTAGTCTTGGATGACGTCGAGATGGCAGATACAAATAAATAAAAACAAATCAATTTGTTATAAAATAAATTACCATTTATTGAGAAATTTTTCTTTGTAATTGTACAGAAAATACAGTGGACACCGTACCAATTGAATTCGAATGTCTGATTTTGAGTAGTTGTATGTCACAGAAATGCACCTGTTAGCGCCAAATAATAAAGATTTTTGTTTCTTTATAGCTATCCGCCTCGGGACGTTTTACAGTAAATGTGTTTTTGTATCTTGTCCTTAGTAGTTTTTTGACAGTTCATTGTTATTTATTACAACATATTTGAATCGAAAAAAGAAATACTTTCATACTGGTTGAGATGTTTAACGACACTTTCTGCTTTTACATATACATCTCTGATATCACTCTTCATGCCAGCAATGACTCCTCAAAGTTCATTATTTCAGTTGTTTTCCGTATCCTAAAAAGAAATAAAATAAATAAATCAGTATATTAATAAACACTAACTCTTCATAATTTATGAAATAAATTGTTCAAAATCCTGACAAAAAACATGTGACCGAGTAAGAGTAAATGGACCAACAAAATCACCACAAAATATTGAATAATATTAGTAAATCATGTGGCTTGTAACATTGAAGATGTTATGAGTTTACAGAAAGCTTTGTTTTTTGATTTTTTATGACGAATACGGACCGAAACTAGAACCTGTGTGATTGTTGAAAAGTTGAAAGTAGGGTAAACGCACCCTTAATAGAGGTAAGGAGTTTTCATGTGGTTTCATCAACGATATGATCGATACCTTAGAAGATATGTTTTATTAGTGCAACGAACATGCGATTGGAGTTTAAGTTAGGGTCGTCTAGAGGTTAGTTGATAGAACAATTTTATGGATATCGACAAAAAAAAAAACGTATTGTATCTCGTATTTGTCTTCTTTTAACTGTATAATTTTTAAATTTGAACATTTTCTAGGAATCGCAGAAATCTTTTCAAGGAAACACTGATATAAAAAAAAAAACTATAACTTGACATACAGGTTAAAGAAACTGCAATCTAACGCTAATGTTGGTCAAAAACGCTTATATTAGTTTCGTGAGCTCCGGATCACGTAAAGCCAAAATATATCAGTTAAAAAGACTCAATTCTCGAGTACTTTTTCAAACAGACGTATCTGATTTTGTCATTATTATTATCAGTTGCTTTCGACAACAGCGGTTGATTTTTTTGCGGTGCGATTAAGAGCTTTCGATGCCAGGTACCACCATTTTTGCATTAGTACGACAATTATTCTAGGAAGCATTCTGAGCGAGCTCGCTTTTTCTACCAGCACAGGTAGAATGAAGGAAGTACAACGGCGCAGCACAAACATAGAAAGCATAAAATGGAATTGGGTTCAAGAAGAGGTGGTAGTTTTTTAATAATATCTCAATAATTTATGTAATGCTATATACATTTGATATTCAAAAGACATAGAGCCTTATCTGTATTCAAATTAGTCAAAGTGCAAGCTGCCCTCAGTACGACGTTATTCAGGTAAAAAAATCCTATAGGATATACGACAAACGAACGACACCGAGGACAATGGGCTCTTCATGCATGCAGCTAATCGAAATACCAATTGCACATGTTGGTTCAGCCATTTATCAGCACCATAACGATTTTGAAGCACACTAACATCGAGATTCATCTGTTACAAATTGGGTTGTGCTTCGAATTCGGCATTTTGCTACTACACTAGCTGATTACTTAAATATGCCGCCTAAATACTGATCCAATCAAGAAAGTTAACTTACCGTTGGATCACAATCAGCACAATGCCAAGAGTAGCCACGACGCTTCGGAGATTTCTTCACCGGTGGATCCAGACAACCAAAGTGATAGTTTTTATGACACTCGTCACACCTGTAACGAATTTCATTTATTATCATTTGCCCTCATCTGAAGAACATTGCAACAATGAAGCCATACTGCACTATATTGGTGGTACTGCCGGGGGCATGACAGACATCGCACATAGATTCGCCGCCAGCGGCCGAGGAGTTGTTTCCAACAGAAGAGGATGAATTCAGCGATGTGTTTGCTCGGTTTGGTCTGATGATACTAAGCCGTCTTCCTCGACCGCGTCCTGAAACCGATGGAGGTTTCGTTCCAATGGTTGGGGCGGAAACGGAAGCAGGAACTGGGGCGATTAGTGGCGATTTAGTCGGGGAATCCACAGCGGTAGCAGAAATGCTAGCCTTAAGAGGTTCGGGTTTGCTCTGCACTTTTGTGACAGGAAGGATTGCCGGAGATGTAAGAGGTGTGCTCGTCTGAAATAGTAATTCGAGAAAAATAATTCTACGACTATCTCGTCAGGTTCATTAACTCACCACTACAGGTTCGCTGCTTGTGGTTGGTCGTGGTGGCTCTATGCTATCGTTTGGAACGTAGAATATTGTATGAGTATTGGAACCATCCAGCACCGATTTGATCTGAAAACCCAAAATTTTCGTCGAAAGGTTATTTCCATTTAACATAAGACACCAAATAATACCTTAATTTTGATCCGGGGTCTATTGTCGTCCGATGGAACAGAACACACAGCAAGTGGGGCGTTGCTTCCTCCGCTTCCACTGACATCGTTGGGATTTTCGATATCGTGGTTCTTCCGCTTCCGTTTGCGTTTGTGCTCTTTTGTTGGCGACCCGTCTTCGTGCGGCGATCGATTTCGATGTTTTTCCTTTTTTCGTTTGCTGTGTTTGTGCGAGTGACTGTGGAAAGGGGCCCCGGCAACAAGAGGTTCCGGCTCCATGGCTGCCGGTGGTATTGGAACTAAAGGGACAACCCGTTCGTTTGTTGATTGGATGGATTCGACAGAAGCTGCAGAGATGGTTGTAAAAGACTCCGTTGCAGTAGAGATGGTTTCTCGTGAAGACCCCGATGTAATACTATCAGCACTCTCCGCGGATGGCTTTGAGACTGGTGTTGGATCATCTTTTGGATCAGGAGTCGGAGTTACATGCGATTTCTGCTTTTCCTTCTTTTTTCTCTTTCTTAATCTCCTTGGAGTTAGCTTCTGCAAGTTCCGATTTAGATCGTTCATCTTTGGACAATTCTGGAACCTTAGGTGCTGGTTCAGTAGACAGTGGAGCTTCTTTTTTTACTCCTGCTTCGGTGACTTCTTCTTTGATGGGATTTTTTGTTTCCGCAGCCGCTTCGACGCTTTTCTTTTTGCGACCACGTTTAGGTGTTCCTTTGGAAGGTAATTCAATCGAAGTTTCTCCAGAACTTAGTTTATCGGCTGTTTCTAAATCTATTTTCGGGATTTCCAACAACACTTGCTTGGTTTCTATCCCATTGACTGCAGCTACAGGAAGAGTAGTTTTAGAGGGGCTATTTTCAGCGGTACTAATATTTCCACTTTTACGAGGACGTTTTGAAGCACTCTCAGGAGATCTTTCAAATTCTGGTGACGGCATATCGTACGGAACAATAATACCATCTTTGCTGTACCGTGTTCTGGATTTCCTAGGGGCTTTCGGTAGTATAACATGCTCTGGGCCGGAATCATCGGATTTATCACATTCTGAACATTGCCAACCGTATAGTTTTGACTTCTTGGGATGCCTAGTCAATGGAGGATTCAGACACCCAAGGTGGTAATACAGGTGGCATGTGTCACATTTGGCCAAAAGGTGTTGATCTGAGCATCGCTTACAGATTCCACATTCGTTCAATAATTCCTCGCTGTTCTGTTTGCACTGGGTACTCAGAATTCGCCCGGTGTCATCACGTTTTCCCGGTGCAATGAGGTTTTGCAACGGAAAACCAACTCCCATCTTGAGGGCGGCAGCTGTTGGAACAGTAATAGTTCGTGCCGGTGGAGTTGAACTGGGCGTATTGATGATTACGTTTGGATTTTGAATGGGTGGAATGGGAGGAACAGACGGAGGTTTCCCTATTTGTTCGATAGGAATTAGCGCTTTGCTCGGACAGAGAGCATGGATATCGTCATATAGCTTCTTGATAGCATCCTTTAAATCATCATTTTGACTCAATGCTTCTTGATTTATTTTCATAGCTGAATCATATTTGTCCCGTAGCCTTTGCTGTTCTTCAAGCAGATTTTGGTTTGATATTACTTGTTCCTGAAGATTTTTCTTTATTTCTTTCAATCGAACTGTTCTGTCCAAGTAATATCCGATGAACTCTACACTAAAGGCCGGCGGAATGTGCCATTTCTTACGGACGTCAGCTAATGCAGTCATTTGAGCTTCTTGAAATTCCATTGCAGCTGTGTCGATTCCCATGAGCTCGGCTTTCATCAGAAGCTTCTTGCATGCAGTGGCGCTAGTAGTTAGCAATCGTGGCATTTTCTGCGTTGGAACCCATGGTGGATTTTTCGTTTCTTTGTGGTTGACATATTTCTTCCTATGTTTTGCTAGCTTGCGCTCAATGCGAACTTGTTCTGGAGATGGTTTCTCTAGTTTTTTTGCTTCTTGTTCCAGCTTTCTGTTGTAGGCTTTCAATCTGATGGCATTGTAATTACGTTTCCTATGCTTTATAAGAGTTTTGTCTGAATGAATTTTACAATGCGCATAGAAGGGATCTGCTTGATCGGCTTCTTCCGAGTGGGCCTCCGACAGTAGTCCAGCATACTGGGCACAAGTCACGTGAAAATAGGTCTTACACATACCTGCATCACATCCGATACAAACACCTGTTCTTGCCAATTTAGCATCGTCACATAAGCTGCATGTTTTTGCACCCCATTTGTTGTACGGCATTTCAAACAGTGTTACAGAAGAAAGTTGATCAACTTCTCCAAAGGCAACTCCTGGAACATAGAGAGCACACACAAGATGAACCCACTTACCGACGTCTGTCTCTTTGAAGATGCCTCCTTTATTTGGACACAGTTCACAATCGGGGTCTGCTATACCGGCTTTGCAAGCTTCACAAAACCAAGGTTCTGTCGAGCATGAAGAGATTGTACTGCTAATGCTAGTGCTTTCACTGACTCCGTAACAACCTTCGTGGACGGTCACACCGCATCCATCGCATTCAACAATTTCGTTCTGGTCGTCACTTCGATCACCTAAACATGCACAGCAAATTGGAGTTGATAACAACTTGAATGTCGCTTTATCTACTCCTTTTACACTCTTCTTCAGCACTTCCTCCAGGCTTACGGGCTTTTCCGTTAAAGTTCCTGCTTTGGGCAAACTAGTAATCTTGGAATTACTTCCAGTTGTCCCACTGTCGGTAGCATCCTCTTCGTCTTCCCCATCATCACTAGCATCCTCATCGCCGTCACCATCATCATCATCGTCATCACCGTCATCGTCTCCATCGTCTTCATCCTTGCTGTTGGCGGAGAAATCATCGCTATCGTCGTCATGATCCTCAATCCTGAAATCCGAATCCGAAGAACTCTCACCCAGGTCAAAATCCAACAGAGTTTGAGTGGTTAAATCATTCGCAGATTTGCGCTTCATTTCGCAATGTCAATCTTTCGTGGTCCTTAAATAAGAGAACATTTAATTCAATAAAATCTACAGAAGCAATTGCAAACTCGAACAATTCGATCACCAGTAAAGTTTGCAAACATAAACGAATGAATCCAACACTACTCTAACCTCGAAATAATTCAACAGTAGTGCTATTTCGGTCTAGCACGCACAAACCAACTTTCCGTTTCGCACAACAGTGTTCTTCGCTCACTGTATTCAATACCAACCGGATAGTGACTCGTATTAAGCGTTCACGAAATCGAAATTTTCACTTCGAATTTCACGTTCTGTCCGTCAATTCGCACAATAATATGCAGTTCAATGACACAATGCACGTATTTAAACTAATTAACGAGACCGTACAGGTCTTTTTCTTAGAAAAATTGTATTTTTAGTGATGCGAACTACAGCGCCTGACGAAAATCTTTTCTTTTCTCCAATGACGGCTGGCTACTGTCAAAGCGAAAGCATGCTTGTGTTGGTAAATTTTAATGTTGTGTCACCTAGTGAGCGCTTGTACGGTAAGTAGTTAATGTGTGAATCTTCGCTAAAGATCGATGAAATTGTCCCAAGAGAGCAGATAAGTCGGTTGCAAGATTGATAGCATTCTAACGATTTGGGCAGCATCTATGAGCAGTTTTTGGGATGAACTTTTTCAACCAACAGAGATCACGTCCGTTCTTCTGGAATAAATCATTCAAGAACAGCAGCGCCTAACTGATAATGGCGGTCAACGAGTGAATCGCTGTTAACCTTCTTGCCCGTTATCAAATTTGTTTTGCGTAGGGTAGCTGCCCCCATATTAATCTCATTGCTCCTTTATTCATCCTACGATGAAGCAAACAATTAGGCAGTTGAATCACTTACGACACCAAAGCTGAGCGTCTTTTCAAGGTTGTCTTGAAAGGACTGCCCAGTGGTGAATCTCTCGATGAAATTAAAAACAGGTTAAAAAAATTTTTTGGAATTAGCCCGGACCAAATAATTAAAAAAAAAAAAATCCCGGCCTGGCGATTCTCGCAAAGGGATTTCAAACGATCTCTACTTAGTTCACTTCAAGGCAAGTGAACTTAACAACCTTAAGGCTTTAGAAAAAGCAAGCCTTTTGCTCTATGTCAGAGTGAAGTGGGAACATTTCAGGAAGACTGGAGCCAATTTCCAAAGCCTCACCCAATGCCGTAAGTGCCAGGGATGGGGTCACGGAACAAAGCATTGCCATATGGTTGGTAAATGCATGAATTGTGGTGATTCCTCACACACTAAGGACGACTGTCCTGTGAAGGAAGATCCTCAAAAATTCAAATGTTCAAATTGTGGTGAAAACCATAAATCAAATTTTTGGGAGTGCAAGACTCGCAAAGCTATTTTGCAGTCACGCTCTAAACGCCAGGTAGGAAACAATATACGTTCCCGACCAGCTACTACCCATTCTGCTGCTGTTAACAACGATCAGCAAAGAACTAATTCCTACCAAACCGTCGGTAGAAACAGCGGACAGGTTTTTCCATCCGCAACTGTAACTTCAAACGCTCAACGAGGAGTAAATACTATTTCGATACCTGCAGGTACCAACAGGGTTCAATCTTCAAACCCTACATTCTTACCCAACCGTGTTGTTAACAATGTTCAACATGTAAATGGACCTACCTACGCTGCCGTTGCAGCGGGTAGAAACCAAAACCAAAATTCCCACGGGACTTCTGATGAATTTGATTTAGGTAACATATCCGCTCCTAAATTAGAATTTTTACAGCAATCGTTAATCGACATGATAACCGATATGCTAAAAACTAATTCCATGTTTGAAGCTATCCAAACTGGTATTAAATTTGCCAATAATATTGTCATGACATTGAAGTTCAGTAATGGATTTTAAGTCATTAAATATTTTGAATTGGAATGCTCGATCCATCAGAGATAGCGAGGATGAGCTATTTAATTTTTTAAGAGTTCATAACGTGCATATTGCTGTTATAACTGAGACTTATCTCAAACCTGCCCATAAGGTCAAAAGAGATCCAAATTATTTTGTTTATCGAAATGATCGTCTCAATGGAGCTGGTGGTGGCGTTGCCATCATTGTCCATAGGCGTATCAAACATCACATTCTTTCTTCATTTGAAACCAAAGTTTTTGAAACTTTGGGGGTTTCAGTTGAAACAAAATTTGGCCAATTTACTTTTATAGCTGCCTACTTGCCTTTCCAATGCACTGGTCAGCAAAAAAACTGGCTCAAGGGTGACCTCCAGAAACTTACCCGTCATAGGTCTAAATTCTTCGTTATTGGTGATTTCAATGCAAAACACCGCTCATGGAATAATTCGCAAAGCAATGCCAATGGTAATATACTTTTTGATCATTGTTCCGCAGGCTACTACACTATTCAATACCCAAACAGCCCAACTTGCTTTTCTTCAGCCAGAAATCCCTCAACTATTGATTTGGTCTTAACTGATTGATTTGGTCTTAACTGATTCATGTCAACTTTGTAGTCAATTGATTACCCATGCTGACTTTGGTTCTGATCACCTTCCAGTTACATTTGAAATATCTCAAGAAATCATTTCTAATTCCATCAGTTCTACTTTCAACTACCATAGAGCTAATTGGGATCAATATCGAACATCTATGGAACACAACTTTGATCCTAATGTTCCATTGCAAACAAAAAATGAAATTAATAATGCTCTTGAATCTCTGGCTTTCTCAATAAATAGAGCAAGAGCTGCTTCAATGCCAAAATGCGAGGTTAAATTCGATTCAGTTATAATTGATGACGATCTTCAGCTTTTGATTCGTCTAAAAAATGTACGTAGGCGTCAATATCAAAGAACACGTGATCCCGCTATGAAAGTCATATGGCGAGATTTACAAAAACAAATTAAAAAACGCTTCTCTGCCCTGAGGAACAAAAATTTTGAAAATAATGTGTCAAATTTAGATCCGAGTTCCAAACCTTTCTGGAAACTCTCTAAAATATTGAAAAAACCTCAAAAGCCTATACCAGCGCTTAAGGAAGGTGATAAAATTTTGCTCACAAATGCGGAAAAAGCTCAAAAACTTGTTAAGCAGTTTGAGAGCTCCCATAATTTCAGTTTGGGTCTTACAAGTCCTATTGAGGATCAAGTTTCCAGGGAGTATCTGAATATTTTCTCACAAGAAAATATTTTTGATGATTCTTGGGGAACTGATTTGGATGAAGTAAAAACTATAACTAAAAAATTTCAAAATATGAAAGCACCAGGTGATGATGGAATTTTCTATATCCTCATCAAAAAACTCCCCGAGAGTACTTTGTCTTTCTTGGTGAAACTATTTAACAGATGTTTTCATCTGGCATACTTTCCAGATAAATGGAAAAATGCAAAAGTCGTACCTATCTTGAAGCCAGACAAAAATCCGGCTGAAGCTTCTAGCTACCGACCAATCAGTTTGCTTTCTTCAATAAGTAAGCTTTTTGAAAAAATAATTTTGAATAGAATGATGCTTCACATCAATACAAACTCAATTTTTGCTGATGAACAGTTTGGATTCCGCCATGGGCATTCAACTACGCATCAACTTTTGAGAGTTACAAATTTAATTCGTTCAAACAAAGCTGAAGGCTGCTCCACTGGAGTTGCTCTTCTAGACATAGAAAAAGCATTCGACAGTGTTTGGCATGAAGGTTTGATTGCGAAACTGAAAAAGTTCAATTTTCCGCTTTATATCATGAAATTAATTCAAAACTACTTAACTGATAGAACTTTGCAAGTAAATTATCAGAATTCTAAATCTGATCAATTGCCTGTCAGAGCTGGTGTTCCTCAAGGTAGCATTCTTGGGCCAATACTTTATAACATTTTCACTTCAGATCTCCCTGATTTACCTCAGGGCTGTCAAAAATCTTGCTTTGCTGATGACACAGGCATTTCCGCTAAAGGAAAAGTCTTCGTGTTATATCCAGGAGGCTACAAAAAAGCTTGGACATTTTTACAGATTATTTTCAAAAATGGAAGATTTCTCCTAATGCTTCCAAAACTCAACTTATAATATTCCCACACAAGCCTAGAGCTGCATTTTTGAAACCAAGTAATAGTCATATGGTCACTATGAACGGAGTTCCAATTTCTTGGTCAAATCAAGTAAAATATCTTGGACTGATACTTGATCAAAAATTAACTTTTAAAGATCACATTGAGGGCATTCAAGCCAAATGTAATAAATATATAAAATGTTTATATCCTCTTATAAACAGAAAATCCAAACTTTGTTTGAAGAACAAACTTCTAATATTTAAACAAATCTTTAGACCGGCCATGCTTTATGCTGTGCCAATATGGTCTAGTTGTTGTGCTACTAGGAAAAAAGCACTTCAAAGGATTCAGAACAAAGTTCTGAAAATGATTTTGAAGCTGCCACCCTGGTTCAGTACTATTGAATTACATAGAATTTCAAACGTTGAGACTCTAGAAGAAATGTCCAACAAAATAATTCATAATTTTAGACAAAAATCATTGCAGTCTTCAATTGCAATGATCAATTCTCTCTATAGATAAGAACTAGTTTTAAGAAATCAATAATTATTCTTACACGCAGGCAAAAGGAACCCTGTTAAAAATACTGAATAGACAAAGTAAAAATAATATTAACACAATTAGATATAAATGATAGCATATAAGGTTGAAATGTTAATTACTTAGCAGGATCA
Organism: Aedes koreicus; assembly: GCA_024533555.2. Lineage (NCBI taxonomy): Eukaryota > Metazoa > Arthropoda > Insecta > Diptera > Culicidae > Aedes > Aedes koreicus. The sequence continues at coordinate 360,305 of JAHHFK020003766.1, forward strand.
CCTAGGTTAATATATGAATGTAAAATAATGTAAAATTTGGAATAAATAAAGAGTTAAAAAAAAAAAAAAAAAATAAAGGGGGGGGTTTGTTTTTTTTTTTTTGTTGAAGAGGAAGAGAAGGAGAGAGAGAAAGTTCCTTTTAAAAAGAAAAAAAATAATATTATTAATTTTTATTTTTTTTTTTTGGGGTAGAGAAAAAAAAAAAAAAAGAAAAAAAGGGGCGGTGGGGGCGTTGGTTGTTTGTGTTGAGGGAGAATAATTTTGTATTTGTGTGTGTGGGAAAACCGGAACCAAATCATTAATTAACCAAAACACGTACACTTAAAACATTTCAGTATCATTACACGAGACCATTAATTATAGACACTCAAGTATTGAGTGTCTATAGTGCAAACAACCTTTTAGAGTTCGTTGAATAACGTTATGAAAGTTAGCCACAAGGAAAAGGTTTGCATTTCATATGTGACTTCTAGACAAAATCGTCAAAAGGTCGAAAGTAACAATTGTAAACAACGACTTAAAACGTTTCATGCGCCATACGACAATGTTTGCAATCTTTCAAACAACAGGCTTGATTCAGGCGTTATCTGGCTTAAATTTACATGAAATATCCCATTATTTTCTGCCAAATCTAACATTCCTTTTATGTGCATTAGATAACGCAAAAAATTCAATGTTTATTTTTATCTGTGTGTGGAAAGCTTGAAGACGTACAAGAACAACGCTGTGTGAAACAAAATCCATTCTTAAACCAGCCTTATGAAATTCCAAAGCATCGTTTATAAGTTGAACCTCATAAAATTCTTAAGTTCTTTATCAAAGACATTATTAAATTCGAATTTTTGAAGAGACAAATCTAACGAAAAATTAAAAGTTGGCATCTGAAATTGTTGTAGTGTCTTCAGGGGCCTGGCAACCCCATCCTATTTACAAGCGTTTGACAGTATCAAGGGCCTTATTTCTACAAAGATTTTTCATTAGGGCCTAACTGACAAACGTAAACAATGGCTTTTTCCACGAATTTTTCGTCATTGAAAACTCGCCTAATCAATCCACCAGGGTCATTTCTAAAAGGAAGAGTTAACCTATCCAATAAAATTGGAGGCTTACAAGGATAGCCTTTGTGTCATGAGAAATTTAAGGAAGAAACCATTGTTTACGTTTGTCAGTTAGGCCATAATGAACATTTTTTGTCGATTTGAATAAAGCCCGTCTGAGGTTTTTTACTACGAGTACGAACACCACTATTGTTTACAAACAATGAATCTTTTGACGTATAGATGTTAGAGATGTTGGCTACAGGAAAATGGCTGTCCGTCAGAGTGTCTTAGATCTGTGACTTCAGAAATCCGAAGTAGCGATGCAAATGTCATTTTTGTTGTCATTCTGGCAACCTTCACCTTCGTTTGAGGATTCACATGCACATGACTATCTGCTTCACTTTGGTCTGATCCGTGTAAAAGGCGGGTGTAGCGATCCGTAGTCTCGCAACGCGATGTGATGGAATGGGTAGATGCGAAACTTAAATTCTTTCCCGTTGGTTGTTTTTGGAAGGCACACACAAAGGTGGTGTGAGCGGTGAGTAAGATCCTCAAAAGACCCGAGGTACGTTGAAGGAGAGCTGCGACCATTTGAAACGCGCTCGAGGCAGGGCTAAACGGCTTAAAAATCAACAACGTTTTAATGACGGCCAAAACGCGATCGACGATCGTACCACGTCACGTACGCTACGTGTTGACTCCGAACGAATTCAGCAATTCATCTGCTCAGTATCAAATTAATTTGAGGGATTTTCCGTCAGTTTCCACCGAGGAAAGGTGGAGGAAGGTTCACTGCCACCCCTGCCGGTTCTTCCACCGTTTCGTCATCATCCGCAGCAGCAAAAAGGTCACGAGTACTGAATGAATCATCAGAAAATTGGTAGTTCCTGGATTTCGTTGAATTTCTTCCAAAAACCCAAAAATTTCCGGTCTTCCCAAAAATGTCTTTAATGTCCACCCTGTCGAATCATGGATGTCAGAGCGAGTAACTCCGCCCTGAGGTAAAAGTTCAAACCTCCACCAATCGGTAATTCGTTGTGCCTTCCGACTGAAAAGGCAGACAGCCCTCTGACAAAAAGACATCGGTAAGTCTTCTGGGCCAAAAAGACAAACCAAGTTGGAGTTGAGAAGCAGAAGCTTAAGACTAATACGATCTAGTCCTGAGACAGGGGATAGAGCGAGCGTCCAGCGGCTAGAGATACAAGTACGAGAACGGTCCTGCAGACATCGGGCTCAGCCCGAACACTATACGCTAAATCAGACGAACAGCAATGGTCTAAATCACAGTGGCGGCACCCCCCAGATTTGAAAAATATTGGTGCCCTTCCCAAGCAACCAAAAGTTCGCATTTTACTTAATAGACGAACTCAGAAGTTCACATAAAGTTCAAATTTAACTACGCTAAACTTTTTTGCTGATTAACATGTCAAAAAAAGTTCAACTTAAACCTTATTCTTCAAGAAGTACGGAAAAAGTTTGTGGGAATCTTCAAAGTTCAAATTAAGTATATTTCTTCTTCCCTACAAAGCAACAAGGTTTACTTGAAGATATAATGGAACTTATTTGGAACATCTAATATGAAGTTCATTTTAAGTAATATGTTGTTTTTTAATCAGCATTAGAGTTCACTTTTAGTCTAAATGAAACTTTGTTTGAACACTAAAGTACACCTACAGTTATCACCTAGACTTTGCAAAACTGTCTTACTAAAAATGTCAATCTAATGAAAATTTCTTAATTCAACTGAAGAACCAATTTTTTCAAGTTGCGCTCATTGCGAGAAAACAAATGGATTACTCAAAAGCAATTAAGAAGAATGGCTTATTTTATTATCACCGTAAAAAAATATTAGCCAAGTGGGAAAAGGAAAATCAAGTTGTTGCTCAGCCAGGTAGTAATAATAGCATATTATTTTAACGAACGATCACATTTTTGGTGATCTACAGAAATACAACAACCTTCTCGATAGGTAGATATTCCGACCCAAGTAGTCAGAGATATTCAAGATACAACATATGTGCCAGATAATAGTCTTGCAGACGACGATGATGATATGGAAGAATTTTCAGCTGGCGATGACGACTTCATTGAATCATTTGAAAAAGATAAATATGGTGATGCACTGGATCAAATGGACTTGAGTGAATGCATTAGATATTGGGCCCTCATAACGAATCAATCTCATGAGTCTATAAATTTGATAATGGACATAATAAGGAAGAAAACAAACATGAAAAACAAGAACTTTACTGAAAACTTCGAGGAAAGCAACTTCTGAAATCGTTGAAATTGCTGGTGGACAGTTCTGGTATAAAGGAATCAAGCAAAGTCTAAGTGATTATTTTCGGTAAGAAAAGACTATTTTGTTTTACTCGATACACATATCTCCTTCATTCTTTACCTACAGGTATACAGAACAGTCTTTGAACATCTCGATAAATATAAATATCGACGGCATTCCTATTTTTAAAAGCAGCAAATTGCAATTTTGGCCCATACTGTTCAATATTTCAGAAATGCCTGAAATTGCACCAATGACGATTGCTATATTTCACGGCCAAACCAAACCTACAAGCCTTGATGATTTCCTGAATCACTTGGTCGAAGAGTTGAACGATGTACTAAAGCATGGCATATCAATCAACAATCATAAAATAATGGTTAAGCTGAGGAGTTTCATTTGTGATTCACCAGCACGCGCGTTTCTTAAAGGTTTGTTGGACTTTCGAATACTTATGGTCATTAAGTTAAGGAATAATCGATTTACAGGTGTTGCTAATTTTAACTCGAAGAATGGTTGCCTGAAATGCGAGGGTGAAGGCGAGTATTCCCATGAGTCTCGAACGGTAGTTTTTACATCTATAAATAATATGAAACGAACAGACGAAAAATTCAGGCAAAATGCATATAATCAACACCAAAAAGCTACTACTCCATTACTGAAAATACCAAGCTTGAACTTGATTGAAGATGTGATTGTGGGAGATCGTTTACACTTAATTGATTTAGGTGTAATGAAACGTTTGCTACTTGGATGGAGAGATGGAACATTAGGTTATGATACGAAATTGTCATCTCATCAATCTGGAAAGATATCGCAAATGGTTGGTGCGATACAGTTGCCCTCTGAAATTCACCGGAAGCTACGAGGGTTGGATTATTTGTCATATTGGAAGGGCTCTGAATTCAGCAGTTTCTTACATTATGCCAGCATAGTTGTGCTAAAAGTGTTTCTTCCTGTCGACAATTATCATCATTTCTTACTTTTATTTTGCTCCATTACAATGTTGTCTTCTAACTTTTACAAATCGAACTGGCATGTTGCTAGAAAAATGCTAGAGACATTTGTGAGTGAGTACATGGAACTATATGGAGAGCAATTTTTGACTAGTAATGTGCATAACCTTCAACATATTGTGGATGAAGTTGAGCGTTTTGGACCGTTACCGACAATAGCAGCATATCCCTTCGAAAATGCGCTGCAACGATTAAAACATCTCCTTCGGAGTGGATGGAAAAGTCTAGAGCAAGTCGTCAACCGGCTGTCCGAAATAAATTCCAAGGACTATTATACAACTACTCAGTCGCAAGCACGAAAAAAAACTATCCTTCTATTAGAATCTGCGGAGGTAAAAAAATAGTTGACGTAAATGAAAACTGTTTCATAAATTGTTCTGATAGGAATGGATGGTTTCTAACTCATAAAAACGATATCGTACGCTTTGAAAATGTTCAAAAAAATCCTATGCTACAAATCAGCGGAAAAATCTTAACATCAAAATCAGATTTCTTTACATATCCAATAGCATCGTCATTTTTGAGTATATATTTCGGTAACAAAATTAATTTGTTAAGGTCTCTTTCTAAGTTTAGCTGCGATGACATCAAGTGTAAACTAGTTGCAGTCGAGTATGGTGACTACCATGTATTTATTCCATTGATTCATACATTGGTTAAGTGTAGCAACTAGTATAGTTTAGACGTTGCAAGTAGTGTACTTCAGAATTTACTTCGCATTCGTGTTTAAGAGAAAAATAAACGTAATTAAATTCAATCGTAACCATTTAACCTAAAACGTGATACAAATCGAGTTAAAATGAAGGTATAAAACATATACTAATATACCATATTTACCATATTTGATTTAAAAGTGTCGTCCGCAAGTTTAAGCTCCAAGTCAACAAGCTCTTGCTCTTGTTCGATGGGGTCAAATCTAAATGATAGCGGCTCTTCGGTGTTTATTGCACGAGAACTCAATTTTCGGATGGCGTCCAAGATGAACTCGCTTTGAATGGCGATATCTACTACCCGCTTCTCCAGCAGTTCCATACGGCGATTTGATTGTTACTGCAGCTCAAGGATTTCACGTAAATATTTCTTTGATTGATCTTCAATCACATCCGGTTGTTGAACAGAATCGTATGCCACGTATTGAAAAGTGTCAACATTGTTTTCTGCGATTTCCTCAAAAACAGCAGGCTGGTTTGTTTCCCGAGAGATGATTCCGTACTCCATGGTTTGATAGTTGTCACGGACTTCAGAATTGTTATCTGCGACAGCAACTCGTGACGGTTCGAATGGAATTGTTTCTTGAAAAAGAATATCATCCCGTACGCTTCCCCTTACCTCAATAACGACAGGGATCGGCGAAAGTATTGCTTGTGGATGGTTTCCAGCAGCGGATAGTTGTACGGGTGGCTCTGTAGCTGTAACAATTTCTCTCACTTCAACAGGAGCAGGTGCAGGCGTTTGTACTGAACGAGTCGTATTTTCCGGATCAAGCATTTTCTCAAACCTCTCGGTATCATGGTTGCTGACTTTTCTTTTACGTCGCTTTAGTTGTCCAACGTCGGAAGATGATTCACCGGACAATTCATCCACCAAGCATTTTGCTTCATTGAAAGATGGAATTGGATTTCATTTTATTGTGCATTTGAACTTCAGCCACGACTTTTTCGAGCAGCTGCTTTCATCTCGAAGCAACTTTTCCTGTTCCGTAACGGACTTTGCATTTGGCCAAAGCACAACACTTCCGTTCCTTGAAACTCGCAGCCATTTATCCTGAACAACCGACAATTCCTTGCTTTCGCCTCGGGCGTTAGTCGTTTCTACGACGGCGAATGGCATTTCTGTAAGCTACGAAGGTTTTTGTTTATTATGAAACCATTATTTTTTTTTATTGTGAAACTTCTTATCCCAGAAAAAATCAGTGGGGTTGTGTTTAACACAATGACCGGTTGACGAAGACTACGTTAAACCGTTTGATTAGTTTCGTTAGTGTCGTAGCGAAACATTCACAGAAAAAATAATAAAGAATTTTTTAGCAGACGCGCAAAATTCATAATCACAAGCACACAAAACAAGCGTAAAAAAAGAAATTGTTTGCAATGTTTCATACAACAGACTTGATTTCAGTGATATCAGGCTTACATTTTAATGAAATATTCCATGAATTCAAGTCAAATCTAGCATTTCCTTTTATACGCATTAGATAATGCAGAAAATTAAATGTTTATTTCAAACTATATTGCAACGCAAATAGTTTTTCCTTAACGAAACATTTCTAGACCAGACCGGGCAGAAGGACGCTGTATGTTAGTATGCATTATAAACCAGTAGTTGGCAAAATTCAGCATCTCAACCAGTAGTTGGCAACGTTTAAGTTTTGCCTGATAACCACGAGTTAATTCGGCATCGGTACATGGTCGGAGGATTTTCCATATGTTCAATTTTAAAGCGCTTCCGAAATTTGCGCAAACGTTTGGCATCAAAAAACGATTAGACATCGTACTCATTCTCACTTTCACAGTTTCTCAAAATTTATTTCTTCCTAGAAGTAAAACTCTATCTAACGCGAATCGTTAAAACAACAGAATAACTATTCATAACTGTACTATTTGGAGTATGCCGAGAATGCTATTTTCTTGATGCTTGCCGGAATGCAACATTCTTTAAAATTTTCCGCGAAGTAAAATATTTCTTTTGTTTGTAAAATTTTAAACAACTTGAGTAAATAAAATGGCAATCGTATAAACCTCTAGTTGATTTGAGCCAAAGCTCACAAATAAATCAATCAAAATATGATCAAGTTATTAGCTTCCGGTGTTTCAATGTTCCGTGACGACAGCCAGTTGAAGAATGTACACAGTATGCTCAAGGTATGCAACGAAGAGGGAACTTAAATTGTTTTAGCCACCGCTGGCTGTGAATTGGTAAGAACTTGGATAGTAATGTTGAATAAATTCCAATCAAACAAACTCTTTCAAAATTGAATTAGTCGTCCTGAAAAGGACGGATTTGAAACTATCCGCATAGTAATTAAAACCCTCTCGGTCTTTTGAAGAAGCAGGTTATTTCAGCCGTTTCACGTTGCGCCTTACCAAAGATGGCTACTAACAAGATCACACACACAAGCACAACACAGGCTGGTAGCTGACTGCCTAGTACACCACTGCATAATTAATGGCTGCCTAGCAACGGTTGCCACCGCCAGCAGCCAATTCCAAAGTTGGCGCCTTGCCGCTCCGCTCTGCCGAATAAAGCACCCTCCAGGGTACACGCCATCCCCACCTGCCGATCAATACTGGCTCGTTTCTCCGCACAGCTCAAGTACTGCGACACTAATGAGAAAATTTCTTTTATGTCGTTCAGTGCTGAATGTGAGACCTCCCTTGCTCACATTTGAAACCTGAGATAGGAAAGTACTGTGAATTCATGCAAATCCAGCATGGCGAAACCCAAATTATAAGACATCACCATCATTTTCGTTACTTTCATTTGTTTTAAATTGTTAACGGATAATTTAAGATAATTGAATTGATATGCGGAAAAATTTCCATTGTCTGAATTGATGTAACAATTTTGAAAATCTATCGAGTATATATGAAGTTATGAGCGTTTAATTTGTAACGATATTTTGTGACGGTCGATTATTCTGCGATTTTCAAATGACATTAATTCAATTTTTCATGACGGCAGCCATTTGTAAATTGTGCACAATGCTCAAGGTATGCTACGGAGAGAAAATTAAAATTGTTTTAGCGACCGCTGTCTGCCATTTGGTTAGTTGTTACATAAATTCAAATTAAACAAACTCTCTCAGATTTGGATTGGTCGTCCTGAAAAGGACGGATTTAAATTAGTCCTGCTCGGTCTTTTTCACGAAGCAGGTTATTTCTGCCGTGCACGTTGCGCTTCAGATAAAGATGGCTTCCAAGAATATCACACACACTCAAGCACCTTATTTAGCTCTTTGTGGTGGCGCCCACCGGCTGGCTACAAATCATCTTTGGCAACCGACTGCCTAGCACACCACTGCATGTACAATGGCTGCCTAGCAAGCGGTTGCCTAGCCAAGGGCTTGCTAGCAACAGTCTCAGAGCAATCGACTAGCTCACCACTGGTTAGTAGCCAGTGCACCTTCTGTGGCATGATGCACCACCTGCTACGTTGGCCACGTTGGCAGCTTGCCGCTCCACACTGCAGGTTTCATGCAGTCGGGGTTACCTCCATCGCCAGCTGCCAATCCATAATGGCTCGTTGCTCCGCACAGCTCCAGTACTGCAACACTACTGAGAAAAGTTTGCGAAGGCGTACCCGTTTTATATCGTTCAGTGCTGCATATGAGCCCTCCCTTGCTTAAATTTGAAATCTGTGACAGTAAAGTACAGTGCATTTAGTAAATTTACTTTGAAAAATCGGCATTATAAGACATCACCTTAGGTTTTGGTTATTTTCAATAGCTTGAAATTGTTAACGAAAATTTTTTGATTATTGAATTGATACGCGGGAAAATTTCCAATCGATTGATGTAAACATCTTGAAAATCTATAGAGCATTTATTAAGTTATTAGCGTTTAATTTGTAACAATATTTCGTGACGGTCGCTGATTTCTAGATTTTCAATTGACACCCTACCCTTGCCGTAAGACGTAGTCTACGTCAAAATATGTTGAAAGCAGTTGATTAAGAGTCACCAGTTTTTATGTCACAGCTTATTGAGGGTTGGAAGAAAACTGATGTGAAAACAAAACAAACAACAAATGTCAAATCAAGTTCTCAAAAGTTCCGCATGGACTTTACGTGAACTATCAAGTTCAAGTCATTCTTGATATGAACTTTTATATGAATGTGAGGTTCAGAAACAGTTCTTTCTTTTACGATCTGAACAACTTGATTTGTGGAATCATTACATGGAGTTAAAAACCTTAGTTTTCCACTAAGTCCATATGGAGCCGTGGTATGTGTACTGGTTATGAAGACGAGGATCTGAGATCGAGACTAGCAGTAAGTACTTAAATTGTGCAATTTAAAATAAACCTATAGTGACTGCATAAAACAAAAATCATTCTTCAGCATCACAGTGGGATGGCCTATTAGAAAAAAAAAGATAAAAATAATAAAAAATAAAAATTCACCAATAAATCAATTTTCCTTTTATTTTGGCCAAGTTATTTTTACAGCTGAATAGCATTCATTACAGCGGTATCAATGAACTTTTTGTGAACTTTAAAGGCATGCTATTGAAAGTACACATAGCTATTAGGAGTGAACCTACAAGTTCGGTTAATTACTTAAAAAGTGAGCTGAACAGAATTCTATTCATGATCTTGTGGTGAGCTGGTTAAGCCAATAAAATCCCTTTTAAACGAACTTTTTGTTGCTTGGGTTGTGTTCAGAAATTCGTGTGTGAGAAAAAAAGGATGAAGAGCACGATGGCTGTTTCTATCTTTTATACTCTCATGGTGAAAAGTGAGGTTAGCTTTTTCTGTGCAATAGTCTATAGAAATCACCAAAGCAATGCTGCGACTGTAAGATGTCAGCCACTCACACTGGTAGGCTGTAGGCCGATGATGTGGACGATGGAAAAAAAATCGTCCACCTCGAGTAACGAATTTAGGATTAGATGATATTTTTACGAATGTACACCATTGTCGCCCCTAACAGACGTGTATTAAGTTCATGGATTTGGGATCAATTAAATGCAAATTTTCATTACTCGATCACGTTTGTGGACGCATGGGTTAAATTAAACTTTCTTTTCAGAATATCGTTATTTTTTTTATCGAATATCGTTATTTATTTCGGCACGCATTTTTTCCGTAAACAAATTCGGGATCCGTTGCTACTACGTTTGCACAAGGTTGGAGACGGATAGATAACATTCATGAATAAGAGGCGTGAATAGATCGCACTCATCAATTTGTCAGTAGAGAAGCAAACCACTCAAAGACCAACAAGGAAGCACCAAATTCAGCAACTATGGAATGAACTAGCCTCACAGATGCAGGCAGCAGTTATCCAGTTCCAAGGGACGCACTCCTGGACCCGGCACAACATCCAGAAACTGCAGTATTCCCGCTGGCTAACGAGTGCAGCAAGTGTCCTCAACGAAGATGCCATAGTACTAGAACGCTATCTGCAGTCTATTGTGTACTGCGAAGTGGTGGCTGTTGAACGAGTTTTTTTTTCACCCGTTACGGCGGTTGAGTGCAAAACGGATGCGACGTTACTGTTGAAGAGTTAGCGCTTGATGAACAAAAAGGCCATGATATATTGTATGTTGACATGAAATAAATTTGATCAATTAGTTGTTTCCCAACCCTTGAACAGAACAGTTGTTCTTATTAACCAATCCGATCTACGGCAGATCCCAAGAAGTTATGGGCCGTTATTTCACAGAAGATTCTGGTAGATCGATTTAAAAGAAGAAATGGAAGGAAGCAAGTTTTGCGTCGTGAAGCTGTGAAGCGGAGGCTACGAAAGCTGGATATTCAAGGTCGTGATGTTGCTAATCCGCGCAAACCTTTGGGAGCATGTCATGATGGCCGCCCCAATACTCTGACAGACTCAGGGAAGGAAAGAGATGCAAAAACTCGTGCCACGATTGCTCTACTAGTCGACGATAGCAAACATCCTTTCACCTGATATTGCAAGACGGCAGGTGAAACGTGGAAAGCTCTGGAAAACAACCACCAAAAAACCATGATGTGCACTTGGTTGTCCATGCTGAAGAAACTCTGTAAGGCAGGGTGTCTGAACGATGGAGACATGAAAGGCCACCTCTTTCGTATGAACGAACTTGTCGCTAGTCTGGCCCACGCTGGACAGGAGCTGGAATCAAACCTCAAAGTTGCAATGATGTTGAAGAGCATTCCGGAGTCTTTCGGCACTCTTACGGCCAGTGATGGAAAAAATCGCATCGAATAACGTTCAATTTTCAACAATTTGCGAACACGCGTTTGGAAGAATTTCAATCTGAGTGATCTTCTGCCGACATCATAACACACCGGATTGAATGAAGAAGAAAAAAAGGGAAGAAAAATTTGACATCGGTCACGCATGATTTTGTTCATGCGTTGAATCATTCCTTCAATGCATTCATTGTACTATGAATGACAGATAAGAGAATCGTCTATGAATGCATTCATTGATTCACGAAAATAGTGCAAAAGTTGGCTATGATTATTACGGTGTTGTGAGTTGCTGTTGCTGTTTGCTGTTGCTAGCTTCTTGTCAAAAAAAGCTGATTCATGTTTTGCTTTACGGTCATCTTTGAATCACAGTGATAAACCAAGTAAGTACTATTGGAAGTAAAATTATGAGCAAAACACAATTTTGTTTTGTTTTAATTTTTAGAATGAAACGACGGTGCACTTAAAAAACCACCCTGCTGCAGGTTGATGGGAAGTTTTGCTGCAATGCTGTAGAAGAATGTGGACAAGTTGATGCCGGAAATATTAAGCGGCATGTTCTGAAACTACATCAATGCGTCAATGCTGCATTGGATTTACCGATGCCAACAGTGGCCGAATCTAGATCTGAGCCGGCAAGGAAGAAGTCGAAAAAACTTCAAAAATTATAAATATTCAAAAATTATAAAAAAAAGTTAAAAAATTATATTCAAATTGAGCATTAAATGCATGTAAGATGCGTGAAGAGAAAGAAGTAGGTCTGTTTGCCTGTTCTGCCCGGTACTGTTCACTGCGGCTAGAATACTTTTAAGAATATTTCCTGGTACTCAATCATACGTAATCTGAGCATAATGACCAGTATCCGGATCATCCAACATTCAATACCAATGACCACTCCTCGTTCTGACATCACATGGGATGCGGCACATCATTTTACAATAATTATCACTAATTAGTGTAAAATGATATGTCGCATTCCCAAGTTTTGTCGGAACGAAAAGTGGTCACTGTTACCGAATCTTGGGTGGTCCGGATACTGGACATTGTGCTCAGATTACGTTAAAAAAGGTACTCTGGTACTCCATCTTATTCGCCTTTGAAAATTAGCGTTTGATGATAAGTCGAAAGCCTAGTTTTGTCGGAATGAAAAGTGGTCCTCCGAACCGGATTTCATATGATCCGGTTACTGACAACTATGGCTAGATTAAGTTTGGGAGGGTACTCCGGTACTTAATCACACTCGCCTCAGAATATCAATGTAAAATGATAGGTCGCACACCCATGTTTTGTTGGAACGAAAAGCAATCTACCGTCACTGTAACGGTGTATGAGAAGGTTCTCTGGCATTACATCGTACTCGGCTTTGAATATCAGCGTAAAATGATATTTCGCAAGTCCATGTTTGGTCGGGACGAAACGCGGTCCTCGGAACTAGATTTCGCAACATCCGGAAGGTTACCAGGGAGGCCAATGACGCGTCATGACGGTCCCAAGTCTGCTAGGGTATGTTAATTTATTGTTTTTTTTTTTTAAAATAACGTAATTTATCACTGAGAATATATTATGTTCCACAATTTGCGATCAAAAATGACCTTATCTGAATCCGGAATAACTCTATGACCAGCGGAACTTTAGCGTCAAAATCGGTTGAGGAATTTTTATAATTAAGCAAACCGTGAAGCGGAAAACGCTAATAGAATTCAGTTAACTTCTATTCCACTCAACAAGCAAATCCACGAATGCAATCTTGCATTCATATTGATTCGAAACTTTGATTCACGGATGATTCTCTAGAAGGCATTCACATGATTCAAAATGAATGTGGATATTGCGAGGGTCGCTTTGATTAAATCATTCATTCTCTACACATAGAAAATATGAATTACACGAGACATAATCATGTGTGAAAAAGCGCGAACGAAAGACAGATGCGTGAAAATTATGTCTCGAAACTGACACATGCCGAACTCTACGAAAGGTGTGTCGTTGAATTTCTTTTCTCATCTCTCTCGCTCATTCTGATGGCAAGGCGCTGGGGTCGGGGGGTGGAACACAAATGACGTTGGGGGGTAGCTTGGCTGATTCATAGCTTCATTGGTATAAACAATCAGCAGAGGATCATTTGAAATATTTCCATGCGACTGTGATTGATCGAAAAAGAAATGTCGAAGCAAAACACGGAATCGGCTGAAATAATGCACGCGATTGAATTTTTCCATGCTTGCTTACGACAGCACTGGAGAGCAGGTCTGATGAAGAATTAACGATGGTATTAGTGAAGCGGAAGCTGCTTGGCTTATGGTAACGAAACGCACGTGAAAGGGATCGCTTCCGGTAAATTGCTTTGCTGTAACGACGACCATGAAAGGCGACGACCATGAAATAATCCTATCTAATGTCTATTACGTTCCAGAACTGGAGCCGAATTTGATCAGCAGATTAGTGACGATGGGCGCAGAAGTCATTTTCTCGGAGTCCAGTGGATGCGGGATCAAGAGAAGAGACAGCACGGAATACAATTGACCGACCATCAAATAGTTTTGTCCACGTGTAACACTGAAGGCTCGGCCACAGAGATTCTGAAGCGATCCAACGAGTCGTGCGAGAAGATTTGGCTACCGGATTGGCCATGTGTAAATAGTATGCTTAAAATCGCAATCTCAGTTTCATCATGCGGACAGCTAGAGAATTCACGGACCCTGAGGGTCCACGATCGCTATATTATTCGCTTGTTCGCTCAACCCTCGAAACTAAAAACGTAGTTTGGAGCCCTTACAACAATATATGGATTACCAGAATTGAAGGTGCTTAGGCTAAATTTGCAAAATTTGCTCTCAGATTGCCTCCTTGGAAAAATGTAGCCAATTTGTCGTCATTCGAGAATATTTGCCAATTGCTCGGAATGAAATCTTTACGTAGAAAACTATCGCTGGGCGATGTTGACGCACCAGGTATCCTGAAGAAAATGAAGATCAATGCTCCGTCGGTTTCCGTATGCTGCAGTGATCCACTAAGGATAGATTCCCGACGAACAGACTACGGACTAAATGAACCAATAGCTGCGATATGTCGGGAGTTCAACAAAGCTTATAAGCTGTTCGATTACACTATTTCTGCATCGATATTCAAAAACTTACTGATAAAAGCGTTCATTAGAACCCTAATTGGATTAGCACCTGTACCTTGGGAGCCTTCCGTTCAGTGAGGCAGCAGGGTAAATGCACCCTTCTTTTTAGGGAAATGCTCCTTGGAGGAGGAAGGGAAACTTTTGGAAAAATGCTCCTTAGATACGTTTGCCCGGTATAATGCAATCGGAGGTATTAACCTTCTGGTTAGCGCTTGCCGGTTGTTTTGACGGGTCTTAAGTTTTTTCAAGATTGTATAGCAGAGCTTCGCTGGTACACACGATCATCCTACGCCATTACAGGCTCTGGATCGCTTACCATTGGTATTACTGGGTAAAAACATAAATCAACCTAAACGGAATCAGCACATGCAAAATAACCAAATTTATGAAGATTACATCCGAAGATGTTAAAGAAAAGAAAGGACTGCAGCAATGAAGCACTCCATTCTTTGAACAGCATCGAAGACTACACGCAAAACAAAACCGCAGTAGAAACTACCATTTCGAGGGTTAAATTAAGCGCACACACCAAAAATTTTCAGCTGACTATAAACTGCGTTTGATTTTACCATGGCTGCGATTAGATCAACCATGGTGCGGTTGATATCAGGATGAGGTCTACTTATCAAGCCTACCACAAATGCTGAAGGTTTAGACCACAAACGTAGTAAATTTGACTGAAATTCCATGGTAGTTTTAAAGATAGGCATAGTCAGGTATAATGAGTGATTTTCGTTTTCCTTTGTAGGACTCGAGAATATGTTCAAGACCTTTCCTTCGGAGGACTTGTTCAGCCATCCGATGCATGGAGCAACATATATAATCAAATGGACGCATTTTTCAATCATATCCACAACAAGAATGAGCCAATTACTGGGGAAGTTGGATTTCGAAATACAAAGGACGTTGAAAAACGATCAATTGCAATGTTGAAAAAGCAATTTCCAGGGATACCTGACAAGATCATTCAAACATATGCTAACAAAGGAATAAATATTCGAGTAAGACACATGAAGAAACGTTTGGAGGAAAAAAAAATTCACAAACATAAAATAGCGAAAACTAAAGACCAAAGGAGAAAGGAAAACAATTCTGAAAAGGAGTTTCAAAAAGAACGAAGCGCAGTTCTGAGAAAAAATGACCAGAAAATCAAACATGTAACCAGTTAGATGCAAATTCATAAACACTGTAACCGGCCAGTACCCATTAATGGGTAAAAATGTACCCATTTTTTGATAGTATATGAAGCTGTCAAAAAATGGGTTCTTTTAAAATTAAAATAATGCATACTAATTACCCATATTTTATTCTGAATGGAAGACCAAAAGATGGGTATTTTTCTACCCATTAATGGGAAAAAAATATGTTAGCATTCTCCTGGCTCGCTTTGTATACAGTAGTAGAAAGTGCGCTGTTCGAATAATAAAAAATAAACTTTCCGTCGGAATTCAGTCTACGAAAACGTGTAGTATATGGAAGAACTGAAGGCTGAATTCGATAGCGAAAGCTTCCAGAAACTGAGAGGTACGTTAATAATTTAATATAATAACATAAAAGTAACTAATCTTAAAAATTACTTTCCATGTAAATTACTTGTACATCTCACTAGATGAGAGATTAGAAAAGCTTCTAAGGAGAAGTTTCTTGACATAGAGCAGGATTTGGCGGCTCCAATAATTCAATGGATCGAGGTTAACATATATTTAAGATTTACTTGATATATTTTTTTTTTAATTAATTGACTTTTACATTTGTAGGATACCGAATACCGGATACTGCGCTGGAGATTGATGAAAAATTGTCGTTACGAATAAATTCACAAATACAAATACAAATACAGTAATTGAGATCTTTTATGTTTGTGCTAATGCTCATTATTCAATATCACAATTAAAAACAAATCACGAAAAATGGGTATTTCATACCCATCTCTCAAATTACGAACATTTTGAAAAATGGGTATTTCATACCCATTTCCCAAATGACAAACATTTCGAAAAATGGGTAAAAAATACTCGATAGTCTGACGTACAGGCTCTTTACCCATTAATGGGTAAAAACGTTTTACCCATTAAAGGAGTTAACCCACTTAAGTTCGAAATGGGTGATATTTTACGCATTAATGGGTACTGGCCGGTTTCAGTGTAGAACGAATGGTCACTGTAGTGATATTTTTCTGATTTTTGTCGAAACAACGGAACGGTGGGATGTCCAGCAGTGATCAAATTGAGGACGATGAGGTACAGGAAATCCTCCAAACAGGGACTGACTTACGTCAGTATTCGGCCCAGATCGAAAAGGAGTTTAAGGAGGTGGAAAATCGATCCATCGAAGATTACATCAAAGAGAGTCAAAACATTGCCAATCTGCACAACCAGATTGGGAACACATCCAACATACTGGAACGGATGGAATCGATGCTCATGGACATCCAGGGTGCGTTGAACAATATAAGCACCGAAATCACAACACTGCAGAGGAAATCGGTCTCTATGTCAGTTCAGCTGACCAATCGCCAGTCCGTTCGGGCGCAACTTTCGCAGTTTATTGAGGATATGGCTGTTCCGGAAGAAATGATCGCGTACGATAGAGATCTTCAGTTAAGTTGAATTTAAAATAATCGAGAAACTTTTATCTCCAGGTCAATCATGAACACACCTGTGACGGAGAAGGATTTCGTGACTAATTTGAATGAGTTGAATCACAAGCTTAACCTGATGAAGGAGCTCAACTTCAAGGAGTCGAAATCATCACAAGACGTTAGCGACGTGCTGCAAAAGTTGAAAATCAAAGCGATGACCAAGCTTAGAGTCTACTTAATGGAACAGATTTATAAGTTCCGTAAACCTATGACCAATTATCAGATTCCACAGAATGCGATGCTCAAGTTCAAGTTTTTCTTCGAGTTCATCCTATCGAATGAGCGGATGGTGGCGCAGGAGATTTGCAACGAGTACATCGATACGATGGGCAAAATCTACTACAGCTATTTCAAAAGCTATTCCACCCGTCTAGGGACATTAAAGTTCGAAGAGGCCGTCTCCAAGGACGACCTAATGGGTCTGGAGGATACTGTCACCAGGAGTATATTTTCAAAGACGAGTTCGCTTAAAAACAAGAGTACGGTTTTCTCGATCGGAGACCGTGGCGATGTACTTAACCAGCAACTAGAGGCACCCATCATTGTGCCACATGCCCAGCAGAAGATTCGATATCCGTACGAATCGCTGTTCCGATCGGAGCAGTACGCCTTAGTAGACAACGCTTGCCGAGAGTACCTATTCGTGACGGAGTTCTTCATCGTCCGGGGTCCCCAGGCACAGGAGCTGTTCAACCAAATCATGGGGAAAACGATGGCTCTGTTAATTGTAAGTACAGCATCCGAAACATTTCGGGTATAGTTAGCGAAAGGAGTTCCATAAAAAACTGCTTTAAGGTTGTTCTTATACTCAATTGATCATGCTGTCGTTAGCAATTTTGGAATAACGTTAATGCAGTGATATCCAGAAAACTAAGCATAATTCTCCAGAATTTATAAGTGATTATGCATCGTTGGATATTGACGCATCATATGAGATCGCGAAAGGCTAGCAGCATTTTGTTTCATTTGATTTATACTTTTTCCAGAAAAATCTCGATACGTACGTTCAGGATTGTTATGACACCATTGCACTATTTCTGTGCATTCAGCTCTGCTTGCGTTACCAGCTCATGTGTCACAAACGTTGTGTTCCAGCTTTAGATAAGTACGTCATAAAAAATTTCTTTTCTTCGCCTTAAACTCCAAACATCGTTCAATAATCAACTGCTTTCCAGGTATTGGGATAATCTACAGGCAGTAATCTGGCCCCGCTTCGAGCAGGTTTTTCGAATGAACATTCAGAGCATCCAAGAGTGTGATCCTACCAAATTCCCCAAAGAAACCGGTCCGCACTATGTAAGTAGTTTTTTTTTCATCGTTATTGCTGCTTTGTCACTTGGTATGTCTCGTAGATCACTCGACGGTATGCCGAGTTTTCCGCTGCCATCGTCGGAATCTCAGAAAACTTCCCCAATGAGCTTGTTAGTCATCTGTTGTTAGAACTACAAGAGGAAGTGAAATGCTTTATGCTTCGCATGGCAGCGATTTTCACGACCCGCAAGGAACAGCTGATCTACTTGATCAACAACTACGATCTGGTGCTGGGCGTCTTGATGGAACGCACCCGTGACAATTCGAAGGAGGCCGAAGCATTCCGCGAATTGCTGAGCACTCGAAGTTCCGAATATGTTGAGGAAATACTGGCCCCTCATCTGGGTGGTATCATCCAATACGTTAAGGACTGTGAGCAGATGCTCGAGAAGGAACAGACTGAGGAGTTCAAACGCCAGGAGCGACGATCGTTGCAGTTGGTAGCCAATTTTTCGGCCAACTGGAAGAAGTCCCTCGAGGAATTGAACCGTGAGGTTTTCTTATCATTCCCATCGCTGGTTACCGGATCGCAACTGCTGCAACTGGCACTGGCTCAGTTGGTGCAGTATTATCACAAATTTTATAAACTACTTACCCCCAGCGCTCGGGCCCAGCTGGTCAACATTCACGTGATAATGATAGAGATCAAAAAGTATAAAAGTAATTACTAGGCTATTAGAAGAAGGTGATACTTGTTAACAATAAATGATTAGTAAACTTCGGTGATGAAAAATAGAAGCTTGTGACCATTTATTACATTAATTATA
Organism: Aedes koreicus; assembly: GCA_024533555.2. Lineage (NCBI taxonomy): Eukaryota > Metazoa > Arthropoda > Insecta > Diptera > Culicidae > Aedes > Aedes koreicus. The sequence continues at coordinate 379,384 of JAHHFK020003766.1, forward strand.
TGACAGCAAAACGAGATAATTTAATGAGGGCTATTCCAAGAGTCGAAATGACTATTGTCACTTGATGATTCATAATTCTTCTTGGCAAATCACGTCACTGCGACTCTCGGAATAATCCTCAATGACACCTTTGTAATACTTGCGACAATTGTGCAAAACTTGTTCCACTTAAATTCTGAAGAGACTCGAGTTGAAAGTAGTTACTGAAGACAGCTCCTAATCCTCATCGGAAAGAAGCATTTCCACCAAATCCTTATTGGAAACTTTTTCGCCGTCAAGGCGCTGAGGCGATTTCCATCGGAGCAGTGTAGGTAAGAACACCAGATGCGTTCGGGGATCCTTACGGAATGGATTGTTTAAGTCCTTCCAGCTGAAAACGTTGGGTAATTCATCATTATCAATAGCGCAGATTACGTTTCAGTCAGTTAGATCAAGAGTACTTCAAGTGTTTAGACAAACTCATCCTGCTCTATCATTCATTCTTATCATTTTCAGAAAACGGATTTTATTGGCAGTTGGAAAGTTGGTTGAGCATACTGCAGAATGGTTTCATGTTACTTTCAATGACCATTGGAAACTATATACTTACAATGGACGATCGATTACGACGGTGATAAAAAAGCTATTCTCCGGAGCAACCTTCAATGCTTCCTCTACAACCGGTGCCGCTACAAAGTGAGAGAGACAAAAAGCCATCACATTAATTAATGGAAGTATTATATGCAAAAATCGTTAATATGCATTAAGGGACCAATAATACGAGTCGTTTTGTAGATTGCGCCTTATCTTATCACATGAGGTTGTAATTTATCTTGTCTTGTGGAGTATCGGAAACCGGAGCATAATGCAAATGGATGTCGTGACAATGTTCTTTTAAAAAACGGAACTAATGGAACATTCCTGGATAAGTAAACTTCCCTTCCTTGTTATATAATTGGAGCATGCGAAACAGTGTTAATCCAGGTTTCTTAATTTAAAAAAAAAAATACAATATTATTGTCCTCCAAAGTAATTTAATCACCTTTCACGCAATACGGACACCAGCTGTCTCCCTTCTCGTCTTTATCGCCTTTGAACAGGACGTGCACCGGTTCACCCTTTCCTTCCAGGCTTTCGGCTAGCTTGACGAACTCGTCCCAGCCACTGACATTGTGTCGGACCACCATTCTAACTATACGGCTCAGGTGCATACACTGTTATCACCGAACTATTCTCTAACACTGACGCTAGTCGAAAATGGCTCTATTCTATAGAGATTCGCTGGCAAACTCAATTCAAATCCGTCCTCGACGACAAACTCACGATAACTATCCGCTCACCACTGCGAGCTTCGCTACAACGAGCTGGCAGACAAAAAAATATTTCAAGGAAGTAAACAGTCTGTCGACGATGACGGCCTTGGCACTTGCGTCATAGATGATGACAAACCGTCAAAACGAGGATGAAATATTTCATCAGTTCCAGCGGCTTCAGCCCACATTTTACTATAAAAAAATCACCATGAACACGAAGAAAGGAGAACCTCGAATTGGGTAATTATTCACTTTAGGTAAATCTGTAGTAAACTGAACCCAAACATCATCCCAAGATCGTCTGAAAAGTAATTCGATTGCGCCCTTTATCGAAAAGCATTCGGAAATCGGATGATTGTCTTATAGTTATATCCGTATGACGATCATCCATGTTTCGTATGACAATCAACCAAATTTAATATGATGTGTGTTTCAAAACTGTGTAGACCATTAGCGATTTATGAATAATTTGAAACAATTCAACGACATAAATTTATTCCACATTACACTTCCTCAACCGTTCAGCAAAGATTGCAACGGGAGCACCAAAACTGATGGAGTCAGGACATATTTTTCCGTGACCCCGTAGGTAGAGAGCGGGTTTCGATCCTTTATTCGTGATGGTACCAGTTCTGATAGCGATTGATAGGTTTTTACAGAATGATGTAAAATGGAATGTTTGTCATCCTCGTTTTAAATGATTTGCGTTACAGGGATTTTCCAATGCAATACGCATTCCACTTTGGGATGACGATTTTTCATACAGCGTGCATTCGAATTTTAACGGGAGGTCAATTCAATTCGTGTATTATTAGTTGTTCATCATTAGAAGGATACTCATCTGGTTTCTAGAAAATCGTCCTCCATCTGCATCTATCATTCGAAAATGCGATTTCAATGTTTCGATATTAACCGACGGAGGATTCATTCAACAAAAGGAGGATGTTTGTGTTCAGTGTATGTAATTCGAAAAAGATTTTTCATTAAACACTGGCCAGACTAAGCAGTTATAACACAGAGAACAGACATTGATGTCCATATACCTTTTCTGGAAAAACGTGTGTAAATGTTAATACAGGCAGCCACTATACAAAGCAAGTGCAGAGAAAAATAAACAAAAAATTTCAGGTAATGTGCTAGGCTTTTTATTGATAAACACCTGACAGTTATCACACAACTACAGCGCCGCCTACCAGGAGCATAACGACATACATTTGAAATGTAGGTTTAAAGTTTTACACAAGTAGCAGACCGAAGATGAACGTCCCTTCTCTGTGGTTATAACATGTTATAAGCCTATCTTGATGACGAATTTCTCGTTGAAATTATTTGACAACCGTTATAACATGTTATAACTAGAAACTGCCATTTTGAGGTCGGTATCGTGTTCGAAAGAAATTTCTTTTTCTATCCCAAACCCATGTTAAATTCCGTTTACTGAAGTAAAGAAAGTAAAAGTAAAGAATCGAAAAGAAATTTCTTCAGCAGTATTCACCTGATAAGAACGAAACATAAAATTGGAATTTGTAAAGTTTCCACGCAAACTAATGGGAGCTGTCATTTTTACTCTTGGAAAAATATTCCGCACGATTATTCCGTAAGTGAAGGTGACATTTCGTTCCATGCAGATCAATTGTCAAAATTCCGCTTGGTAATATTGAACAAAATTCCGTAATCTCTCTACTTTTCAAGTCGATACTGGCCTATAACGGTTGTCAAATAATTTCAACATAAAAATCGGCAGCCCTGTATCATGTTACAACTCTGTAGTCTGAACAAGTAATATTGCTTCATACTACAGCTTTGTAACATAATACAAGGCTATCTTGATGACATTTTCCTTGTTGATAATTTTCAAAACACCCTTGTATTATGTTACAAGTCTGTAGTATGAACAAAGCATAACATTACATATATTTTAGTTTCCATGACAATATAAATTTTACGGTTCCGATGGCACACCCTGTGAATATATTGTTGATCACATAGTTCTTATGTAAACTAACAAACATAGATGATATAAGGAACTGTTGAACCACATCAGATAATAGTTATGCTTTGTTCATACTACAGCGTTGTAACATAATACAAGGCTATCTTGATGACATTTTCCTTGCATATACTTTTCAAACCACCCTTGTATTATGTTACAAGCCTGTAGTCTGAACAAGGCATTAGATTATAACCCGTACACTGATAAAAAAGCAATGATAATATCTATGTGTCACATCTATGATTTTTTGCAATACAATCAACAAATGATATCTATTTGTAACCACACATAAATTCCTATGTGTACCACATAACCACTATGTGTGGCCACACATTCATTTCATTTGCTACATAAACTTCATTTGTGTTTCTCAGAAGGTTCTGTTTATGTGTGAATAAATCAATATTATGGAGAATTTTACATGGATTTTTGCCAAAAAATATGTGTGGATTATTTGCCGTGAACGTTGTTAAATATTGTTCATAATTATTTTCAAAGCACATTGTTAGATGTTCGAGCACTATTCTCACAGTTTGAGTCTATCCTGATGTTTTTATAAGATCAATAGCAAGTTTTAACCATAACTAATCCTACACGAACGTTTTTTTATAATCATTATTCTAAACATTCAATTATATTTCAACTGTTCAACATAAACCATTTTTGAATGATTATTGATATAGTTATCATAGTAACTAAGGTTTGAATATCGCTGCAATCATATTCATAATCATTATCATTTATTAGGGATGTTTGATTTAAATTCAAGGAATGTTTTTTCTTTCAATTAACAATTTGGGCAGGGGAATTTTTTTTTCTTCTTTTCTTCTTCTTTGTGTGTGTTATTAACCAAATAAAAAATAGTATTGAATTATAACGCTCAAAATCCAGCCAGTCAACAGCTGACCATGTTGTTGACTCACAATTGATACCAGTGCCTAAAATCTCATATTAAATTCTCATAATGCACCCTAACTGAGACAACATATTGTTAACCACGTACTTTTCCTAGCGAACATGAAGTAAACACAAATTTGCCAAAATGAATCTCTAGTGCAAGTTGAATCAACTTGTTTTGTGTGCTTGACTTTCATCATTCATTCGTTCCAGAAAGCAGTGAATGTAGATAAGCGCAAATAACTCATTCAATTTCAACGTTCACGGATACAAATTTAGTCCATTTAAATTAAAAATATCGATGTTCAACTTGAAAAATAAGAATTGTTTAAAGTAAATAGAAAGCCTGTTTCGAAGGAAAATAAAAATTCTTGAATCAAATTCAAGGCATTGTTATTTCAACAATACATTTATCGGGTAGGTGAATTTGAGCGTGTACTTCTCTCTCCATAACTTGAGGCCGAGGCAAAGTTTTGACGCTTGCAACATTAGTCAATCGTCACATTAATTAGTACCCTAATACAATTTTAAACTTAAAATTTATTTGGTAAGAGCACATATTTTTTATAAGATATTCCACACATTATTTTTATTTGCATAAACATAAAAATTATAATTCTTCCTTTACCTTTTATAAGGTGACCCATAACACGTATAGGCGCTACAAATATAAGTTATGTGTGAGCTCCCATCATATTTTCAGCCATTTCTCGAATCGACCCTGCAAAATGCATTTTCTCGATCTCGAACCACAAACTCTGTAGAAATTTCGGCCATAGATCATTTGCTATAGCTCCGCCTTTTGGTTTCTTTTGCCATGCCTTTCAGCCATGTTCGAGTATATTTGAAAAAAAAAATTCCTGTGGCAGAAAAAATCACTTACGAACGCGAAAATAAACATTCAGTCAAGCAACCAAAATCGCTTGACGCTTGAATAGCCAGATATGTGCTTTGCTGTGGTGAAACAGGGAAGGCAAATAAAGGGGATGTGTGTGGATAGAATGAAAGAAAAAAAGGTATGGTGATTGGTGTGCTGGCGGGGGGCGTGGTGTGCGGGGGGTGGTAATTGAGGAAATCTCTTTGGTGTGTCGTCCCTTTCGGTGGGGGAAGGGGGGGTGTTGGGGGTTCGGACGTGAATGAGTTGTGTGGAACACAGGGACAACGGAATGACTGAGCACAGCAAAAGGGCGAAGCTGGGAGAGAAGAAAGAAGAAGAGAAAATGTGGCGAATGTGTTACCGCCGGGGGGAATTTTTCCGGGGGTGGGGGGGTGACAATTGAAGAAACCTTAGGGTTTTGCGTTAATCACCTTCCCTTTGGCGGGAGAGGGGTGGTTTATCGGGAAGACCAGACCACCCAAGCAACCAAAAGTTCGAATTTTACTTGAGATGAGAACTCAGAAGATCACATTTAGTTGAAATTTAGTTCCATGGAACTTTTTTGCTGAATAACAAGACACTTCACGGACAAACAGAACTTAATTTTCTTTAAAGTGTCATTAATATTTAAAGGAACTTAAAAGTTCGAGAATAGTTTTTTCTTGCTATTCAACCCAACCTTCAAGTTCATATGTTGATAGTTGAGAACTTGATTTGAACTTCAAAAAATCTCTAACACAAAGTTCAATAAAAGTGCTAACCGTACTTTTATCCAGCGCAAAAGTTTACAATACATCTATGTTGAACTACTTTCCTACTTTTCGAAGTACACGTAAAGTTCTGAGTAAAACTTTAGAAAATGTAAAAGCGATTGTTTATATTTGAAGAGTGATCTGGTGTTGTACTTCAAGTTTGACAAGATACAAGAGCAAAGAATGGATTTTTCAGAAACATTAAAAAAGAACGGCTTATTTTATTACCATCGTAAAAAACTGTTAGCTTAATCAGCGGTTGGATAGTCATGAAGGAAATGAATATATGTTTTGGCTCAGGAAGTCCTAGCACATCGGTCCCAAGCTCGGTCCCAAGCTTAATCCCAAGTAACTCAAAGAAAATCATCATTTTAGAATGAATTATAATATTTTTTTTTTAAAATTTTTTTTAAGTTTTTTGCAACATATGTCACGTTCTGAGCGGTTTGAATCACTCATATTTTATAAGATCAATGGGCCAAACCGGTTTTTTTTTTTTTATATAAAAATTCTTTTTTCCTGCTGCGAGTGTTTTTTTCTTTTATTCTCGAGTAATTCATGATAAGGGCCGGAAAGCCAATATTTCGATTTTAGTTTTTTTGCATTAAGTGAATGCTAATTACTCAAGTTTTATGCTAATTTTGTCCTCAATTTGAAAAAAAACATCACAAACAACGGTATAGTGTTTTTGAATAAACGGCGTAAAAGCTGTTTTGATCGATTCGCTTTCCGGCCCTTTACTTTAGCATGCGGTTTAAAAGTATATGCATTGCCATTGGCTTTCCAGCCCTTTGCTTTTTTATGTATTATGTTTGGTTTATTTTTTTGGAATAATCGTGAAAACTGCGAAACAAAGTGTGATCAGTAGAATTTTATACATCAATAGGATAAAGAGCAAAATTTTTCAACTCAGCGAAAATTTTCGATCACATAATGGCCATTCTCATCGTTATTGACAAAAAATGCCACTTTCGTTTCGTTTCCGCTATTCACAGAACAGGTTAACGGCTGAAAAACAACCAAAACAAACATATTGACATTACTGTCGCCAAATAACGGCCAGCGAAAAAGTACTAGATGCTGAGCTAAACAAAAGCTATATAAAAAAGAATGTAGTTGACTAACGCACTGATTGGAGCAGGTTAATTGCAGAATTCAAGATGAGCTATTCAACGGGAATGGATTTACTACTTCGTAAATATCGCTTTTATTGACCATATCTACAAACATATTAATGTACTGTTTTTTATTGTTAGTGGCCGCTGGTTTATCAACCTCTCAGGACCCAGAAGAATGTACTGAAGTGGAAGGCACAGTTACCCAAACTCCTACGGTAGCAAATTTCGAAGAAGTAGAATTTGTAGACAACTTTCCGAACACTACTTTTCTCGAGGATATTGCAAAAATTATATCATCAACGCCAATAAAAAGAAGGGGTAGCATCATCTTTACTGATCCAAGACAGATACCGGCACTTGATCTATCGGTATCAATGGTGGAAAACGATCATCCTTTAAATTTGACATTGGAGGATAGTTCCCCACTGAATCTTGTAATGCCCAAGAAAAACACTACGATGAAGCTTTCAACCGGGAACGCTGTAAATTTATGTAAATCAGTAAAACAGAAGCAAATCTCAAATGATCAGCATAGGAAGCTGCCCATATCTGTTGAGCATCCTGAAGAAATTTCACCTCCTCGGTCTGTTTCGTGTATCAAGCAGACACACCTTTTGGATCACAAATCGATCAAGGATAATGAGAAGGGACATGTATCTCACGATAGAAGCAAACCGGCCATTGCTACCTTATTCGACCTCTCGCAAGTGAAGAAATTTCGAAGAGATTCAACCACTTCAACTGTTGAGCACACTAGTCGAAAACCGCTTTTGGAGTCTAACGAACAGAAGGAAAAATCTTCAACTTCTTGGTCTGTTTCACCAGAACCTGCTGGTCCAAATCCGGGGTGCTCAAACAATCATGAAAACAACCAATCTCTGAAACAACGGGGACAGAACACCGAAGATACCAATCGGAATCCAGGAGAAAGTTTGAATCTGGAGTACATGGTTGATCACGATGATAGTGACTCAGAAGACAATGGAACTGAAGGATTAACTGAACATGCTATTTCACAGTATTTTGAAACATATGCTAATCATACCTTGATTAGTTCTGATGAAAACAGCGGAGAAAGTGATTGTGATGAAAACAAGGATAACGAAAAGGGTGGTTAGGTTTAATAAGCAATTTTTATTTAGCCCTAGTATTCAATTCAATATCATTTTTGTAATAGTGCTGATCATACCATCGTCGTCTACTAAATCTGCGTCTATCAGCGGTTTTGACGAAGAACATCAAGAATCTAAGAATCCAAAGAATGATCCTGCGTGGGTTATTAGAAAAAAAAGTAAAGAGAGAGGACTCAAGTATCAGAAGACGAACGGCACATTTGCCCCTGCACGAGGCATAAAAAAACCTTGTCAGTGCTCTCGGTTTAAATGCTTTTCTAAGTACAGTGACGAATTACGGAACAATATCTTGCAAAATTTATTGAAATTATCATCGTCCGGCCAAAACCAGTTCATTGGCAGCCATGTAACCGTCAAACCAACTAGCCGCAACCGTGTAAGTATGTATAGCACAACCTCAGATAATCAGACGTATTAAATGTCTGCCTATTAAACATGTCTACTTAAAAGCGTACTTATTTCCGTCTGGTGTGCCTCTTCAGTATTACCAAAAAGATTCGAAAGAATAAGCGATACCCTAATGTTAACTCAGCAAAAATAGTTCAATTGCCCAGTTAATTTCAATAAAAAAAAATGATTGTTTAGTCGTAATAAGTTGTCACAAAATTTATATCTAAAAAAATGCAAAAGGACGGGAATTAAATAAGAATCTACAAAACAGTAAATGGTCACTTTTTCCCGCTGTGTATCATTGCTACCAAAATAAATTGTGTAAAATATGTATATTTTGATCTTTTAGGTAATTAATCCACGCAGAACTGCAACACGAGTATATTACTTCCCCGCATTGAACTGAAAAAACCGGGTGTGCAAAACTATGTTCCTCAACACACTAGACATCGGTGATAAAAAAGTTCGCTTTTTGGCCGAGGAAACTGTAGCAAACGGAGGTATTTGTCCCGATGATATGCGAGCTGAAAATCGCAAAGCATATTGCTTAACAGAACACGAACTTCATGTAATCAAACAACACATCATGTCATTTCCTTCGAGCGAATCACACTACTCCCGAGAAAGATCATCCAAAAAATTCCTAAGCAGTGACCTATCTGTTGCAAAAATGTATGAGCTATACATAGAACAGTGCAGTGGAGTTGAAAACACGTGTTGTTCATTACAACACCTATAGGAAAGTATTCCGATCACTGAATCTCTCGTTTAGGAAACCTCGAATCGATACCTGCAATACTTGTGATCAAATTCAAACTCGGTTGCGTCAAGCTACAGAAGCTACAGTTTGTCTTTCAAGGAAGAACTTGAAAGTCATCACCAAAAAGCCCAGTTGGTGTATGACAAGAAGCGATCGGACATTGAAAAAGCTAAACATTCTGACGATACATGTACGATTTCCTTCGATTTACAGAAGGCTTTGGCAACACCAAATTTGAATTGTGGAGAGGTGTTCTATTTGCGACAAATGTACACCTATAATCTCACAATATTTGTTTCAAATTCGTCCGGGAACAAAGCTAGATGTTATTTGTGGGATGAAAGCCAAGCTAGACGTGGTGCCCAAGAAGTGGGATCATGTCTGCTCAAGTTCCTGACAGAGTTACCGAAAAACATTAAATTTATCAACTGCTACTCTGACAGATGCTTCGGACAAAACTGCAATACTGTAATTTGTAGTATGTTTTCGGCATTCATGAATTTATGTATAGAGCAAAATCGAAACGTCTGTATCACACATAACTTCATGGTAAGTGGACATTCACACATGGAATGTGACAGTGTTCCCTCATCCATTGAACGCGCTAAGAAAAAGTCATCTATCACAATCAAAATACCTTAGGATTGGGCAACATTCATCAGTGGCATTCGTCGTAAGGTTCCCTTTAAAGTGATTGAAATGAATCAAAAAGATTTCTTGGCACTGAAAGATTTGGACAAATTTTTCACAAAGCCTCCCTGTGACAATAATGGTAGCATTCTCAAGATTACCAAAATCATGAATTCAAATATGATGCATCAGATTCGTATTGGTCGCAGTTTACATTTGCAAAAGCAAATATGACCGCTGTTGTTATGCCTGGTCCAATCAATAGTGAGCCAATCGCTCTTCCACAACCCAAATTGGATGATTTGAGAAAACAAATGAAGTACATTAAAAACAAAGCGTACTATGAAACATTTTTACGGGAAATAGTGCCCAAGAAACGCGGTCGGAAACCTGCAAATAATTTTCCTGATAATTTTGAGGTAGATATGGACAAAGAGCTGTTATTCGAAAATGAAGAAATGAACGTAACTATAAACTGTAACGAACAAGGCAGTGAGTATGATCCTCTAACGATCTGATTTGTGTTTACTCAAGTTTGTATTTTTTCGCCAAAATAAAATAAAAATACAGTACACATGAATAATACAACTTACGTGAATTTTTTTTCGCAAAATACATAAGAGAATTAAATACTCCAATCATTCTTATCAGGCATCCGCCATCTGATTAGGGTGGGTAGGCAGTGATGGTAAGTGAGCGAAAGATAAGATTAGAATGATAGATTTCTCTAACCATTTAAATCCTTCGGGGACACCTTCCCTTATCAGAGCCGATACCGATAGCGGAAAACAGGACAGATACTCGTTTCCAATCATCCTTCGATTTACGCATCCTATCACAATCGAATTCACTTCTAATTCACCTCATAAAATGACGTAATTTGGCAATCTGCCGACTGTCTTGCCAACGAAGACGTCGCAAAGCAAAAAGCGTATAAATCTTCCCAGATCGGCTTCGATCCTCTGGACTGCATTTGGTAGAAAGGGGACCAAAATGATGGTACAGATCCCCACAAAAGAACGAACCGAAGAGCAGTACAGCTCATTCGAACATTAAACGTCTTTTGAGGGTTTTGCGAAGCGGTAGATGGATCATCTGCCTGAAAAATGCTGGAGGACACGTATAAGGACGGACGACTCATAATCGACACACACATTGACGCCTTGCTGAGTCTGCCGAAACTGACGACGGAGAACGGCGAGGAATTACGCAAGCTAATCGACACCTGCACTAAACATGTTGATGCCCTTAAGAACCGCGAGTTGCCCGTTGAAGGATTAGCGGAGATGATTCTGGTCAACGTGATCGCCAAACGTCTAGAGAAGGAGACACGGCAGTTGTGAGAATCCCAGCTATCTCAAGAAGAACTTCCCACATACGTCGAAATGATCGATTATCTACGTGAACGTGTCCGAATTTTGCAAAAAAATTACAGGATACACTGAACCTCGATCATCAAACATCGCGAAGCAGAAGAACAAACCAGAACAGAAGATTCCGCAACCCAGAAACTTTGTGCAAACCAAGGAGACGTGTTACTGCTGCAACGGTGATCACCCTTATCTACAAGTGTGGCCAGTTCAAGAAGCTCAACGTTAGCGGCCGGTATACCAAGGTGAAACAAGCTGGCCTTTGTTTCAACTGCTTGCGACGCGGCCACCGTACGATGGGCTGCAATTCCGACAAGTTGTGTAAGACATGTAAGAAGAAGCACCACAACTTCCTCCAGGACAACAAGCCAGCCGAACAGTCCAACAGTGTACCCAGCGAACAACCTGCGAATTCCGAAGAACGTCAAAAGGTGGCTGTACGAGCCGGTTCAGTAAACTGCGCCACGTCACTGATGCTGAAACAACAAGTACTTCTCTCAACGGCAGAGGTGCTTGTGACAGGATCTGGTAACGTTAGCTTGCTGTGTCGTGTTCTGCTTTATTCGGGTTCTGACTCGAATCTGATCTCCGACACGTTTGCCAAGCGATTGAACTTGCCCATGGAAAACATCAACCTACCGATTAGCGGACTCAACAACGCTGAAACCAGGGTTAAGTATAAGTTAACCACCAAAATCAGCTCTCGTGTCAATCTGTTTAACGCTATTTTAGATTTCCTGGTGGTGCCAGCGATTACCACCAACCTACCGATGATGAAGGTCGACATCCGGTCTTGGTCCATCCCAACGAGCGTAGACTTGGTGGATCCATCATTCCACGTCTCAAAGGAAGTCCAGATGATCATCGGTGCAGAGCTCTTCTTTGTCCTGGTGAAGAATGGCCACATGAAGCTTGCAAACGGAGCTCCACTGTTGGTTGAGACCGACCTGGGCTGGATCATCAGCGGTCCCATGAAGGGGCACTCATCTGGTCCACAAGGAGGCATCTGTCAATTGATACTGCGTGAAGAACAGATCAACCTTATTCTAGTAAAGTTTTGGGAACTGGAAACGGTCCAGGAAGCCTCGCACCTGACATCAAAAGAACAAGCCATCGAGAAACACTTTCAGTAAACGCACCTTCGTGTCGAGATAGGCCGATTCACTGTAAGGTAACCATTCAACGAAAACAAGGGTCAACTTGGCGACTCCTTGAAAACAGCTCTAAGTCGATTTGATCGGCTACTACGTTCTTTTTTCAACAAAACGAAACAAATGCGCTATTCGGAGTTCATGGCCGAATACCAATCCCTAGGCTACATGGTGGAAATCTTCGACAATCCCGTCGATGGCCATTTTATACCCCATCATGCTGTGTACAAAGAGTCCAGCTCATCGACGAAAATCCGTGTCGTTTTTGACGCTTCGGCGAAGACCTCATCCGATCTCTCGTTCAACGATGCCTTGGTGGTAGGGCCAATGGTGCAAAGGGACCTGATTACGATACTCTTGCGTTTTTGCTGCTTTCCGGTCGTGTTAACGCTGACATCCCAAAGATGTACCGCCAGTTACAAATCCATAAGGACGATCGGAAATATCAACGGATCGTTAGGTTCAATTCAAAGAACGAAATCGAACCAACGTTTGAGTTAACAACTGTTACGTACGGTTATTCCAGCGCGCCCTACCTGGCCACGCGCGCTCTGATCCAGTTGGCGAAGGACGAAGCAACGGAATTGTCTGTTGCAGCGAAGGTGGTCGAAGAAAACAGCTACATTGACGATTTTCTCACCGGAAGAAATACTGCTGAGGAAGTGATCGAAATCTACGAACAGTTGACGCAGATACTGCGACGAGGTGGATTTGGAGTCCACAAGTTCTGCTCCAACAGTGAAGTTGTTCGGAAACGCATTCCGATAGAGCTACAGAAAACGCAAACCAAGTTCGAAGATGCCGATATCAACGACACAATCAAGGCGCTGGGTCTAATCTGGAACCAACACGAGGATTATTTCCGGTTCAACGTTGCTCCGCTCGACGAAAAGATTCCGGCCAAGAGAAGTGTCCTATCCGCAGTTGGTCTCCTCTTCAATCCATGCGGATACCTCGGGCCAGTCATCACGACAGCAAAGATGCTAATGCAGGATTTGAAATAAGATGATGAATTACCGTAGGAACAAATGAGAATGTGGATCGACCTCCGCATACAGCTGCCACTGGTGAACAATTTGCAGAAAAAACTATGCGTTGTCATGGGCGATGCAAAACAAGTCGAGTTTCACGGATTCGCAGATGCGTCACTACGCGCATATGGGGCAGTCTTGTACACAAGGTGCATCTCCCCCGACGAAACAATTGATGTCAATCTGGTGGCAGCAAATCTCGTGTTGAACCCCTCAAGCCAATGATGATTCCACGCCTGGAGTTCTGCGGAGCCTTGCTTCTAGCTCGACTTGTGCACAAAACGATAGCCGCAATGGGAATCCCTTTCAAGAGTGTGACATTTCATCTCGACTTGCAAGTGGTGTTATGCTGGCTGGAGAAATCACAGCTTGCTTTGAACCAGTTCGGTTCAAATCGTGTTGCCGAGATACTCGAACTGACGCAAACCTATCAATGGCAGTACGTCCGATCAGAGCAAAACCCAGCAGATTTGATGTCGAGAGGTGTGCTTCCAACCGAAATTCTGTCTATGGAAATGTGGTGGAAATCTTCTTCTTCTTTGTGGGAACCGACTCCAAATTACGACGGTGGTAGAATTAAGCTAAATGACAACGAGCTACCTGAGCTCAAACCAACGGTGGTTGTTGCTAGCACTGTACAAACGAAGCCGCAGATTGTTATGGCCTGATTGAGTAACTTTCAACGACTGCACAGAGCGTGTGCGTATGTATTGAGATTCTACAAAAACGTCCACACTAAGATACGTGACACTACAGAGCTCCAGGTGCAAGAGATGGTAGATGCACTTCGTGCCATTATGAAGCTGGTGCAGAAAGAGGAGTTTGGTGAATTGTTTCGTGCCCTGGTCAGCGACGAGAAGAAGCGAAACAGGTATAGCGGACTGGTCCCATTCATAGACACGAACGGTTTGATCAGAGTCGGAGGCCGGTTGAAATATTCCTCGATCCCATATGACGAAGGTCACCAGATCCTGTTACCCGAGAAGCACCACGTGACCACCATACTCATTCGGCAATTACATGAGGACAACTTTCACGTCGGACAGCGCGGCCTGTTGTCGATTATCCGTGAGGCCTTGGCAACAATAAAGGAAACGTGGTTCTTGAATGAAAGTTTTGGGTTGAGCATTACTCCCAGATCCTTGACTGATGTTCCACGTTTCAAGTGCGTTCCTCGAAGATGGAAGTCGTGAAGATGCATTGCACGTTTTTGGCCGAAGCAGCCGAGCATTTGAATACATTTAAGGAAATTCTGTTGATCCATCCTCTTTGAGCCGTCGAATACATGCAGTTCCTGCTGAAGAAAGTGGGCGTCTTTTGGAAATTTTATAACTTTGTACACGCAGGATCATTTCAGGCCCAAATTCACGTCGTTCATATATAACAGGAACAGTAATGGACTAAGGTGGCTGCTTTGAGGTACGCCGGATGTAACTTATCGTTTGCCAATTGAAATTAATCTAATATGGTAATCACGGAGCTATGAAAGTATTTATTACTCTTCCGAAAATAAAAACTCGTTCCACAACACATACAGAGAAATCAATGAATTCCAAAGAAACGAACTGCGAAAAACTTGCAAAACTACGGAGCGCGGAAGAAACGAACATTTCCGTTTGCTTGTGCAATAACATCGTTTGTATGCCACTAGTCTGTCAAACTACCAGCTTTAATCCCATTTTTGAATCAACACGCTCTTAGTCAAGCAAACGAATCCAAAATTCAAAAAAAATTGAAAACTCTAGAAATACCCTGTCTAGCTTTTGAAGGCTGCCTCGCCCGTAAAAAATTATCACACGGAAATGTCTCTCGCTAAGCCGAAAAATAAATATTGTTCCACACCCGGGCCGGATTGCGAGGCGAACCATCAAAACGGGCAGCCATCGTCGCCGTCGTCGTCGTCGTCAGTGTCTAAAAGTGATATTGTGAAAACTGTCACTGTCTCGTGCGAGTGCGTTCGTTTGGATTCGTGATCCTGAAGTGGATAGGGAAAAACTTTTTTTTTTTTGTCACGAACCCCCCTAAAAAAAAAAAAAAAACTTCCCGTTAGCAGGCAGGCTAGTTGGCTTATGGTAGTAGGCAATAAAATGACACCCAATTTTTTCCAACGATGCTAAGCCGCGAAAGCTTAACTGAGCTTAACGTGCGCGTGATTTTCCCGAGGGTGGGTGAGAAAATTGCCAGCCCAGTTCGCGCCATTATAGAACTTTGTTGTCGAAAGTTTTATCGCTCGCGAAAGAATTGAATGCGATTATCGTAATCTGTCAGAATCGATTATGAACGTTTACAGAAGATAAGCCATCATCCGGCTGACAGGTGTCGTTAGGGGGCAGACAACGAGCGACGTTCCAACAAGACATGACACCGGGAGGCGAAAGTTTTCGTTTAATTAAATTGCTGAAAATTGTTTTAATTTGATAAAACAAAGCGGCTGGTGGTGGCACGTCTAGGAACGTCGTCATGAGTCGTGGCTCTTCTGTTGCTCGACTGTCATCGTGGTGCAGGAATAAAAACCAACAGCAGTGTTTTAGCACAGCAGTAAAGTTCGGTACACCAACGGCAGCGGTCTTTCATCGTCGAACGACGGCGAACGTGTCAGCGCAAAATGAATGAAAATTAAAACGCAACATCATCGTTGTTCTGGGGAAAATGATAGAGTGAATGTGTAGGGTTGCCGGAAATGAGGATTCTCAACGGACTCCAATGTATCTCTGGTCTGAAACAGAATAACGCTTGCAGATCCGGAAGAAACGCTATCCGATCTTAAAAATCAGTCTGGATCTCAATCGGAATAACGGAATTGAACATATGTTGCATGTGAATTTACATTTATCTTACGTGTTAATCTAATTGAGAATGATGAATAGGGCCTGTTCATAAACTACGTAGACTTATTTTTGAAAATCTCCCCCTTTGTAGACTTTTCTCCATTTTTTTTTTTTGAAATTTTGTATGAAGCGTTTTGGTCAGACCCACCGTCCCCCATCGTCTACGTGGTTTATGAATAGTGTATTTATAACAGGTTTGCGTGCAGGTTCTCACCAAATTCAAATTGGACTTTAAACAGCTTCCTGGATAGAAGTTTGGTGTTGCCAGGGGATGGGGGAGATGTTTCCAAGATATAAAAAAATGTTTTTGCGGACAACTTTGCCGGCAGTGTTTTACTCCCATCGAGTAAATATGTTGAATTTCATAGATTCAGCCTTGGTAAATCTAAATATGGGCTCAGCAGGGCTGTAACATGTCCAGTTTTAGAGAAACATGAGATTTAAAATGACAAACACACGTATTTCCGTAGGAATATAGCTTAACTTGTTATTAAAACTAGAATTTTGGCTCATTCCTCTAAATGTTGGGCATTGGATTTTTTGAGGATTCCCTAAATCCATTTCCTAACTCGTAAGATTGATGAGAAAATCTGGTTTTCATTTACAAAATTAGGATTTTTCATGAAAATCAAGATTTTCTGTTTTTGAACTTGAATATCGGTATCGCTCTTTAAATGTGGTGGTTGAATTTAATCAAGACATCGCACAGACTGATAAGAACTTCACCAAAAAAAGGAGCCCAGCAATGTTAGCGGACTACTGGTGGATGGAACAGCGACAAACACCTTTGGAGAAAAAGAAGACAAAATGAATTTAAGTTGAAAAATACAGAGAAAATTTCAACTAACAAACAAACTGACTGACTGACTGACTGACTGACTGACTGACTGACTGACTGACTGACTGACTGACTGACTGACTGACTGACTGACTGACTGACTGACTGACTGACTGACTGACTGACTGACTGACTGACTGACTGACTGACTGACTGACTGACTGACTGACTGACTGACTGACTGACTGACTGACTGACTGACTGACTGACTGACTGACTGACTGACTGACTGACTGACTGACTGACTGACTGACTGACTGACTGACTGACTGACTGACTGACTGACTGACTGACTGACTGACTGACTGACTGACTGACTGACTGACTGACTGACTGACTGACTGACTGACTGACTGACTGACTGACTGACTGACTGACTGACTGACTGACTGACTGACTGACTGACTGACTGACTGACTGACTGACTGACTGACTGACTGACTGACTGACTGACTGACTGACTGACTGACTGACTGACTGACTGACTGACTGACTGACTGACTGACTGACTGACTGACTGACTGACTGACTGACTGACTGACTGACTGACTGACTGACTGACTGACTGACTGACTGACTGACTGACTGACTGACTGACTGACTGACTGACTGACTGACTGACTGACTGACTGACTGACTGACTGACTGACTGACTGACTGACTGACTGACTGACTGACTGACTGACTGACTGACTGACTGACTGACTGACTGACTGACTGACTGACTGACTGACTGACTGACTGACTGACTGACTGACTGACTGACTGACTGACTGACTGACTGACTGACTGACTGACGAAAACCATGACTCCGGCCGGATGTTTGGTTGTAAATCTGACTTTCAAGTTCTCTGGAACATCCTCAATCTTCTTCGGCAAATAAACCTGACTGAACGTGTGTTAGATACGGGATCGATGGTGAACATTTTCTCATCGGAGAATACGGTGATGATAGGCTTTTTTTTTAATGCTGACACCAAACGTTTCGAGCGCTCCAGACGTTGTTGTTTGATTCGGTCCGTTACAAGGTGGCGCTTTACTCTTGCCCAGGACGAATATTTCAAGTCATCTTTGACCAACCGTTACATGGTAGTTTTTGAAATATTGACTTCCTTAGCCAATTTCCGGATCGATCTGATAGGATTTCGCCTCACTTTGTCTCTCACTGATCTGATGACCTTCGGTGTGCGAGCGGACCGCGGACGGCCACTTCCCGGCTTCCGTGGATATGGTCCATCAAGGAGTGAACGTTGGATACGGTAAACGGTAGCCAGGTGGCATCCCACAATTGTTTTGCAATTTGTTTTACGGGCTTTTGGGCGAGCAGCAAACTAGTCACCACTTCCTTTGCAAACATTTTTCGCAACATTGTTACTCGCGAACTACTGGTTTGTTTACATCGTCTCAGAGTCTATAGTCAGATGACTAAACACACATGCATTAAATCAGTAAAGATAATGTACAAAGCTACTCAAACATATGTATTGAAAACTTTCGCATTTTTTTATGGGACATACTGAATGAACTGAAGCTTATGGAACGAGCTATTGACAAACAAGTCGAAGCGACTCACTGCAATTCTGCTTCAAGTGACTACTGATAGGTACTTCCGGTTTCTGCCCAACAATCCTGTTCTAAAAAATGACCATGTTGTAAGGCCTTCTACTACGTTTCCTAAACCGATGATCGCCATATTGAATTTACAACTAGCATCGGACATAAGTACACTAGTCATGAATTGTCAGAATGTAAATTATGCGGGAAGTTCACATGCATACTCGAGCATCTTTATTGAAAACGCCAAATTGCTTTATGGTCAAGATCTCGAGTTCCAGATTATTTAGGAAGTTCAGATGCACACTATTGCCGCATAGTGAAATAATTCAGAACTACTATCCGCACACCAGTAGGTCTTAATATACTGAGCAACTTTGCTGAAAGTAGTAGCTTTCTATATGCGCAATAGATATTCCATTTTAAAGCCAATGAGGTCAAATCCCATTCGATTTCCATTAGCGCGGTTTGCCCCTGGGACGTATCCTGGACGAAATAATGGGATAATATTGTTTATTCTGAAGTAAAAAAAAGATTACACTTGACGGCCCTAATTGTTGTGCATAATTTTGGCACGGTTTGAGGGAGAATCCGCAGATAAAGCTCATCAGAAATCTCGAAGGTTTGGACCGGTTTTTTTTTTTGGCACGGAAAAACTCCAATTTACTAAAATGAATGACCAGGATGAATTCGAAAAGCTACATGTACAGTGTGTCTCACAATTGGTGTCACCCTTTTTCAGTCTTGGTTTATTTCAGCTGGGTAATTTTAACAACGAAATTGCTTATACCCGTTTTGTGTGTATTCTTTTGACAGCTTATCGCTGAAGATAAATAAGCGATTCCGTTTGTTTATATTTATCAGCTACCATGGAAGCCATACGGGAACAAGTTTGAAAATTACATTTGCAAAAGCTTAGACCGTGTCAGATATTCAATAGCCTTAAGCAATTCGGAGTGAGTAAGCGTCCATGTCCATATTCAACACAAAAGAGGTGCCAGACGAACTGCCAGAACGAAGAAAAATATCAAATATGTGAGGGAGCGATTAAGACGTAATCTGGCCGAATCTGGCCGTAAATTGAGCAAACAATTTCAAATGTCCCCTGCTTCAATTAACAGGCTCCTCAGACATGATCTGGAATGCAAGCCGTACAAGAAACAACGGGTTCACGGGTTGACGGAGTGTCAAAAGCAAGCCAGGGTCCAAAGAAGCAGAAATCTTTTGGTTTCCGCATTTATAGTTCCGGTAGTGTAAAAAATGTTTGACTTCAAACCACAGGAACATATTGCTTGCCATACCAGTACCTTTCGACCGAATTTCTCCACTTGAATCGACCTGTCCGCATCGCTCACATCCTCCCCAACGACGGCAGTAAAGTATTGTGGACCTGGAAGGGTTTTTGAGTCCTCCTTTACATGGGTCTCATCGTCCATCAAAACGCATGCATCCGGGCGCTGCAAAAGACGCGAATACAATTTCCGGGCCCTTGTTGCTGCTCGCTTCTTCTGTTCTGCACTTTGTTTCGAGATTTTCTGCTTCTTGTAGGTCTTCAGGTGGTTTCGCCTCTTGAAACGCTGGATCATTCCGACATTCGTTCCTGCTTTTTTGGCCAAATCACGTATTGACATTGATTTGTTCTTCATGATTAGAGATACCACTTTCTGCTCCAGTTTCGGGATGGAAGAACCGGGTTTTCTGCCTCTTCCTGGTAGCTCATCCAAAGAATAGTGTTCCCCAAACTTATTAATGATGGTTTTAACACTCGCATGATGAATTCCAAACCGCTTCGCCAATTTTCGCATAGTAATACCCTTTTCACTTAGCCATGTGTCCAGAACCTTAATTTTCACTTCCTTTTCAATACGCGACATTTTGAAAACGCAGAGTTTGAACCGCACAAACAAGTAAACAAAAGAAAGCTGACAGTCAAACGCACAGCATGCAGTGTTCAGAACATAAAAAACCATCACAAATACATGCGTACAACGCAAATGTATGTGGATAGCTTATATTCGATACACTCCTTAGACCGAGTCAAGAAACATTTGGTTGATACTTGGGACCAAATTCCTCAGGAAATCGTGCGTGCCAACTGCGATGGGTTGACAAAGCGCTTGCGCAATGTTTTCAAGGAAAAGGGCGAGAAATTCGAATTGAATTAATATGGTTTATTTCTATAACATGTATCTTTCAAATGCAAAATAAATACTAGGATTTGGTTGATTTGTTTTGCTGTACTCCCATTTTGTCTTAGTGACATCTATTGTGAGACACCCTGTAGTTGCTATTTAGACACCGTATTGATTCACTCTACTGAAGACATAATACCAACATATTTCGTGTTTCAGCAGCATAATACGGCAATTCATGTCAACAAGCGATGTTTGCAATGGTTTTCGGATAGAGGCATAGATATTCTTAACTGAACAGTCCGTAAATCCCATCATAAACTGGCACGGATGAATTGTTGACAAAGGTTGAAGACAGTTCGGAACAATTCACAAACTAGAAGCTGCCATTATAGAAGCTTGGAACTCAATTCTGTCTAAAACGCTACAACACCTTGTGGAGTCCATGCCAAACAGAAATTTTTAAACATAAGTACATATTCAGACGGAAAGCAAACCAAATATTAACCATTATTTATTGTTTATTTATTGGCATAATGATTGATTTTCATAATAAATGCGCAGTGCGTTTAAGTGAATTTCTCATCGCCAAACATTATTTTTGTTCTCAATCAAGCAAAGAAACAACCAAATTATAAATTTGGTATTTTCAAGAACCGTTGTTTCAGGAATTTACTCCGTATCCAGTATATTCTCATTAAAATTCAAACTTCAATTATTTCACAAAAGTTTTTCGGATTTTATTGAAAGGTTATATTACATGGATCAACTACAGCATATATTGGCCTTAAATCTTTTTAGCCAACTTTAAAAGTTTTTCAAACCCATCGCAAGCGGCACGCACAATTTCCATCGGAATGTTGTCTCAAAATTCTAAGGATTTCGACTTTTAAATGGGCCAGTTTATTTTCAACAGCATGTATGACCACACAAAATACAAGAAAATAAGAAGAATAAATAGTAATTTCCATTTAATTCCAACTACCTTTATTGCTTATCTTGACAGATACGCGTATTTCGTCTACAAGGTGCAGATTTCTTCAGTGTCGTGTACTAATACTCGACTCGAGTATTAGTACACGACACTGAAGAAGTCTGCACATTGTAGACGAAATACGCGTATCTGTCAAGAAAAGCAATAAAGGTAGTTGGAATTAAATGGAAATTACTAATTATTCTTCTTATTTTCTAGTTAGGTTTCCATACCTCACACAAAATAGTTCAAGGGGCTTAGGTCTGGTGAACTGGAGGCCATTTATTCTTGGCCAAAAAGTCAGTCAACGGATTTAAGCAGTACATGCATCACCTAGGATGTTTGACGAAGCTGTTTGTGATCTGTATTTAGAACTACTAATATTTAGACGTTAATCGCTCTGCTTACTTCTTGTCTATCGGAACCTACCTTTAGGAATGAGCATTTGCCTCAGAAACTTTCGATGCGATGGAATAAAATTTCAAGGTGCAGGTACTTATTAAAAGCATGTGAATTTCAATATCGGTACGCTATAGTCATGGTTAATAAAAGCACAGAGAACAGACGAATTAGCTCATATGAATATAACAAAAAATCACGTGTATGCTAATAAAGTGGCGCCGTAGTGCGGCGACATTCCATACTAATTACTGCCATCACGGTGAAAGCAATCCACCCATGCAAAGAGTTATTTTTCTCCATGTCGTTTCTATTTCATGGGAAAAGCTAGGAGAAATGGACCTACCGTGAAATTGAAAAAAAAAGTTCTGAATTTGTATAAAAACCTGACTTTCTACAAATAAGAAGACGGCCGGTGAAAAAAGTGGTAAAAAATATTACTCTTGCTATGGTAGAAGGGTTCACGAGATATTTAACTCTTTTTTGGAAGTCAACATAATCTTCGAGATACTCGTATCCAATGCGTTATCGCGGAAATTCGGAGTAAGCTACCAGCACTTGATTGCTCATCGGAATCCTCACCGGAACCTTAGCCGGAACAGCAAAGAGAATCCACGCTTGGAGCAGCATTAGGTAGTAGCCTATAAAGTATATGAAAGCATTATTGTGGCTGACGATAGTGCGATGATTTTTTTCCGCACCCGAGTTCTTTCCTGTGAATATCCCGGTAACTCTCTGGTGGGAAGTGGTCGGAACACAGTTTTTTTTTTTTTTTTTGAAGGCTTTCGCACCATAACGTTCGAATATTTCTGCTGCCTCTGTTGACCTGCAACATGGCACCCACCTACTGCATCTAAATTATACAAAGAGGGTGAATTGCTCTTTTCTCAAATGTTTGCGTAATTAACTTACAAATCATTGTTTTTGGGAGACCTGTGGAATGTTTTTCCCAAAGTATTTCCTTGCTGATTTGTGCACCAATAGTATTCACATTTTCGTTCCATTGGAACCTTTCACCATCACTTGTCTACCAACATTGATGACTTAACAGAACAACTCTGCCAATGTCCTTGTGTCAAAATTGAAACACTAGCGCCACCCCATTTGACATTCCATGCTAATTTGAATCGACAGTTCCGTTTATGATCACAAGCGGTCATTTGTGCCTGGACGTCTGTTCTCTGTGACAAAAGGGAGAAGAAAAAGTGATGCCATATTTGTCGCTCAACAGTGCAGCATTATTTATCGTTCAGTACTGTTGGACAGCTCCGAAACATATTTAGCATAGATGAAGATAAAATGACAGGAAGAAACATGAAATAAATTATGATTCCATGTCAGCTAAATATGAAATAATTTCAAATATTGAATTCAATATCAAATTCTGGCAACGAGCGTAGGAGTGAGAAGGAGGTGATTAAAACGTTTCCTTTGCTAACAGAACTTCTTCACCCGGTAGGAAACTGATGATTATCTAGATGATTTATTTGTAAAATGACAGTAGCTAATTGGAAATCAATCATGATTCAAACATTGAATCACTAGCTCGATAGATAGAGTTTAGGTTCAAATCATTAAATGTGTATTAATTTGAAAAGTAAAGAAGTTTCAGACCTATTTCATAACAGCTGAAGTAAACAATCACCCCTGATTAAGGCGTTCCATACTGTAGGATATGGTTTTCAATCTTAAAAGTTGGTCTGGCAACCCTAGTTCATCATCCGAATCGGTATCAGTCGCATCAGACCTCTTTCGTGGACCAAGTGGAACAGAATGCCTAGCAATCTTTCTGTCACAATTGCTCTGCATTCAGTGAATAAACGTAGAAAAGTGGTATAACAGAGTTTGTCATTGGCAGGCAAGCTTGCTTGAATGTGGAGCCAAGTGAAGCGTGAAAACTTCCAAAACAGTCGCACACCTACTGCACCGACTGTGCTGTCGACTAACTTTGTCAACGCTTTTCGTTGCTGGCGATGACAGCAGTAATGGAATCAGCATCAGCAGCAGTAGCTCATGATAATCAGGCACAGTGGGTAATAGCTGGAAACACAAACAAATGACAGTAATGAATTTGTCAGCTATCCTTCTGCTTGCCGTCTACAGAAGCCCGTATGGTCGTTTGAATTTGAGGAACAGAACGACTGAGACGATTTATTTGAGTACAAAATCGCGTTATGAAGAATCTCAAGAATCTTTCTCTCTCTCACTGGGCAATCGAATATCAAACATTTTAACATCCTGCCGCAATGGATAGTAAAATCCACATCAAACCTCGCTCGCTGCAAGCAATAAACCGTTTAGCCCTGATTACATTTCTAAAACTACCTCGGATTTCAACCACCCTCTATTGCATTAGCGTTTGGCATTTGTAGAACATACCCCAAAACAGGGTAATAAATCTGTGCTTTTCAGCATTTCAACCGCACGACCTCGTTTTGGCTCATCCCATGTTTCACGCAAAGAGGCCGAAATTAAAGGCATGACCCAAATTAGTTGCATTTCCACGACTCTGGTGCAGACCCGGTGCACTTCCATCAAAGCTACATAGAAAGCCAAAGTGAGCATCAACATCAAACATGCAACTGCCATCGAGCAACACGATTGGAAATGGTTCACGTTTCAATGAATCTCGATCTAAACGGCTTCCGGCTCAGGGTTCTTCGTTTTGTCGAAACACCACGCTGGCGATTCCATGCATCACGAGCTGCGACCGCGATGCTTCCAAAATTAGCAGTTTCAAGTGATGCCAGCCAATATTGATTTGAGAACTCTCTGAATTTGAAAACCATTGGCAACCATTGCCCTTATGTCGCAGTGCCAGCAGATATCAAAAAGTCCATCGAAGTAGGTTAAACAGTCAGAAACAACATCGTACATTTGCCAATAAACACGATTCTCCTCCGGGATTTCGAACGAATGCAGCCCATCGATAGAATGAGAATTGCCGGTAGCAATCTAATCGCTGACATGGTCCGGTTTCGATTGTATCGATGAAAGTTGCAGCTGAATCCTCAGTAGGTAGGACTGGAGCTCGCTGCACACACAAGTCGGAACCTTGAGGCGAATGCCGAGCTATGGCTGCAGACTCTGCTGCTTCTAGTCACGAGGACCCAAGTGAGAGATAATCGCAACAGTTTTTTTTTAGCGTTTCAGTTCCGGATAACACTGGACTTCCATTCCATGCCGGCAGGAGCGCAAAAAGCTAATGAAACTTCAACCAGTTTGAACGGTGTACAGATAGAGCACGATTTTTGGATCCCGCTGAGATTCGACCAGCAGCAGAAGTGGAAGCAGCATGGAATAAATTTAATTAGAAAAATCAACAGACTAATTCTGAAGCTGGTGAAAGTTGCAAGGGGGGGATTGGTGGGAATGGTTATGTTCCGAGGGTTTTTTTCATATCTAGCATGCGGATGTTGGAGCCGGAGGGTAACGGATTGGCATCAGGAGGCCAATCAACAAGCATGCGGCTGAACTGGGTTAGAGTTTCTAGTTATGTGGAAATTGGATGGGATTTTATGACGTTGTTGAGTTTGGTGGGTGGAATTTTAAATGCTTCTTTTTGCAAAAATCTAGCTATGTATTTACGCATGCTCGGTTTTGAATGTAGGTCTTTTTCAAGGGCTTACGCTGAAGCATTCGCGACGGCAGCCTTTACCTCAAAATTAAGAATTGATATTACTCAGAATCTGTACCAGTTATTGTATATTTAATCACATCAGTTTGTATGCTTACTTGCTGTGAGTAATCTGATGTAGTTCGATTCGATATTCATTCACTAACAATCAAGATTTATCAATTTGAAATAGAGAGGTAAATTTGCGAGTGAGAGATTAGACATAGGAAAAAATACACGGAGCAGCAATTCACCTTGAGCCTAAAATATAAACGACTCACAGAGCATTTGAACGTTCACATATAAAAATGTAAATTGTCATTGGATAAAGAAGCAATAGCAATGCCTAGGTAGAGAATTCCCAAAGAAAAACTCAAAAACTCATAACATAGTTTAAATTTTCTATTACTCACTGATTTTCCAGAAATAACCCAACAAACATCAAAGCTGAATAACTGTTTATTCAAACACATTTGGAGAAGTTGTTCAGCTTTTTGTTCTAGAAAGCTGAATATCTTCTCCAAATTTGTTTGAACAGGCGGTTATTCGACCCTGATGTGTTTATGGGAACTGATGATGTATGAAAGATTGCAAACATTGTTGTATGGCGCAACAACAATTTATTATAATAAACAGAAAAAATAATAAATTTTAACAGACGCGTAAAATTTCTTCTCGTTTGATTTCAAGTCAAAACAAACGTAAACAACGTGATTGTTTACAATCCTTCATACAGCATACAACATTTTTTGCAATCTTCTATACAACAGACCTAATTTCAGCAATATCTGGCTTAAATTTACATGAAAAATACCATTCATTTATGCAAAAATCTAGTATTCCCTTTATGTGCATTAGATAAAGCAAATAAATTAAACGTTTCTTTCTATTGGTGTATGCTAAACTAAAATTTTATTTTGATGTTGGGTCAAAGTATACTGAATACAGGTACAAAATGGATAACAATTACCTGTCTAAAAATATCACAAAAAGTAATGAAAAAACGAAATTTCCCATGTGAAAATGTGAATCTTCAGTCTGTATGTCTACACGGAGAAACCAAACCATCCAAAATCAAGTGTGAAAGTACTCAAAACTAAGTTCTCTGATAGGACTACTATTTTGGATATAATTTTGTTCTCACTGGTAGGTAGCTTTAACTCAATCTTGAAGTAAAATTGAAAATGTCAATTATACTCAGAGCAAGATTTTTTAAGAGTAGTAAATTTTTAGTATAAGTGCGTGGCGCCTTTCGCGAAACTATCCAAATCGGAGTGTTGAATGCCATTTAATCAACATCGTTGCTGTTAGGTGGAAGCAAATTTGTTTTTTTTTTTTGCGTTCCGTATCTAGTGTCCAGTCTAAAATTTAACGCTTCAGAGGCACCTGAGTGATATGGAGCAATTAATGAAAATTTTGGACTCGGGATGCTACATAAATTAACCGGTATGTGTAATTATTTCACTTGTTCGATTGCTTTTTTTTTAATTCTTGTCGCTTTGAAGATCTTCCAATGCAGGATGGAGGATATAATAGCAAAGTTCATGGAGATGATGACGGCACGTCAATGAGATGTGTCAAGAAGGTCCATAAATTTCTTTCAGGACTTTCCTCGATCATTCTTTGGAGTGAACGTTTAGAGACCCAAGTAAAGCCTTTCTTGACAAACAAAACCTACTCGTTTCAATATGAGCTTTCAGTAGATTTGATGTACCCGAGAATATACCAATAAAACAAATCTATTATGTTTTATTTGAATTTATGGTTTTCTTTTATTAAATTAAGTAAAAGAAAGTTCACTTAAGCACATTTTCGAATAATATTTTCAAAAAATAAAACTCAGTTTTGGATTATTTTTAGTGTCGATTCGCTTCTAACACACAGTTAATTTCACTCAGCATTGAATCTTTTCGAAATACTCAAAATTGGATACTTTGTAAACAACTCAATTATGACTGGTTTTACTTTGCTGTCAAGATTAGTGAAAATGACTTAATTTTTGATAATTTGGTTTCTCTGTGTAGGCGTGTAGCCCTTTGTACACAGATTAATATAAACATATTTAGTTTTTTTTTAGTTCCTTGATTATCGGGCTGGTTCATCTTCCCGTCGTAGTGACTCAAATACCTTTTGGGTATTTTCGTAACTTGTCCAGGGGTGAGATTCGAACTCGTGACTTTGGCGTGAGAGGTATGGATGTTAACCACTACGGCGGGGTCGACCCCTATTGTTGATTTAAGTTTACTTGAAAGCACATAAAATGCACATTAAGTGTCCGTTAGACAGAAATCAATGTGTTCTTTTATATTAACAAGACCACAATAAATTAAAATTATGACATCCATGACTTGAAGTACAAAAAATAAAAAAAATTCTTTATGCCATTAGATTGTTTTTTTTTTTGTGTGGAGGCCGTTTTCAGCGGTCGCGGTCTATTCTAAATTTTGACATTTGAATAGATCAAACCAAATTCTCCATTTTCACCGGTGCGTTCTAATTTTTATTTTCGAACAGTTTTGGTGTAAAAAAAGTAAAACTGTCATACGCTTTGTTTTATTTTGTGCCGAATTTGGAACGGAATCCAGCGCGTTCTAAATGTGAAAAAACGGCGTAAAACAACAACAAGGCCAAGGTGCACAAACTCGTCGATCGCTCGCTCGTTTTTCGATAACTCTGTTTTCAGCGGTGTACGTTGTGTTAAACTATTGTTGTGAATGCGACAATTAGCCATTAATTTGATAAAATAATTTCTCGATCAAATAAATCCGAAAGTTACGTGCCGTTATCAATAGTAGGGGAAAGTGCTCTAATTTGGGTCTATAGAGCTAGAATTTGGCACATATTGACACTGATATAAAAGGTTGTTTAAACAAGCCTTAAATGCTTTTACAGCTTTGTTTATTTCTATCATGCATGATTTTTGTAACAAATATTTTTTACACTTTACTTGAGTCTTCCCTAAACAGATGTTTTTCCCATATATTGAGTTCTGTGCACTAGGGAAGCATATGAAGGCTAGTAAGAGAGATGCTTTAGAAAATTCCAATCACAAGTATGATTTTTCGAAGTATTTGAAGCATTTCAAATAGCAACACAAGTTTGCACTCCTGGAAGTAAGTACACAAAAGGAAGAGTGACACAAGTTTTGCCAAGCTGAAAATCCCAAACATCTCGCACCTTGCGCAATCAGCTAATAAGCCTAAAAAAGGCTTTTGAAATGTATGTGACCTTTAAGGGGTTGAGCGAGCTTAGATGCGGGATGTTTGGAATTTTTCAGCTCCGCAAAACGTGTATCACTTCCTCTGCTGAGAAATTACTTCCAAAACCGGGTGTTGATTCACGAGACAGTTATGGGTCAAACAACGTTGAAGATCAAGACGGAAGTTTTGCAAGGTTCCATCCTCTGGATCGGAATGTTCAATAGTGCTAATGTTGGCGTAGTGATCGTTAGTTTTGCGGATGACATCGTATTGTCGATAACAGGCTAGTGGAAAACGGTTGGTCGGCAAATGAAAAGTGTCATTGCTCCGAAAGGATTGATGACGAACTGAACTTCAATAGCTATGTGAGCTATACCCAGGAGAAGGCGGCGAAGGCAATCAACGGGCGGGTAAGACCATGCCAAACAACGGTGGACAAGTTTCCAGGACAAATGTAGTGCTCGATGACGCGATGCTCAACTGACTGAGAAACGCGAACCTTTTGTTGAGGGGCTTGTAGAAAGTCCTGTCGTAGGAGATCTGTGGGTGTTCGAAATTTAGGCACACCTAAAAGTCGGAACTAACGGCGATCCCGGAAAAGGTACTGGCAATGGAGTTTCAACTCAGGGTTTTCAACCGGTCGGAATGCTTTATTCAGGCCTGAGATCGTTGTCAAAACAGAGTTGAACTGAGGTCGCAGATTACCCAGCACATTACCGATGGTTGGTCAGCTAGTGTCATACTCTCATCCAGTCAAACATAATAGTTACGCATATGAAAGCTTCCTCCGTGTAAATTAATTTTTATTTTCAGCTGTTTCAGCAAGAAGGAAATCCTTCACATCGTCTACCATAAAACGGCACTTAACAGCCGCTCATCTTAATATTCGCCCAGCACCAACAAGTATTGGGAGGAATAGATCGCGATAAAATGGCACCTTTTGACTCGGAACACTGGGAAATTTTTAGAATCATTTTGAAAAGCGACGAGCTAACACCAAAAATTAAAGAAGGGGGAAAAAAAAAAAAGGAAAAAAATATAGAAAAGGGGGGGAAACGGAAAAAAGGTGGTTATTTTTTGGTGGTTTTTTTTGGAATGGTAAAAAAGAAAAAAAAGACCGGGAAAAGGGTGGGTGTGAAAGTTGGGTTTTTCAAAACAGTTTCAAAATCGAATTTGGAAAATTGGAGGGTGTGGGAGACAGAAAAAAAAGGGTGAAATTGAAGCGGGTTAGGGGAAAAACTTGGGCAGGGTGTGTCGCATTTATCCAATAAATGCACTCGTTGACCGATATCTCTTCTCATACAATGTTTTCCGTAACGCGATGTATGACAAAGTAATAGTATTTGGATTTTGCTACAACTTTCATCCATCGTATCATGACGAACGATTCGCCTTGATATAGATAATCGCGCTTATTCACCACTTACTCACGGCGATGCGATGCGATGCATCGCGGCGAGTGAGTAGTGAATAAGCGCGATTATCTATATCAAAACAAATCGCTTGTCGTGATGCGATGGATGGAAGTTGTAGCAAATTCCAAATGCCATCACTTTGTCATACATCGCGTCACGGAAAACATTGTATGAGAAGAGCTATCGGTCAACGAGTGCATTTATTCGATAAACGCGAGCAGCAACCCTGACCGGCACACACAAACAACGGTTACAATTCAAAAAACCCATCTGCAATGTATAAGTTCACTTCTACAGTCGCATAATGGATACCGACGGGGGGGACGGTTGTTTGGTGGTTTTGTTGTAAAAAAGAAACAACCAACATAGCATATAGGAGGAGAAATAGTTGGGGGGGTGGGGCGGATTATCGCAAACATTCTTCATTCACCAAATTTGCTCTTCGCCACAGAGTCGAGGCATCAGTGAACATACATTCAAACCATCGAGCCCGATCGGTCATGCAAACGGAGTAACGTCGGTTATTTTTCGTCTCTTCCATCTTCTTCGCCATTCGCTGTGTTACCACTTGACTTATTCAAGCTTAGGTTACTCACTCTCAATATTCTATTTGCACGATTCATAGAAGCATTCTTCGGATGCGATGCAGTTCGGCAGCGATCACCTAATAATATATTCTTCATGAAGAATAGGCTGCTGCTTATTCTTCACGAAGAATATGTTGTTGGTTGGTTGGAACCGAATGCTTCGGTAGCTTAGCTGGAAGGATGGTGAAATCGAATAACATACCTGTGCATCGAGCTGTCATTTTAGTTTAGTCACTCAATCTCACACCGGTCGCTACTATATTTTGTTACCGTGTTCTGTATCGGTCGCTGCTAAACTAGTGCTCCATCATCAGTTTGACAGATTCGGTGATCGTCATAAACATAGTCAATTGCGATGGCTCTTTCTTCGTGATTTCTCTTGGAGAGACGTTCGGTTGGCATGGAAAGAACCATTGGTTACAGTGGTTTCTCTGAGAACCTCTGGGGTTTGGTACAAAAATATTAAGGTCCTTTCCTATAAGTTTCGCCAAATTATCCCAGAGGTTTCAGGATGGGCCATTGTGGTAAATTGTTCTTTTCATGCCTACCGAAGGACTCTCCAGGTGAAATAAAAAAGAAAGAGTTGTCGCACGACGTGGTTTGGTGCAAAACCACAAATGTCCCCTCCTACAGGTTCCCCCGGGCACCTCAGAGGTTCCGAAAGAGGCCACTGTGGCTAATGGTTCTTTTCAGGACTACCAAAAGTCTCATAAAGAAAAGAAAAAACATGAAGAAAAAGCCACAGCCTACAGGTTCTCCCGGGACACCCCAGAGATTGCCATTGTGGCTAATGGTTCTCTTTCATGCCAACCAAAAATCTATCCAGAAGAAATCATGAAAAAGCCATCGCACGACCCTATTGATAATTTTTTTATTATTAAACCAAATTGACTTAAAGTTGATAAAGCAATAATTTTCTTCAAATCAAATTCAAAATTTGACCCTAATCCTGATTGCGTAAACAAAAATAAACAACAAACAAATCGGAGATTTTTGACAATTGGCAGTCGAATAGCAACCCTCTCTCAAGCCACTATCGCGTTGCTAAATTTGAGCGCCTGATGCTTTCCGATAGTCGCGCCACAATTTTGCTAGCGCTTTTAATTGCGCCCGATACGGTGTGAAATGATGGTGAGGGTGATCAAATACAGTTTAGTCGCGCACCGGTACGGGTGCTCTTAAAGAGCTAAATTTTATTTGACAGCTTAATGAGAAACAATGAAAAACGTTTTTCATCGCTACATATTACCACGAAACATGGGACCTAAGCATTACATGAGGAATGTTCGAGGCATCAACGTGAAGTTTACAAATAATTTGATACTATTTTCTCATCCTCAAGATGAATTCAAGGAGATTCAATATGTTATCGACAGAGACTGGTTTTTAAGGAGATTCATAAGTATGGGGCACGTTTTACTCTACTAAAACCCATAATGCGGCAGCACAAATTACATGGAAATTCAAAAAGAAGTGCAATGGTGATAATATCAAGAGTCCACTACCACATTCATATTCCAGAAACCCCTGGGGAAGTGTAAGAAGGGTTAGCTCTTGCTTTAGGTGGAGAAATTTAGGTTTTTCTTTTTATTTAGTGGCTGTTAGAGTAGATTTTAATTTTTCTGTAGTATTTATCTGTAGTATGTCAAGCCTGGGGCTTCCAGTTAACAAATCTTATTACAGTTCAGTCTTAATTCAGTATCAATAAAAGAAGAATAAGAGAAGAATAAGAGAGAAATAAAACAATATAACGATACAAAAAATCTTCAAAACCAAGCAGAGTTAATTTAACACTGCATCCAATACATGAACCACCTTCGACAAAAGGGATTCATTTGCTTTCAGCAACATAAGAGCCTTATTAGTTTTGCTACTACTAGGCTGTCCATTCCCACTATCACTACGAAAACTACGGTTATCTTTTCCCAAACCCAACCGCCGAGCCACATCGGGATATAACGCAATGAAATGCATTTTAAAATTGACGGCCACAAACGTATTCGGCTCATTATCATATCTTCTATAATTTTTTTTACCAGGCAGCGGTATTTAATCGCACCACTAGCTTCCGTCACTTCCTAAATCACTCCACGAAGCTGCTGTTTCAAACTTTGCCGTTCTTCATTGTGAACGAACAACTTTCCTGGTTCGCGTCGAAGAATAAACGCGTTGCATCTTCAATCTTCATTCTTCATGAAGATCAACGCATGTGAAGAAGAACGACAAGACCGAAAAACACTCGGGTCGATCACACCACTCTGCTAGTCACGATGTGAACGAGTCAGAGCCGAAGAGCACGAAGAATGAAGATTCACGTTTTGCTTTGCCACTCATATTCTTCTCAGCCGGGCAACTCACCACAGTTTGCTTTTACGTCGGTATGCTCTTCATTAGAGAGGATTGGCTGTATATCGATGCTTCGAAGATCTTCGCACATGATGAGTGGAAAAGGGGAAAATGATGCGAATATCAGCAAGCCTGGCTGGGAGTATGTTAAGATAGAGAGAAAGAGAGAGAGAGAGAGAGAGAGAGAGAGAGAGAGACAAAGAGAGAGAAAGAGGGAGAGAGAGAAAGGGAGGGAGAGAGAGAGAAAGCGAGAGAGAGAGAGAGAGGGGGCACGGAAACTGGGTTGCGGATAGGTCCAGTATAGCGGCATTATGGATGACGGGCAAGTTCCCGGTTCAGGAGGATGGTAATAGCGGGCGACTTCAACGCCTGGGCGCTGCAGTGGGGCAGTTACCTTATCAACCCAAGGGGCCAGATCCTGCTTGAGGCCCTGGCCGGGTTGAACGTAGACTTGGCCAACGTAGATACCTAGCGTACTTACCATGGAAACGGAGCTGAGTCGATCATCGACGTGACGTTCTGCAGCGTTGGGCTGTCGAACAACCGGAGGGTGGAGGATGGCGAGTGAACCAACATGACCGCCGTGAGCGCTCGGGACTCGACCCCGGACAACCGAGTCCGGCAAATGTATCGAGACCAGGACATCTGAGATGCAGTTACCACGGTGGCCTCCCAGATCGCCCTCGAGCTCCAAGTCAGATGAACGTAGACTAGGCCAACGTAGGCACCAGTTGGTAGGTAGGCTGGTCAGAGGTACCAACCAGCCTAGGTGAAAATACCAAACCGTTCTGCACGAGAGCCGAACTTGACAGCAAACACACCACCATGTGGCTATAATTTACCACTTCAGTTTCGTGCTTATAGATGAACCCACAACGCAATGGACGCGACACGAGTGTACACGCTCGTGTTTCGCTTCAGACACCGTGTCTTGATTTTTGGGAAAACACCCGAGCCGAGTGGTTACGATCACAAGAAAGCTCTAAACATACACCCAGTATGACACTGGTCACCACGGATAGAGCATTGCTCGTCGGATGATTCTAAAAGTTTGATAATTTGACTTGTACAGTATTGGACAAAACATGAAACTCGACATGCAACTCAAATCGAGCAATCATAAAAAGCATCAGTAAACTTCGATGGTTAGAAATCGAAATCGAGCAAGTTACTGCAGTTGACGGTTCAGGAGTCTGGATGTTTGCTACATTATTATTGCAGCAATCAGCTGTCAACTGACAGTTCACCGGCAGTGTTTTGTTGAGAAGAGCCATTTTGCGCTGGTCAAAACAAGTGCAACTTCTCGCTTTCTTGGACTTATTCCTCTACATGTGTTTAAAAAAAGGTGGAAAAGGTTTCGTCTGTGGACAAAAGTGTTCTTAGTTGCGTTATTGTACCATAACAAGGTAAATATTGCATGATAAACATTGAGAAAGGTCAATATTCATGTTTTCCTTATATTTATGTTATTAGACACCAAAATGGCTCCTGACAGAGTTGAATTGGAGCTACGAAAGAAAATAATTGATGATTACAAGAGCAGAACGTCACAAAAACAATTTGTGACAAATACCAGGTGAAAAAATGGACCGTTTCAAGACTGAGCTCAAAATTTCATTCAACCGGGAAGATTTCTGTGGACTCTATTGGTGGAAGACCACGGTCCACCGCGTAAAGAGTGGACTCTGTGATCGTCAAATGCATTAAGAAGGATCCTTCCAAATCTTCTTTCAAGTTACAAACGGATTAACAGTTTCTGTATCGGACCGAACAATCAGACGACGTGCCGTTGAAGCCGGATTATTCTCTCGACGCCCTGCGAAGAAACCTCTGATTTCACTTAGGAACCAGAAGAAAAGACTCCTGTTTGCTCAATCTCATATTGGCTGGGATGTGCAGAAATGGCGGACGGTTCTGTTCAGTGATGAGTCGAAGTTCAAAATCTTCGGAAGCGACGGGATCATTGCCGTGTACGTCGACCGACTGGAAAACGCTTAGAGTCACGGTACTGCCAGAAGACGGTGAAGCATGGCGGAGGCAATGTGATGGTCTGGGGATGTTTTTCTGCGAACGGCCTTGGTCCAATTCATCGAATCGATGGAATCATGGACCGTTTCATGTACAATAACATCCTGAAAGATGTTATGCTGCTTTATGCTGAATGGAATATGCCATTAAAATTGATATTCCAACAAGATAACGACCCCAAGCACACCGCCAAAGTGGTCAAACAGTGGATTAAGGATAACCAAATAATGGTGATGGACTGGCCGCCCCAATCTCCGGATCTTAACCCCATTGAGAACCTGTGGGAGATCCTGAATCAGCTAATTGATCGTGAAGGTGTTCGAAATAAGGATCAGTTGTTTGCACAAATCCAAAAGGCTTGGGCAGCAATTCCGCAAAACTTCATTGACCTCCTGATCGAGTCTATGCCTCGCAGATGCAAGGCCTTAATTGAAAATAAAGGATTTGCTACGAAACATTGAAAGCCAAATTGAATTTGATAAACAACACGCGAAGTTGCACTTGTTTTGTCCAGAAGGAAAACATTGACTTTTTATTTCTTTTATTTTTTCATGAATTGTTCTGTATGAATAATGATTTTTTTTTTTTGTTATAATAAACATGAAAAGTGCTGTTTCTACAAACTAAAAAACATTTGTCTCCCAATAGACTTTTTATAAACCTTCAATGTAGAGTTTCATGATTGTGATTGACTGGTTGCAATTGTGTTGTCCAATACTGTAGGTTCGTTTTCTTGGCTGTTGGGTGACGGGCGCATAAGTTGATTGAGTTTAACAAGCACGGCATGGGTACACACTTAGAAATTTTGAATTTTACACGAGACGTAATTCATGTTCGTAAACAGTTGAAGAACGTAAAGAAAGATTTCGTGTAAAATTATGTCTACTGAAACTGACACATACGCAATTCGACGAAAGATGTGTTTAATTGAATTTATTTTCTCATCTCTTTCGACTCATTCTTATATGCTAAAGGATGCTTGCATGTGTCGGTCTCAGCCCAAGTAACATTGCCAAAACCATCCAGTTTTATTTAGTTTTATTAAAGTTTTATGAAAGCCACTAGAAATCAATTCGGTTTTATTATGGCAGCAAGAGATGCCAATAGGTTTCAAATTTTAGTCAGGTTTATAAGAACCTACACAGCTTCTTTACAACGGTATTAAAACCTTGACTTCTAAAATTCCTTTTAATCCTATCAAAGGTTTTATTTTGACTTTATAAACTCATAAAATGCTGTTTTGAAATGCCGTTGTAGGACTCATTCGTATTACCTTATTATGTTCAGTTGAAAAAGCATTTTAAAACCATTTTGCCTCCAATAAATGCATTAAACGGCTAATTGGCATTGAGAAAAGCTACCAAGCGACCAGATAGTTTTATAGTAGCCATTGCTAAGATAAATTGGCTTTTTGGCAAAACTGTGATTTCTTGCAATCGCCATATTGGAATATATGAAATAATTGAAATGTGGAAAAATAAATTCACCAAATTTTAAATGTAATACAATTGAACTGTAGATCTGAGACAAACTTCGGTATTCGTTTAGATAACCTTATTGAATTCCATCAATTTTCAGGAGTTTCATGATTAATTTACCGAATATATTTCTTTCAATTTTGTTTCTGTTGTTGTAAACACGCATAATTTCCGAAGCGCATTAATTTTCAGCTATCGCGCCAATATTCAGCTTATCGTGCCAATATTCACCATAAAATTTAATGCGCATATGATTTGGAGCATGATACGCTTGTTTTTGTTTTATATATTTTGCTATCAAAGATAATTTCCCGCAACACTAAAACTTTTTTCTCAGCCATTATTTACTGTTGAATGAATCAGAAGAGCAGAGAATCGAACAAAGCAGAACAACAAAAACCAACCACGATATCGCCGTGAAGTTTGACAGCTGCGGCCATTCGGCCCTATGCTGGTTTTGATGGCGGCCTATAGGTTTTATGATGGTTCTCAAGTGGTCATAACATCTTTCACTAGATACAGGGGATGATCAAAAAGGAGAAGACTAGCAAAATTTTGTCCAGATTCAAAGTGATACAGTTCGGTGAATAATAAACCGTTTTTGATGAAACTAGAAGCGTTCGACGGGGAATTTATTCTAGTTTCAGCATGTTTATTCA
The DNA here is from genome assembly GCA_024533555.2 of Aedes koreicus. Lineage (NCBI taxonomy): Eukaryota > Metazoa > Arthropoda > Insecta > Diptera > Culicidae > Aedes > Aedes koreicus. The sequence goes on from JAHHFK020003766.1 coordinate 416,831, forward strand.
AAATTTGATTTGACTTCCGGGCACCGGAGATAGCACGGATACTTTGAGGTTATGTCAAATGTGCTAATTTTCTGCAGCTCGTTATTTTTTATGTTACTTGAAAATCGGAAATATTATATTTTTCTCAGAAACTAGAATTCATAACAAGTCTGTCAGTGGTTAAAGATCGTGAATCGGCCCATAAACAACCGAGATATGGCCATTTCCGTAAAATGTAGTTTTTTACCCTATTGCCTGACACTTCTTATGTTGAAAAACTCCTTTTTAATTTATCTGTAACTCTGCGTACCCTTAACCAAATTAGATGCAACTTTTTCCATACGATTACAAATTTATCCTAGTTTTTGGAAGAGTAGCGGACATTTCGTTATTTTCCGTAGTTCCGGATTCATTATCGGGAATCGTGAAGGAAGTACCCTACCAGTGTAATGGCCAGAGTTAGAACTGTATCAAACCTGGCTTGCGACATATCAAACTTCATGATTTTACAAACCAATACCACTGGTAGTCAACCTGAGAGTATTCTTTCACATTGGCCACACCTGGTGACGTTCCGGATTCCGGGTTCCCCCAGGGAAGTGGCCAGATTTCGAATGATGTCAAACCCTGGCTTGCGACACATCAAACTTCATGATTTTACAAAACAATACCGCTGGTGGTCAACCTGAGAGTATTCGGTCACATTGGCCACACCTGGTGACGTTGCGGATTCCGGGTTCCCCCGGGGAATTGGCGAGATATAGAACGATTCCAAACTATGGATTGCGACACATCAAACTTCATGATTTTACAAATCAAGATTACTGGTGCTCAACCTGAGAGTTTTCGGTCACATTGGTCAGACCTGGTGACGCTCCGGGATCCGGGTTCCCCCAGGGAAGTGGCTGGATTTAGAACGATGTCCAACCTGGCTAGCAACACATCAAACTTCATGATTTTACAAACCAATACCACTGGTGGCGAATCTGAGGTTTCTATTGTGGGCATCAGGATTCAATGGCAAATTATTCAAACATAGTTTCGAAAATATATAAAAGTTCGGATATGCTAACAATAATTCAGTTATTTTGATTAGATAGATCGTTTCAAAGGAAAATCGCGTTTAATAAGGCGTGGGTCCACCATTCGCATTCAAAACGGCTAGGATACGCCTAGGGATGGAATCGTACAATTTTCGGATTGTTTCGATAGGTATTTTATACCACTCATCGATCAAAACCTTCTCTAACGCTTTTAGAGACGATGGTGGTGGAAATACACTTCTCACGCGTGCTTCTAATGTAGACCAAAGTGGCTCGATAATGTTGAGGTCTGGTGACTGTGCTGGCCAATCAAGGTGATGAAAGTCTGTGTCATGCTCTTCGTACCACGCCTTTATGATTTGAGCAGTGTGGATTGGAGCGTTGTCATCTTGGAAGATTCCTCTGCCATCAGGAAAGATGGTCTTCATCATTGGCAGCACCTGTTGGGCAATTGTGTTATTTTAAGTATATTGTGAAGGTTTTCTAAAAAATACCTGGTCATCCAATATTTCTTGATAATCTTTGGCCTTTATTTTTCCCTTCATAGCAACTAAAGGCCCAAGAGAATGCCACGATATTGCACCCCATACCATAACTGACCCCCCGCCATGTTTAACGGTTGGCAGAAGGCAGCCAGGGTTGTAGGCTTCTCCAGGAGTACGCCATACGTACACTCGACCTGTAGTTGGAAACAAGGTAAAAGATGATTCGTCCGACCACACAACTTGGTTCCATTGATCTGGCGTCCATTCCTTATGATCCTTGCACCAGCGCTTCCTGTTTACCGCGTTTTGCGGTTTTATTAGCGGTTTAGAAATGGCCACACGAGCGTAAAGATTCATGTCGTGCAGCTCCCTTCGGACAGTTGATGTAGAAACTGGTTCTTGAAGCGCATTGTTCAAAGCAGCAGTTGCTTTAACAGCACTAATGCGTCTGTCTGCTTTGACTATGCGCTTCAACGAACGTTGCTGCCGGTCATCCATCTTCTGCTTCCGTCCACAGCTACTTTTATCAGGCGATGTTTTTCCATGTTTTTTATATTCCGACATTATCCGGCAAACTGTGGCCCTGGCAACACCAACCAGTTTGCATGTTTCAGCGATCGAAGCACCGGCTTCTCGAGCACCGACTATACGGCCCCATTGAAATTCCGTAAGCTCTAATGGCATTTTGAACTGCACACTTCAGCACTTAACCTTGATTTGTCCCATGCGCAAGCACTCAATCCTGTCACCTTTTGTCTTCTTCTATGCAAACATGTACACGGATAAAAAATAATACCCAATTTGAGTTCTATTCCGCCAGGTCGATGGTTCCGTACGCCAAATTAATTTTGAGTTATTTTTCAATTAATTTTGAGTTATTAATTTTGAGTTATTTTTAGTTTAGGTATTGTTTTGTAAAATCTGGAGTTTTGGTGTGGCCAAACGGGGGTTTTCATCATTTTCGAAATTGGCCCCTTCTCTGGGGGAAACCGGAAACCGCAAATGACCCGGGGGGGGGCGAATTGAAAAAATATCTCTTGCTCTCCCTGTGGTGTTGTTGTTTTTTAAAATATGATGTTTTGTATTACGGGGGGGGTGAGTTTTATTCTTGTTCTTTCTCCGGTTTTGCCGGTTGGATTTTTTTTTCGATTCCCGATAATGAATCCGGAACTACGGAAAATAACGAAATGTCCGCTACTTTTCCAAAAACAAGGATAAATTTGTAATCGTATGGAAAAAGTTGCATCTAATTTGGTTAAGGGTACGCAGAGTTACAGATAAATTAAAAAGGAGTTTTTCAACATAAGAAGTGTCAGGCAATAGGGTAAAAAACTACATTTTACGGAAATGGCCTCGGTTGTTTATGGGCCGATTCACGATCTTTAAAGACTAACAGACTTGTTATGAATTCTTGTTCCTGAGAAAAATATAATATTTCCGATTTTCTAGTAACATAAAAAATAACGAGCTGCAGAAAATTAGCAAATTTGACATAACCTCAAAGTATCCGTGCTATCTCCGGTGACCGGAAGTCAAATCAAATTTTGAATAAACATGCTAAAACAAGAATAAATTCCCCGTCGAACGCTTTTAGTTTCATCAAAAACAGTTTATTATTCACCGAACTGTATCACTTTGAATCTGGACAAAATTTTGCTAGCCATCTCCTTTTTGATCATCCAATGTACATGAAAAATCCCATTAGTTTATGCCAAATCGAGCATTCCCTTTATTTGCATTAGATAGAGCAGAAAATTAAATGTTTCGTTCAAACTGTGAGGATAAAGCCGGTTAGGATCCATGAAAGGGTGATAGACTGCTTTTTATTTAAAGTGTCATAGAAAGGGACGGGCCTGGGATTGAACTCCCGATCATCTGCTCAGTAAGTAGAACTGAACTTTAGTTTCCAGATCTTCCATAACAATATCGGATGAAATTAAACTAGAATCAATTCATAAATCAACAAGCGTCGCACCATTCATCAAAACTAACATAACCAATTTCTATAACCTACCCTTCAGCAAAAAAGAAAAAAAAAACGCGCAGACATAATCAAAATAATTCAAATATTTTTTTTATCAACTAGTGCTCTTAACAAATGGTGCTAAAGATAACAGCATATTTTGTCCCGAGCATGATTCGTTCTGGGAAACGCCTGCTAATAACGCCATCATTCCGCTCCAGCCACTAAACTCCAACTCGCAACTACTTCTGCACCAGCAAACGGGAGGGAAAACATGCATAAACGAAAAATAAAAAATAACAAATGGAACCGAAAAAATGCAAATAAAATATCCATTTGCATCGCAGACAGTGATAAAAAGTGCTCCCCCCGGTGAAGGATTTTCGGTTGTCGCCCGCCCGTAGTCGTTAAAGGGGTTTCTGCCGTTCGAAGGTCCTGTGTCCGGTGGCCGCCAGGACACAATAAAAAAAGTTGTTTTACTCCTTTCTTACTGTCGGCAGCAGCGGCGAATGGAAATCTGATTCCGACGACCGAGTGCTGGTTTGGTTTCTGCTCTCCCTCCGTGCGGGAACGTCACCGGAACTAGTTGGGGAAAATCAACAACAAAGCATTCCTAGGGGCTGAACTAAAACTATATTGCGAACAGACAGAACGATGCCGCTTTTTGCTCGTTTCGTCGTGTTTTATCTGAAAAACAACTAGCGAATAAAATATGCAAATAATTTCCACACTTTCATTCTCTCTCTCTCTCTCTCCCTCACAGTGCTACGCGAGGACTTCCGGCTGGAGCCTCAAACTTCTCGAGTTTCCCAGGGCGAAACGGTCCTGCTGGAGTGTGGCCCCCCGAAAGGTATTCCGGAGCCGTCGGTGGCGTGGCGGAAGAACGGCCAGAAGCTGGACGTCGAAAGCAGCAAACGAATTCGAATCGTAGATGGGGGCAACTTGGCCATTCAGGATGTTCGCCAGACCGACGAGGGGAAGTATCAGTGCATTGCGAAGAATCTGGTTGGACAGAGAGAATCTGCGGTCGCTTTTCTCAAGGTTCACGGTATGTTCGATAAATTATTCTTTCTCGAAAACAGACAGGCTTATGATTGGGAGTTTATTTCAGTGAAACCCTTTCTGATACGAGGTCCTCACGATTCGACGATAGTTGAGGGGTCTTCAGTTACTTTCCAATGTCGGGTAGGGGGTGAACCGATGCCGGACGTCCTTTGGCGGAGGTCTGCTTCCGGCGGTAATATGCCTCTGGATAGGGTTCACATTCTGGAAGATCGCAGTCTGCGGTTGGAAAACGTGGTACTGGATGACGAAGGAGAATACAGCTGTGAAGCAGATAACGCTGTTGGGACGATTTCTGCCACGGGAACGTTGACTGTGCATTGTAATTCAAACTATATTCTTTTATTCAAGTGTAAATATTCCAACTGATCGTTTTTTACAGCTCCTCCTCATCTGGTGATTCGCCCAGTGCCCCAGGTTGTAGAAGCTCCTCATGATGCTAGTTTCGAGTGTAAATCGGAAGGGCGTCCAAAGCCAACCACCTTCTGGTCGATCGAAGGCAATCGCACCTTGATTTTCCCTGGCAGCAAATTCGACCGTTTTGAGACGTCCAACACCGTTGAAGGTCTTAGCGTCCTAACAATCCCTCAAACCACCAAAGCAGATAACGGTCTGATTGTCGTGTGCAGTTCGGTTAATGCAGTAGGATCGATTAGTGTTCGGGCGCGTCTAACTGTAGCCTCCCAGGATGATCGGCCTCCACCGATCATAATCCTCGGACCGTCAAATCAAACTCTTCCACTGAAGTCCGTCGTGGCTCTTCCATGCAAGGCAGTTGGGAACCCAACACCCATTATTTCCTGGTACCTGGACGGAAATCCGGTAATCAACTCCGACCGAATTAACACGACAGATAACGGAACGCTGATAATTCACGACTTAGACAAAAACACCGATCAAGGTCTGTACACTTGCGTTGCCAGCAGCCGAAGCGGAAAAGCTACATGGAGTGCTTATCTTCGCCTGGAAGCTCCAACTAATCCAAATATCAAGTTTTTTCGCGCTCATGAACCTAGTGCCTTTCCGAGTGCTCCCGGTAAACCTCAAGTAGTTAACATAACCAATAGCTCGATCACGATTTCCTGGTTACCAAGCATAAAGTCCGGTGCTTCTGACATCAACGGCTATCTGATAGAGGTTTTCGCCACCGACATGGCTAAAGGTTGGATTCCCATTCCCTACAAACTCTCATCGACCAGCTACACGTATTCTCCGGTGACGGTAGACGTATCCTACACTTTCATCGTTCGGGCGGAAAACGATCAAGGCCTTGGCATTCCCAGCTTGATGTCAGACCCGGTAACGATCGGTCGGGACTTCAACCACGGAGAAGACATCAACCTCAGTGAAGCTCAGGCGACTCTCTCGTCCGGCAGCGTCGTAAACTTACTGGAAGTAAATGCCTCCGATTCTAGCAGTGTCCGACTGGCGTGGGAGATCGTGAACGGACAGTACGTGGAGGGGTTCTACATCTACTCGAGAATGCTCCATAGCAATGGGTCGTACAGGACGCTGACGGTGCTACACGGTGGGGGTGCTTCGGCATGCACGATCAACGGACTGGCGAAGTATACGGAGTACGAGTTCTTTTTGGTGCCGTTCTTCAAGACGATCGAGGGAAGGCCGTCCAATTCGAGGATCGCTCGAACGATGGAGGATGGTGAGTGGTATTGGTTGGGGGAAAGATGAGTCAATTAGTCATTAAATGTTGTTCTTCTATAGTTCCCAGTGCAGCTCCGGTCAATATGGAAGCGGTGCTGTTGAATACTTCAGCGGTGTATTTGAAGTGGGAGCCTCCGGCGAATCATAGTTTGAACGGTGAGTATTAATAATTTTTGAATTTACTTATGACACTGCATGGTATGGAAAGAAAAAGACAGAATTTTCAGTTTAAACTCTTTGAAAAACAGCAAATCTATGAACTTTTTTGATTTATTGAATTTTTGTAAAAGGTAGTGAATTCATTTAGCAGTTTCAAAATGTGGGTAGGGTTGACTATACTTATTCAAAAAATGGTAAGAAATGTGGAATAATCAATTTATTAGCTTGGAGTTAGCATGAAAACTCAGGAACACTGCATTGAATGTAAAAATAATGTTTGCTGAGAATCCTAATATTGAGTGCCTTTCACTTTAGTCGGCAATACACTGAGCCAGTTTTGTTTTGAGTTAAAGCACTTGAAGCAATAGTCATTCATTCACATGAACATGGGAATATTGACCACCTGTTGTTGCTATGCCACTCACTTAGAAATTATGAATTTTACACGGGACGTAATTCATGTTTGTAAAAAATCGGGGAACGTAAAGAAAGATTTCGTGTAAAATTATGTCTCCTCAAACTGACATATACGCAATTCGACAAAAGATGAGTTTGATTGAATTTATTTTCTGATCTCTTTCAACTCATTCTTATGTGCTTGCATGTGTCGGTCTCAGGAAACAGAAATTTACATGACAATTTGGTAGTGTGCATGATTGAACCAACAGGATATCAATTGAGAGTAGTGAATCATTTGAAGAATCAATTATGGAGCCAGGCACGCCTTTTAGATCAGCTATACAGGTAGATGAGTGTCTGTTTGATATTCGTTGAAAGTTGTTGCTATTGAAGGCCATTTATTCTATGATAGAGTGTGTCCGTATCTGCACAGTTGAAATTGTTTTCTGATTTTCGACTTATTTTCATGCACATAAAAAGAGCATGCTAATAACTTCAAAACCACATGAGACTTCAAATTTTGACGACTTGGAAATTACATCATGTAATATTTGCGGGTCCTCCCTTAGCTCAGTCAGTAAAGGCGCAGCTTCAAAGCAACACCATGCTGGAGGTGGCTGGGATCGATTCCCGGTCTGGTCTAGGAATTTTTCGTTAAGAAAATTTTTTCGACTCCCTGGGCATAGCGTATGATTGTACTTGCCACACAATCATACTAATGCAAAAATGGTACTTGGCATCGAAAGCTCTCAATTAATAACTGTGGAAGTGCATTTAGAATACTAAGTAAAGAGCAAGCAATAAGCTTGAAATGCTAAAGAAGAAAGAAGAAAATTTGCTAAATTTCCGGCGCCGGTGGTGTAGTGGTAAGCGTGACTGCTACTTGGCAGCCCAGTGGGTCTGGGTTCAATCCCAGTCTAGGTCGGTGGTTTTGCTGAGGTGAAAAATCTGGTCACGTCTTGCTTAGGAAGGAAAGTAAAGCCGTTGGTCCCGGCTCATGTGTTGATAAGTACGATAAAGGTTGTCCACGATGAAATTGCCACACTATGAAATTGCTCTAACTTTTTAACCGTTGGGTAGAATTTAATGAAATTTTGGGTGGATTTAGTTCATAGTGCATTATTTACATCCTGCAAGTTTTAAAGTCCTGTGATCAAAACTCGCGGAAATGGAGTCGAAAGAACAGCTCGTGCGTGATAAAATCTTGCGCATTCATCACGAGAACAAGGATCTCTCGCATCGTTCCATCGCTAAAACGTTGAGAATCGCGAATTCCACGGTGTCGCGAGTGATTAAGTGGTTCGAGGAACGGTTGACCACCGATCGGAAGCCCAGAAGTGAAGGAAAAAGTATTCCGTACAACACCAAAAATCACAACCGCGTAGTTGGGGCCTTCAACCGAAATCCGAACGCCTCCGTTCGGGATGTGGCTAAGAAGCTGCACCTAAGCCGAAGTTTTGTCCAGAAGGCCAAAACAAAGGCTGGGCTTCGAACGTTCAAGGTACAAAAGGCCCCTAATCGTGACGAGAAGTAGAACAAGTCCGCCAAAACCCGTGCCAGGAAGTTGTACCTCAACATGCTGACGAAAGTTGAATGCTGCATCATGGACGACGAAACATATGTGAAGGCCGACTTCAAACAGATCCCCGGCAACCTGTTTTTCACGGCCAAGGATAAGTTCAGCGTTCCGGAGCATGTCCGCACTCAGAAGATGTTCAAATTTGCGAAGAAATTCCTGGTTTTGCAAGCCATCTGCACGTGCGGGAAGCGGAGTGCACCTTTCGTGACCCAGGACACGATGAACGGACAGGTGTACATAAAAGAGTGCCTCCAGAAGCGGCTGCTTCCTCTCCTGAAGGCCCACAACGTCCCAACAATCTTCTGGCCTGATTTGGCCTCATGCCACTACTCCAAGGACGTGCTGAAGTGGTATGCGGACAATAAGGTCAATTTCGTGCCGAAAATGTTCAACCCTCCCAACACTCCGGAGCTCCGCCCCATCGAGAAGTACTGGGCGATTATGAAGCAGCACCTTCTTAAACGACCTAAGGTAGTGAAGACAGTCGAGGAACTGAAGAAAGCATGGGTTTACATGCAAAAAACGGTTGATTCACAGGTTGTGCAGAATCTTATGGCCGGGGTTAAGGCCAAGGTGCGGGCATTTGCGTATGGACTGTAAATAAAATACGAGTAAAATGGTAAAATGAAGTTTAATAGTTATTTCTCAATCCCTGAAAATTTGATGGCAATCGGATGAAAACTCGAATTTTGCGAATCAATTTTGTGTGTGGCAATTTCATCGCGGACACCCTTTATGTAGTGGTGGAGTCGTCTTCCTGGCGTCGCACAGTGGGGCAGCGAATCCAGTGGTGTGGCCAAAACCTCATGCGCCACGTGTGCTTCTTCGGGTCTGCAATCTTGGAGAAAGTTGTTCAGTTGAAAAAGTGCCATCTCTTGACGGTTTTGATTGATTACTATTTACTCCGCATAGATGGCGCTCAATTCTATCTTTTTAACGGAGCGTCCTAGAAGGACGATTTTCTCGACAAAGTTGTTTATTTGATCATGCTGAGAAATGTTTTCGAAGTTTTAAAAGACCCATCTTACACAGAAAACAAAATATTTGCCATTTTTTTTAAAATACCGCAAAAGTTTTTTTCACTATTTTTTTGGCGAATAAAGATCTACAATATAAAATGTAAATGGTGAAACAATGTTGAAATCCTGCAACTTGTTCATTTTAGAAGCATCTTGTAATATACCAATTACAAATATATTTACAATAATGTTGTAAATATATTTGTAATTTGTACTTCTAACTTATGCCTGGCACAGACATGCAACGTACAGCGTTGTACGAACTGTCAGATACTTTAATCCGGTACATTAAAACAAGTACTAGACTAAAGGAGTACAACGCTGTACGTTGTATGTCTGTCCCAGGCATTAATTGCTTAACCTTGACATATATGCTCACGTTGTTTACAATGTGCAAACTTCTTTTTCTTCTAAAACTGCTTGCAATAATGACTCGAGTATTTGTACAAGACACTGAAGTAAGTTGTACATTGTAGACAACATACGCGTAGTTATCAAAGATCAGCAATTAAGGTAAAATTAGTTATCGAGCTCTCATTCTTCCTACGGCTGTGCCGTTATAGACGCCCACATTCGATAGAAAATGTCAATGACTATTCAATATTGCCTTATATGAAGGAATTTATGCTCTGAATTTATAAACATTAGTAAGATAAAAAAAAATGCATGTTAAATCCAGGTTATGCTGTTCACACGGCTTAAAAATTTAATCAAGTTGAAGGATAACTAACCTAAATATATTAAAATGATAATTTACAAAAATTTCTGCTGTTCCCTGTTAAACAAAATGCTTTCAAATATCCAACCACGTTTATACTAAGCTCTCTTAAAAATTAATCTGCTACTTTTTGCTATATTTTGATTAAATGTTATTTTAAAACACCCCCATTTAACAACATTATTGTAAATATATTTGAATTCAGGTATGATATATCGCAAAATGTGTCTGAAATGTACAAGTTGCAGCATTTTGACAATGTTGTACCGTTTACATTTTATTTTGTAGATCTTTATTTACCAAAAAATAGTGAAAACGACTCTTTGTGGTATTTTTTAAAAGTTGACCAATATTTTGTTTTCTGTGTAAGATTATTTCTCAACATGATCTAATAAACAAACAAAAAAACCGTCCTTCTAGGACGCTCCGTTAAAAAGATAAAATCGAGCGCCACCTATGAGGCGTGAACAACGAATTTGTTTGCAATCTTTCATGCGCCATACAACAATGTTTGCATTCTCTCATACAAAAGGCTAGATTCAGGCGTTATCGTGCGAAAGAGAAACCAAAAGGTAGTTCTATGCGATAAACTTCAATGAAATTACCTTTATATTTACACGATCGTCTAAATTCTTATGATAATGCATTGGAAATCGAGTGCACTGTGGTTCTTTAATTTTTACATTTGTATATTTTTATGCATGCAAATTTTTTACATCGCATGTAATTTTCATAATTTTTTGCTGTGTGGGGAAAGGATATTGTTAGTAGGAGGTTTTTCTGTAGATTTCATTTTTGTTGATGGGTGTACTTATTTATCTGTGTTTTCATATTATTCTTTGTTCATAAGGTCTTAATAAGGTGCAAAAAGAGAGATTTAAATATAAGAACCGATTTATACCCACAAAAACGATGATATTGAAGCCGCTCACACGTTATGCGGGTTAACTTCGTTAAAATTCAAGTAATGCAGTGGAATGCTTTAATAATGCATAAACAGATTTAAACCCACAGCAAGAATATTGTTCGGGTAACGGACAAAATTTGATGGTAGATTTTTAGTAGGAATTCAAATGGCTTGCCCACAATGGATACGTTTGCGTTCCATTGACATAAGTCTGACATCTATAGAAGATCTCCAAAAATAAACGCAAAGGTTAACGCAGCGTAGCCAGTGTGAGCTACCCAAAACTAATTAGCAATAACGATAGGTAGCCAATATAAACTGATTTAGATCAATAGTAAAAATGCTGTTCGGGCAACCCTAAAGGTATGAGAGAAGTATTTTAAATTGATGATGTATCTCTTCAACATCACTGCCATACATGTCAAGGCTTACGCGGAATAGGCATTGATTTTGAAGATTGTACTTGTACTTGATTGTAATTTTTATTTTTAAAGCTCCCAGGGAATAAATAAACACTCTGTTTTTGCAAAGTTGGTTTATTCAACCTCCTCTCCTAGCTAAATGCCCGCATCTTGAACTAAACGCTACCCGTCAAATACTGTGCAACACTTGCGCCATCTTTCTCACACACTTCCATCCACTTTTTCTAAAATCCTTGTCGTTTTTGAAGACCTTCCCGGTTTTCCGGAGCAGGCCCTTCTTAATCTTCCTGAATTTTTTTTATTGGGTGAAGTTCTGGCGAGTTTGGCGGATTTCGGCACAAAAACAATTTCGTTGGCTCCATCACCGGTTTCGCGTAATGGCACGATGCCAGATCCGGCCAAAACAGAGTGTCACCTTCGTGAGACCGGAGGAAGGACAGCAGGTGCTTCTGGAGGCATTCTTCTTTACATATTTGGCCTTTGATGGTGCCGATCGTTATATACGGCTTGCTAAATTAGCCGCACCCACAGTTCACCTGCCACACCAAGTACTTCTTGGCAAATTTGTCAACTTCGCTGGAACATACACTTGTAGTGGAAATGAAATACGTGTGTAGTGTACAAAGTCTGAACAAGGAAAGATTTTATTTTTCTAACTCTGTACATACTATCAACAACTTCTGGTTGCTATGGCCTGCTTACTGTGATCGTAGGTTATATCACTTCACTCCTCCTTAACGTACGATACCAATCAGCATCCGGAATTCTTCATGCTTTAACTTCGACAAAGCCTTTGTAAACCCATCTGCCGCTTGTTTCTTCGTGGAGATGTAGTCTATATGAATATCACCATTTTCGATTACATCCTTCACGAAATGATACCGGATGGATAAATGTTTGGTCCGAGGGTTGAATTCATTGTTTCGTGCGATACAAATTGCGGATTGATTGTCACACAAAACTGGTACCGCCGTCTTCTCATCAAATGCTCCAGCAACTGCTGCCACCAGAGCGCTTCTTGAACTGTCGCCGAGAGAGCCATAAAATCTGCCTCGCAAGACGATAAGGCTACAGATGACGGCCGCTTCACGCTCCACGAGACTGTTCCTCCCATTTTGATGAAAATGTATCCACCGGTCAATTTCCGGGTATCTACGTCTCCTCCCCAATCCACATTGGTATTGCCTGTTAGCTGGGGGTTTCCGTCCGCAGAATATTCCAGTCTAGTGCCATTGGTTCCACGAAGATAACGTAAAATTCTCTTCACAGCTTCCAAGTGACGCTGCCCCGGATTATTACAGAATTGACTCACTACGTTAACCAAATATGCAATATCCGGTCTGGTTGCCTGTGCCGCATACAGAAGGGAACCAACTGCCTCTTTGAAGGGAACGCCTCGCATTGATTCTATTTCTTCTGCAGTGGTCGGGCTCACGGGGACGGGGTTGGAGTTCACCATATTGTATCTCTTCATGACATCTTCAATGTAGGCTTGTTGGCCAATGTAAAGCTTGCCATTCTGACGATCTCTGGTGATTCTTATGCCCAAACAAAACTTTGCTTCGCCGAGATCCTTCTGTAGTGGCTATGAGAGTATATGTAAGAGAATAAAGCATATCGTAATAAACAAACAAATACATACATTTGTGTTTTATTTGTTTGGCTAGACAAACAAATAAAACACAAATGTATGTAACAAAAGGGTTTGGTCAACCCTGCTAAGAGTAGATGTTTAAATATCGTAATAAACAAACTTAAAATGAGTAGTTACATGTGTTTGTATTTTATTTGTATGATTATATTTCATACCTACAGAAAAAAAATGGGAAAAAAAAAAAAAAAAAAAAAAAAAAAAAAGAAAATAATAAAATTTGTGCCCCTACACGCTAAGAAAAAAGTACCCAAAATTAAGTTTTTTTCACCCATCTCGCATGTTTTGTGCATTAAGTTAAAATTAGGTATAAGATGAAAACTCAATTTTGGGTTATTATATTTCAAATAGCAATGGGTAAAATTTACCTAATTTTGAGTACTTACATTTCAAGTGCCAATGGGTAAAATTTACCTAATGAATTATCGAAATAAATGGGAGAAATTTATACAGAAACATAGATACCTAATGATCATTTTTTTCGATCATTTTTATTTGTCAATATTGGTGCAATTAAACAATAAAATACCTCATAAATACGTTGGCAATCCATAAGTTATAGCGTTGCTGACAATGCTACCATTTCGTGGATTTGAAAGGTTATCCGATAACTTAAAACAATTGCGACGAACAAATAATGCGTTCGTAGTCGACCAGACTAACAAATAAATGACAATCGTCAACAGCGCCGACGGGTGCTACGATTTTCAACCAAAATTAAGTTGAAAATACTCAACCGTTCATTGCGCGAAGAGAACGGGATGGTTGAGTAGCTTCAACTTAAAATTGAGTTGTTTTGGTCTTCAAATTAAAATATAAACAAATTAGGTTTAGAAATACCAGTTTACAATAGTTAATGGTCCTGATTAAATTTTCAAACATTGTTGATAATATACATAGATCTATAAGCATAAAACCAACAATATAACGAATAACGATGTTGTAATTCACGACACGACGGCAGGTGTGTGCCAATTAAAATTTTTAAAATTGGAATAAAATATCGAACATAAAAAAAACTTAAATTTGAGTATATCTATCATTACTGACAAGATGGGTGAATTATACCTACTTCAATTTTTTTAATTCACCCAACTGGTAACCTCACTTGACAGAACTCAACGTTGAGTTTATTTTTACTTAATTTTGGATACTTTTTTCTTAGCGTGTAGATTTCATTCCTGTTTGTGGGCTGTTTGTATGTTGGGGGAGGGTTTTGCCCCCCCTTTGGTTTTTTTTTTTGTTTGTGGGGGGTTGGCGGGGGGGGGGGGGGGGGGGGGGGGAGGGGGGGGTGGTGGGTGGAGGGGGGGTGGATTTCAAGTTCTTCTTCATTTCTGCATCGTTAGTGAACACCAGAAAATCATCAATATACACGGTTACGAATGTCATTCTCTCTCCTTCAATGATTAAGTACAGACAAGGATCCTGTTTCGACCGAGTTAGACCAAAGTCTTGCAATGCTCCGTCCAACTGGTTGTTCCAAACCCTACTTGATTACTTCAGTCCGTATAACGCCCGCTTCAGCTTGCACACCTTCGTTGGATCACTAATGAATCTTTCAGGTTTCTCCATATAGATGTTTTCATTCTTGAGCTTTCCTTGCAAGAATGCTGTTACTGCGTCCATTTGCTCAATGTCCAGATTACATTGCTCTGCCAAAGCCATCAGGAAGCGCATCGTAGAATACCGCTCAACCGGAGAATAGATTTCAGTGTAATCGATGCCGGACCGCTGCGAACATCCCTTCACTACGAGCCGAGCTTTATATCTCTTGATTTGGCCATCAGCATCACGCTTGGTCTTGAATATCCACTTCGTTCGAATCGCCTTCCTTCCTGGTGGTATTTCGGTTAGTTCCCAAGTTTTATTTTCCTCCAGCGCTTGGATCTCGTCATTGTTGCTTCCCAAAGCCTGCGGTCATTTCGATCTAACGCCTCCGTAACGGTTGTCGGATCATCAGAATTGGTCAATGTCGTCATGATTGATGGGTCATCGAGATCAACCGCCGTTGACACATTGGACTGCGAAGAAACATCTGAACCACTTACTGTATACTCCGAAAACCACTTACATATATACTCCGAATACTTGCCAGGAATTACGCGCTCCCGACAGCTGCGCCTCAACGCTTGCTGCTGATCAGCTGGTTTTATTTGTTGCAGTGGGAGCGCAAGACCTGGTTCGGCATCGTGAAGACCAACGACATCGACATGGATTGTCTGATCTATGTGTTGATCATCAAGAATAACCGGATCGGTCAGTTTAGTACCAATCTGCTCTTCAAGTTCGATCCAATTGTACAGTTCCATAAATTCATCAGGTTGCTGCTCATGCTCCATCGGGGAAATTGACGTAACTTGTCCTTCGTTCACCATGGTTACATCTCGACTAATAACTACTTCTTTCAGTTCTGGATTGTAGATCCTGTATCCTTTTAAATTCTCTGCGTACCCAATGGAAATACCTTCTTTGGTCTTCGGGCCGACCTTCTTCCGCTTCTGCTTCGAGATATGATACATCGCCTTTGATCCAAACACCTTGAGATGATGAAGATTAGGCTTCCGTTTCGACCACGCTTCTTCTGGCGTAATTAACTCCAAAGATCTGGTCGAACAGCGGTTGACTAGATAAGCCGCCGTAGAAACAGCTTCTACCCAAAACTTCTTTGGAAAACGAGCATCGTTCAACATGGATCTTAGTTTCTCCACGAGAATAAGATTTATCCGTTCTGCTGTTCCATTTTTTTCAGGCGTATACGAACACGATGTTTGATAAACGACTCCATCTCGCTTCATGCTTCTTTTCATGGCTGCATTTACACCGTGTCCAATATATTATCATACACTTTTTCCTTGCATTGGTGTCGTGCAACTACTCAACATGCTTCACGTATGTATTGGTGTAGTTTTGCACTATGTTTATACAAACGCTTTTATGTTATGTCCGATTGTTTTCATTCGAAGTTTATCTCTTACCAGCGATGAAGGAGTTTCGTGCTGTGGTGATAAAAACGTTTTTGAAAGGTGAGCGCCCTGGCGCTATTTTCAGAAATTTGAAAAACCTCGGAATAAAGCTGGATTGTGTGTATCGAATCATCCGCAGGTACCGTGACACCTGCTCGTTAGATGACCGGAAGAGATCCGGTCGTACTCGTACGGTGCGGACTGCACGAGTTGTTAAAGTGGTCAGGGAACGGATAAGACGAAAATCACAGCGCTCTGTATCTAAAATGGCCGCAGATCTGAATGTTTCGAGATCGTCAATGCACAATATACTGAAAAATGACCTCGGATTCCAAGGTTTCAAGAAACGTAAGGTTCACGGAGTTTCGGAACCTTCCAAGCAGAAACGACTCGAAAGAGCAAGTTAATTTTAATTTCGGTTGTCTCAGAATCCAGCCGACAGAATTCTATCCATTTAGATCTTGTAATATTATCACTTAGAAAACGCAAAAAAACTTAATCCCGGATAGTTCCTGCTGCCTCGGCCACAGTATTAAACTTTACACTTCATGTTGAACAACTTTGAAACGCCTGTGACAGCCTGCGACCAGCTGCAAAAAGTAAAACGAATGAAACGGAACTGATTTGTGAACGAATATTTACCGACAGCATGAAGTTATGTTATGTTATGTTTACGGTAACGCGTTAACATCAGACATCAGACTCGCAAAAAAAAACACAACAGTTTTCTTGATTATGTTCGTATGTTGAAAATGTTCATGTCTAATATCGAGACTCATTCAATACATTGTATGTGTAGTATTTGTTCCCCCACCCAGGTTAAATTGTGTGAGTGACAACACTGTTCAATACAAGCAAGATCGCAACTACTTACGCAGGGCCCCGTGTGCTGCCCGTGCAGGTATTGACGTCAATTTGTGTTTAGAGTATTTTTGGGGCATTTAGTGATCAGCTCCTTCTTTAAGCTGTACCTTATTGCTATACAAGCAGGGTTATCTAAAACATAACAACTGTCATATTTAAGTAAAAAATAATTTCAATTTTACAACAGAAATCAATGTTTTGGAATCATCTTAATGACAACATTTCCAATCCTATTTTCCAGGCAAATTGAAAAACTACCACATCATAATCCGTGGCTACGACATCCACAACATCTCCAAGGTCCTCACGAACATGACGGTCGACGGAGACTCTCCGAAGCTGCTGCTGGCCAACCTATCCGCCGGAGTGACCTACTCGGTCAGCATTGCCGCTTCAACACGCATCGGAATGGGTCCTTTCAGTGCTCCCTCCATCCTTCGGTTGGATCCCCACACCAAACGGCTGGACCAGGGCTACACACGGTAAGCATCATGCACACGGAAGGAATCAAATCTCATTAAAACCCACTCAACCGATTCAATCATCCATCCACCGGGGTTTCCGATTGTTTCTAATTTGATTCCATTTTCTTTCCATTCTTCACGTCAACAGGTTTCCAATAAATCACGACTACTCACACGATATCCTGACACAAACCTGGTTCATTATATTGCTCGGTTCGATCATTGCCATAATCGTGTTCCTGTTTGGAGCGACCGTCATCTTCCGCCGGATCCAGTTTATGAAGCACAGCTCTCTGAACAGCATGCATGGTAGGTGCTCACCCGGAATTTCCCTCCCCATTCCTGCCCCTATCCAGTCAGCGCAAGTTTTAAAATTAAGTCACCGTTTTTCAAGCGAAAGAGAAAGTTGTTCTTTTACGGTTCAACACGGCAGCTACTGTCCCAGTTCTCGTCCCGTTCCGCATGTGAATATCAAAAAAAAACAAAAAAACGGCCCACTCAAACAACCTTCCACTACCGGCATCGAATGAGGTGAACACTGTCACATACAAGTACTCTTTTAAGGGTGAAAAACTAGGTTAACCCTTGAAAGACTACACGCTAAGAAAAAAGTACCCAGCGGAGCACTTAAGTGTGGGAAGCCAACGTTGGGTATAATCATGTTAACCTACCGTTGGGTACAAATAACTTACTTTTGGGTAAAATTCTACCTTAAAATAAGTAATTTGTACCCAACGGTAGGTAAACATGGTTATAGCCAACTTTGACTTCCCACACTTAACTGCTCCGTTGGGTACTTTTTTTTAGCGGGTGCACGGTCAAGCTAGACGTTAAGTCAAGGAGTATTTCTTACCCTCTTTCAAAATCGTCTAATTTTGTCAAATGGCGAAAAAATGTCCATTTTGATGGGAGTGGAATTTTTAAAGATAGTGAGATGATGATTTTGTTTTTTCGAGATATTTCCAATGTAATGGAAATTTAATAAAACGATTTATATTCCATAGAGGACCATATATTTCTGTATTGTGCTGTTCTAACAATTGGTTGTTAATAAAGTCTATTCAAAAATATGTTGGCTCAAAGACTCTCAGATCGAATGTACTAGATATCAGACTGAATGTCTAGCACTGTTTAAGAAAACGATGAAAAGCCCGATTCAAAGTAAATTTGGAAGCTTTACTCAAGATTTTCGTGATCATAACTCAAGAATTAAATAACATTCACGGTTGTTCAAAACGTGTAACAAAAGGGTTTTTATTCAGCTTTCAAACGATATACAACAAGTAATTACTTTTCACCCTTTCGAACGAACTGTCGCACTTTACTTGTGATCGATGCCATCATGATCGGCACAGTCGCTGGTGACTCTGTACCGGTGAACTTATTCCAGTTTAAATGCATTTGTTGTGCATTTGTCACTTCTTCACCGCATCCTCGAAGTTTTCGCTTGACTATTGCCAAATATTTTTCGATCGGTCTGAACTCAGGGCAATCCGGAGAATTAATCTCTTTGGCGACGAAACTAACATTGTTTGCAGCATACCATTTTAGTACCTTCTTAGAGTAGCGGCAGCAGACTAGATCCGGCCAAAACATAACGTTGGTTTTGTTTTGCCGAATGAAGGGTAAATTCCGCTATTTCAGACACTTTTCGACGTCATTGTGTGAGATGTGATGAAAACCTTGGTTTTAAGGCCACAACTGCAGATTCCTTGCCAAATCATTAGTTTCCGAGCAAACTTTTAAGCAAAAACAAATATACCTGGAAGAGACACCCCACGACCAGTTGTCAGGTAAAATTTTCCGGGGATTTGTTTATAATCCATTTTGACATATGTTTCGTCATCCATTAAAATACAGCCATCAAATTTCGTCAAAACTCGTTCGTATAGTAATCGTGCTCGCTTTTTGGCCACTAAATTTTGTTTCAGGGAGCGATTCGGATGTTTACTAACACAAAAAGGCTTATATCCTTTTTTTGAAAAGATGTTACGCACGGTGGAAAAGTTGGAATCGTATTTCTTTGCCAAATCACGTATGGAGACACCATGTCTATTTCTTTCATCTTCCGCTTGATTCGATTAACCAATTGTTGCTCATTGTTAGCTTTCCAGCCATTGTCGTACACCATACGTTTGAGAACACTCCAAAAATGTTCAATTGGACGACCCTGAGGCACGTTAGGTGGATTGTCCTTTTTCGGTACAAATGGTATGTTTTGCTCAGTTAGCCAATCTAATATTTTTTTCGCGTAATGACAGCTTGCAAGATCCGGCCAAAACATGATTTCGTCGTCAGCGTGATATTTGTTGATGAATTGCTTCAATTTCGGCAAGCATTGGCTGATATACACGTCAGAATTGACAGCTTTGGCCTTGTATGGGCGTATCAAAGACGCCGAGATACCCTTCGATGACATGACTGCCCACACTAACACCTTTGGCTCATATTTCGATTTGCTGGCATATTTAACATCGTCTGGTGTTGTGTTAATGTTAGCAGTATAGAAACCATCGTTGCCACTCAATTCATGGTGCGAAAACGTGAAGTAAGATTATCATCAAAATATGCACTTTCCATTTGCAAAATGCTCGCGACGAAGTGCACGGCAGCATTTTGGTATTTTTTCGAGTTGTTGCTGTGTATATTTTGGTGCACGCTGACGTTTCCGATAGATTACGTTATGTTTTCTCAAAATCCGATGGACTGTCATGTTTGAAACCTGAAATTTTCGTGCTAATTTGCGTGTTGATTGGCCAACCTTGTTTTCAGCGCTTGACAGTAGTTTTTTCGTTGTTCTGGCAATCTTTCAAAACACGGTACAATTTTCGCTATTTTTGAGGCAGACCACGAAGGATTCTCTAGATGTTTGTGTACAATTAATATTCTTTTCTCAAGTTCCATGATCCGTTATTTCGAGATGCGTCGATCAATCGAGAAACTTTTCACCAATTTCTTCGCCAATAAAACATCAACAAATGCCTGTCAAACATTTTTTTTTGTTCCAACCACCAGGGATGCGTTGGTGTATTAAATCGTGCGTCCAGATTTACTTTGAATCGAGCTTTATATTCGATATAGGATCGTATATTTCTATATTGTGCTGTTTCTAAAAATGTATCAACTTCAGTTTGATGGCGTCGGTGGTGTAGTGTAAAGTGTGGTTGCCTCTCGCCGCAGTCGTTCTAGTATGAATTCCAGTCACCAATGTTGGACGTTACTGGCAGTGTTGGCGATTTATCTTCCTTTTACCACACATTTCTTGTTAACCTTCCTCGGGTATTAAACTACAAGGGACAGCCCAATGGGGTTGTACGCAAAGTTGACGTAGGACTACGTAGCAATGTGTTATGAATGTTATTGTTATTTTTAATGTTCCTGTATTAGAATAAAGGCGACATTGATCGATTGGATCAACCGAAGCCTTGCCGAAGATCAGTGGGGTTGTGTATGACACACGACCGGTTGATCCCAGTCAACACAGGCGTGGAGGCGATATACGTTCATTCGTTCATTTAACTCCATGTTGAATGTGCGCATATCGCCTCCACGTTATACTCATATCCGTTATTATATGCGATCTTGTGTTTACTGGGATGTAGACTAAGTTAAACCGTTTGATGCATTGTCTGGTTCCACTTGTTAGATAAGTCTCGTTTGTTTCGTAGAGCAACATTGAAACGTTGGTACTGTTCTAATGGGACGTTGGATCGGTATAGATAAGTAAGTATGTTAGAAAATTCTATGATTTGCTCTTTAGAAATCTTTTGGCGGTCCTAGAATGGGTTTGAATATTGGTATGATGAAAGAGCAACGGCTGAGCTGGCTGTGGTGATTGTGTTGATATGATCAACTAGCAGGAGAGCATTATCCTTATCGCGTTATAGATTGTTGAAAGTCTGTTTGGGAATTAAAGTCAATTATTAATGATATTTTAAACGGGGAACTGCAAAATCTTCGTAATAGGCTACGAAAAGCTCGTAGACGGTATTTTCGGATTTAAACTAAAGAGCATAAAGCTTTAGTGCGCGGTTTGGAATCCCAATTCCACGCTCTGAACACGTCATGTTTTCAATCATACATTCACCGAATTGAGACCAACATGAAGGACGACCCAACACAGCTCTGGACTTAACTACGTAATCGAACGTCATCTCGAGGAATTCCCCCGCTTGTTAGCTACGAAGATAACATCTCAACGACACCGATTGACTCTGCAAATCTTTTCTCTTCATTCTTCCAAAGTGTGCTTAGCAATAGACCAGCACCATTGTCAGAATTGTACTTGAGTAGTTTGCATTCGTTCCACCTAAATCTGCCTACGACTTCATTCGCGCAACATGATGTGTACACAAAACTGCGTGGTATCGACAGTTCTAAGGGACCAGGATCAGACGGACTCCAGCCGATTTTCATTAAGAAGTGCTCTGCTTCATTGGCTCAACCAGCTTCTCTGCTCTTCAATCGTTCCACTGCTGAAAGTGTATTTCCTGTGAAATGGAAAGAGGCTCTGATAACGCCAGTCCATAAATCGGGCAACGTGCACGATGCCAAGAATTACAGAGGAATTTCCATTCTGAACTGCCTTCCGAAGGTTTTTGAAAGCATGCTGTTAGATGTTCTTTACTCTGCAATCCAGCATATTATCACTGCTGACCAGCATGGATTTGTAAGAAAGCGATCAACCACTACAAATTTAATGAGCTACACAGTTAAAATTATTTTGTAATTTTCAATGTATTTTCATGCACATAAAAAGAGCACGCAAATAACTTTAAAATCACATATGATATCAAATTTACCGGACTTGGAAATTGCATCTTGTAAGAATTGCTCAATTTAATATTACATGAACTGCTTCAGATGACTGCATCGTTGATTTTTACATTTAAGTTTATTTTTCGCGTTTGACAAGAAGAGACAAAAGATGAGTGAGACTTAATTAGCTTATTGATGACCCAATCAATCAAAAAATGCAACATCATTATGCGGTTCATCCATTCAAACGCTTTCAGAGGGTACGATCCATTGAAGGAGGCAAATCGAATGCCTTCCAAGGAACTGATAAGTTTCCTTCATCATGGCATACCATTTTCATTCGCGTCCTATTCAAGCGTTGTGAAGAAAGCTAAAACTTTGAAACTTTGTCAATAAATCTAACAAGAGAAGATTCTTGTTGCTAGGAAAATATGGATAAATACCAATTACGTGCTGCTAAAATCACAAACAATTCTTAGGCTGCATTGAAATTAGCTTCACATGACACGATACTTGTTATTTTGTTACCTATTTATCACGTAAGCATCTACACCAGATACCAGATTTAGGCTATAGATAATTCAGTTGCAAATAAATGACCTCCTTTGTCCTCTGCTTTTGTATGGACAATGACAGCTAAGCAAGAAAAGCAGAACAATAGTTCTATTCGTTAAATTTCTATGGAAGAAGATTCATGTTTACACGATCGTGTAAATTTGTATACCAACGCATTGGAAAATGAATATACTGTGATTTAATATTCTTAAAACGTGTCCTAATGTATGAACCAATGCAAATAGACGTATTTTTCAATATGTATCAATGCTCTGGTTTTGTTCATGGTTTAAAATTTAAAATTAAAGAACTCAATGCATTACATTGGTATAGTTTTAAAATGCAAACGTTTTCCATCGCATGTAATTTTGATTATTTTTTGCTGTGTATGTTTCAAAGCTGGTCGAAATAATTGAAAAACGTCAGCAGATCTATGCGGTGTACATAGACTTTTCGAAAGCATTTGACATAGTCCCGCATAATCTGGTAGTGGAAAAACTTAGACGAATTGGTTTTCCAGTTTGGTTGACTAATTGGATCTTCTCGTACCTGACGAACCGTAGTGCATTTCGGGCCACTTCTCTTCGTGCTGTTTGTGAATGATCTCTGCAATGAATTGAAATCTGTGATAGGAAAGTACTGTGCATTTAGCAAATTTAAAAACAAAATGATAAGATAAACCCTTTTATTGTCGTTATTTTCAATAGTTCAAAATTGTTAACGGATAATGTTCGATAGTTGATGTGAACATCCTGAAAATCTATCGAGCATTTATTTCGTCATACGCGTTCAATTTCTAACGAAGACGGTCGATTATTTTTAGATTTTTAATTGATAACCTACCCTTACCGTAAGACCAACAATCAACGTGCAAGTAGCGATTTGAAATTGGTTCACTATTGTAGAACCCTAGTTCCGACGTACACCTTGCAGTCTGCAGCTTGCCATGCACTCTTGCGCTTTTCAGTACCTTCTGGTACAAGTTTCTTTGTTTTTGTTTTGATTGGCCTTGTTATTTTGACAGAATATTTGAGAATGTATTGGTGTGAGTTACGGTCTTAGGGGCGAATCATTAAGCGTGGGACCGAGCTTGGGACCGGTGTGCTAGTACTTCCTGAGCCAAAAATAAAAATATTCGTTTTCTTCATGACTAACCACTCGCTGGTAAGACGAAGTCTTGTTGAGCCGGTGCGTGGTAATGGCAATTTTGATGAGCGCAAGAGAAACTACAATAAAACAAATTCTTCAGTTGGGAAAATTGATTTGTTCGTCCTGAAAAGGACGGGTTTTCGTTGTTGACGGGGGGAATATGGTTCGCGATTGAACTTAGACTTTCTTCTCGGTCTTCTTGTGAAGCAGGAGAGCCTGAAAAACAACTTGTGAAATGGTCACACCGGAGAGAAGATTTATCAGCTCCTTGTCGTTGCGGATGGCTGCATCTGACGTGGGATGATTCTGGTCTACTTGTTGTCGCGGGCGGCGTTTCCTGCCAACTGGAGGACTTCAGCCGCTCAGGTATTCCATCACCACTGCGAGGTAGATGGAGTCACCGGCACCAACGCACTCGGTGTAGTGCCCTTCCGGAGCAGACGGTGAATGCGACCGAGTGGGAAATGCAATCCGACTGCAAATTTGTTAAGGCCAGACATGATGCTAGGCATTAGAGTGTGCCGGAGGACTTGACGGTGCGCAGCCGAGCGCTGACACAACATCTTCGAGATCGCCGAATGACTGAAGGAATATGTTAAGGTGCCTCCCTTAAATATCTTTTACTGATGTATAGGAGACGTTCCTCGCTTAAATTTGAAGTCTGTGATAGGAATGTACTGTGCATTTAGTAAATTTATCCTGAAATATCTACATTATAAGACATCGCCTTATATTTGCGTTATTTTCAATAGTTGAATGTTAAAAATCAAAAGGTTTCATTATTGTTATCGACGCGTAGAAATATTTCCGATCGATTGGGGCAAACATTTAGAAAATGTTTGGAGAAACGCCTGAAATATTAACGCCTGAATCCTGACCGCATTTCGTGACGGTTGCAATAGATATTTTTTAAATTGTACGCCAGTATAGAAAACAAAGACGTAGTCCTACGTCAAAAAAATGACACATAAGACATTTCAACCCTCTCTAGAATTATAAAATTTCAGCCTAGACACAATTTTTGTACCCCATTGGAAAGGTTATGGTCTTAAAAATGCATTGGTGGTAGAAAAACCTGTTTCCAGTAACATTGGCCACCGGGAATCTGCTACCAGCCTTGGTGAAAACACCAAACCGTGCTGCACGAGAGCCGAACTTGACTGCAAACACACCACCATGTGGCTATAAGCGACGAGCGTGCTTATAGATGAACCCGCAACGCAATCGACGCGACACGAGTGTACACGCTCGTGTTTTGCTTTAGACACCGTGTCCGTGTCTTGATTTTTGAGATAACACCCGAGCCGAGTGGTTACGATCACAAAAAAGCTCTCAACATACACCCAGTATGACACTGGCTACCACGGATAGAGCATTGCTCGTCGGATGATTCTAAAAATTTGATAATTTGACTTACAGGTTTGTTTTCTGGGCCGTTGGGTGACGGGCGCATAGGTTGGTTGAGTTTAACAAGCACGGCATAGGTAGAAATAAAATAAATGAATCACGCGTGTATTCCGCAATCGGAAACACTCGGCTGTGGTGTTTGCCGAATCATCATACACGATGTCTGAAGCCAAAACACGAGCACTGGCATTGGTGTTTTACCAACCACGTGGCGTGTAAGTCTGAAAGCACGAAGTCAAAGTGGTGAATTCAATACACGCGCTAGCGTGGTAAAAAATAGCTTGGCGTGCAGTGTAGTGTATGGACATGGCTGTCTGCTACAAAGGGAAGGAGGTTTTGACGATTCTCGATGTGTGAACAGAATTGCCTAAAAAACATTCTAGACTAGGTGTAGATAGTTGCCGCCTCAAACAGAGTTTCTCAGTATGTCATTTGTCAGCTTTTGACATTATCAGATTAGTTCCATATATTGCCGCAGAGATGGTGCTGTAGTCTATCTTTGCCAAATGAAGCTCTAGAGAGTTCTCGTCTTCGGCAAGATTTCTCAGTATGTCATTTGTCGTCTTGTGCGATTATAATCTGATACTATCAACCCAAGTAACACGAAATGTGTCATTGCATACATTTGTGCTTTAATGTGACAAATTATTATGTTGCCATTCCGGTGATTGAAAACCTTATAGGGAACTACCATAGAATTGAAATAGCGTAGAAGGTGGAGCCTGCGAAACAAAATTTATGTTTGACAATGGTCATAAACTTAAAAGTCTGAGACTATAGTAGAACAATTTCTTAATAGTTTTGAATAAGGTGTTCATGAACCAGGTTTGAACCTAGAACTCCAAGTTTACAAGATCGGTCTTCTTACCAATCGACCATTTCAACACGTGAGAAATGGAATCATAAGAATCCTCTTAAGCCTCACCATTGTTATTTAAACAATTATCAACATGATAGAGAATATGTACCTATATTAATCTCATCACTTTGCAATTCATCCTACTTGAAATAAAACGATATACACGTGACAGGATTAGTTAATAATGTTTGTTGTTGTTATTTAACGTAAGCAAACATTATTAGAAAACTAAACCGATCCTTCAACTGCCCAATTGTTTGATTAATCGTAAGATGAATAAAGAAACAATGAGATTAATATGGGGTCAGTTACCCTAGAAGACAATTTAACATAAAACAATTCAAGCAAAAAGTATGGGTTTAACTTGAAATGATTTATTATGTTTATCTAATATTAATTCTAGCAACTAAACCGCTGCAAATAATGTTCGATCGTAAAAGGAATTGACTAAAGCAATATTTAATTTTTCATATCATACTGGAATGATTCTTGCATGGAATTAGGCATCATACTAGCATGGAATTAGGTTTTTGAATGTTAAGCGGTAAAAACATACGTGATATAAATACATATTTGATAGTTATTAGTCTTACTTAAACGTACAGGAACGGTAATTCAAGGTCCAATACGACACAAACAAAACATACATTAAAAGTCAGAAACTCTCAGGTTGATTGGCTTAAAAATAAAAAAGGTAGCCAGTACAATGAAGTTGCGCCATGGATCTTTTCTTGATCACACTTAAAGCATTCTGATGCCCGATCGCATTGCAATATTTTAATGAGTAAATAGAATGAACTTACAAATGGGTATAATTTATCCATTGTTCGAACAATAAAAATACCGCTTTAAATTGACAGCATATGACGCAACATCAAAAATGGTTTTCTTTTTACTCTCTATTGGGTAATTCCGAGTTCACAGTGTAAGCACCTAGCGAAGAAAAGCAAGCAGAATGGAAAACCAAATTGAATTCCACTTTGTTTTCTTTCAATTTAAACAATGTTTTCCTTTCTTGCTTCAATAATTGCATGTTGGTACGGTTTGTCTAGAGTACTTTCGAGAATTCCATCCATCGTCGTCGTTTGACGTGCCGCCACCCACTTGTTCTTTCGAATTAAAATCCATTTCCAAACGGAGGAGGACAGAATCGTCGGGTTTTGAAACAAACAACTCACTCGATGGTGACGACGTCAGTTGAAAAAAAAAAAAAAACAAACGAAAAGCTCCTCAACTTTGTGGTAATGTGTGCTTGCATGGTGCTGAAAATCAAGCATCGTGCCACATTCGCCGCGTCAACATCAATAACATTATTTAATTTTATTTTTGGGATGAGCTGTTAGATTTTTTTCCCCCGCTGTTTGTTTCCGAATCCCATGCCAACATGGGAGCTTTTTTTTCGTTTTCACCACAACGTCGAGTGCGCTCTGTCTCTTTTGATGGATTGTTGATTTTGGGAGAGCTTTTCATTGTTGTTCTTTGAGTGAAATTAATATGATTTCCCTCCCGAATGGGAAACGTTTTAGGCGGGGGTTTTTAGTAACTTTTAATGGGGAAATGTTGCAAAGCTAATTGTTTGAATACGTTAGCTGATGTTTAGTAGAATTGATGGAGCCATAGGTTCGTTTAGCCCTCGAGGTATTTGAAATAATTTCTCATTAAAAGCAAATCTATTTGAGAAATATCATCTTCAATGGTATGATTCAACCAACTTGAACGAGAACAATAACCAGAATTCAGCGCTGACAATTTTGAAATTGTTTCGAAATGAACGGTTAAAAGCTTAAGCCCCGAACGGAGTTTCGCAGGAAATATCACGACTTGCGTGTCATTTCTCGTTTCACCCATTCATCCTAGCAACAACTCGTTTTGCACCGTCAACGGCTCTAGTCAGCGGTACAGCCCTAGATTTATGATTCTGTTTCAACGCCTGTCATGACGTTCGAAAAATTATTGCTTTTCTGCCTGCCGGCTGAAATTGCGAAACTTCCTTCTAATCTCTCACTACAGGTTCCATTGAGGGGTGTTTTCCATGATAAATCCAGTACGTTCGACTATTGTCTGGGCAAACGAAGGAATTCGTGCACCGTTTAGACCATTCTCACACATACGACACCGGCTTCCGCCAAAGGTGCGTGCGAATATTTTTTTTACACCTCTTCATTGGTACGATTATTACCTCGGAGGCCTTTCCAGGTCGTCACGTGCCTGCGAACGTCTCCACCTAGCAAACGTGTTCCGTCGTCAGGCATGCGAGCAAATCGAATAAATTTCCCGCTGTTCCAGTTGCCAAGTGGGACTGCTCGGCTTGTTCCGCGACGCAGAGATTCGTCCAACTTGGCAAGAAAATATTACGTGTTTTATTGCCGGCGAGGATTTTCAGCTCAACGTTGACGAACAATGAAAGGTTATAAACGAATGCTCCCTTTTTTTTTTTCGTATTTTGCAGGAAACCACGCAATCGGGACGGTGCGCAAGTTCCCTACACTGCCGTTGAATCCGAACGGAGTGTGGATCGATCCCGGAGGCGGCGTCTGGCGGCAGGCGTCCGAAATCACCAAGGAAGCCATCACCGACTATGCGGCCGTGTCGAATGCTCCCACGCTGCCACTTCCGGACTACGAGAGGTGAGTAGAAGTAGATGTGGAGATGTGGTTTCCAATGGAGACCAGCAGCCGAATTCCGGTCAGAAATTTTCTTGAAAGAAAAGAAATTTATGAAGAGATTTTTGAAATTTTCTTATTTTGGAATTCCCGTGACATTTCAAAAGACTATCTTCGACATTTAAAAGAGAAAAAGAAATATTAGATCTCTTAGAGATTTTTGCGGTAGAAATTCAATAAGGCACTTTTTTGTTCGCTGATAAAGTCCTTTAAAATCAATCAATCTTGATATTCTGAGCAATGGAGGCTTTCATTTTATCATATTATCTTTCTTAAAAAAAAGTGGTATAAACGTCCGGAAAGCATAAAGTTGATTCAAGACCGTAGGTTTTTGAGAGATATGAGCAGTCCATTCGAAATATCGGATGGTAATTTTGAAAAACTATTTCGAATTCCAAATGAAAAGTTTATCGACTTGATGGATCTTTCCTTTGAAAGATGGAAGGTACACAACAATTCCCGTACATTTGTAAGTTCTTACAACGTTACGATATTTTGGTTCAGGTAATAAAATAATGTAAATAATTGGATTTCCAAAACCTTATCTAAAAAGGATTTCTTTAAGCATATAACGAATATTACTTTGAAAATAGTTATTGTGGCAGTATCTTAATAATTAATTACACCTTGAATACAAGTAACTTTTACTCCAAAATCTATCAGCGTAGTTTGAGAAAGAAAACCTTTTTCTTCCACTATTATCATTCACAATTTTGTTTGACTTTTTTTTTCAGCAAACACATAAACATTAACTATACTAAATCATTATCATATTCATCACATTTTAGGTTCTCATCAAGTAACAGTCGGTCAAGACAACTTATTGGCAGTTTCGCAAGCAACTTGCCATCGTGTTTTGAAGAACGTGATTGTTGCAATGGATAAATATCTTTTGGGAGAATTTGTTGTTATTTGTTGATATTTTGGATGAAAATCTGAATAATGAAGGTAATAACGTCATTCAAGAAGACGATCAATTTGGCCATGATGATGACAATGATGGACTCTTACACATAGGAAGAAGGGAAAGGGAAAATATTGTAAATAACTATTTCAACAGATGAAAGCATTGTCAAAGCACAATGATTGCATTTCAACATATTATAATTCCGCTTTCAGAGTTCAATAAAGAGTATAACCAGCATAAAAGTGAAGCTTCTGTTCATTTAATAATGAGCTATTTTTACATCACCACTTCTTGGAACTTTAGGGAACTTGAGGGAAGTTCTTCCGAGAACTTCAGGGACGTTCAAGAATTTCAAGAAATTTCTGCAGAGAACTTCAGAGAAGATCTTTACAGACCTTCAGGAAAATTCATCCGAGAACTTCAGAGAAGTTCATCCTAGAACTTCAACGAAATTCTTCTGAGAATTTCAGAGAAGTTCAACTGAGAACTTCAGTGGAATACTTCTGAGAACTTCAGGGAAATTCTTCGAGAACATTTGGAAAATGTTTCTGAGATCTTTAAAAAAGTTCTGCCGAGAACTAAAGAGAAGTTCATTCAGGGAAGATCTTTTTAAAACTTCAGGGAAGCTCTTCCGAGAATTTTATGAAAGTTTTGAAGAAAGCTTTAGAGAAGATCTTTACAGAACTTCAGGGAAGATCATCTGAGAACTTAAAGGAGGTTCTTCCAAAAACTTGAGGAAATTTCTTCCAAGAACTTGAGAAAAGTTCTTCCAAGAACTTGAGAAAAGTTCTTCCAAAACTTCCGAAAATTTCTGGGAAGCTCTTCCGAGAATTTAAAGAAAGTTCTGCAGAGAATTTCCGAGAAGATCTTTACAGAGCATCAGGGAAGTTCATCCAAGAATTTCATCGACATTTCATTCTTCCGAAAACTTCAATGAAATTATTCCAAGAACTTCAGGGAAGTTCTTCCAAGAACTCCAGGGAAATTCTTCGGAGAACTTCAGGGAAGTTCTTCCAAGAACATTTCAGGGAAGTTTTTCCAAGAATTTTAGGGAAATTCTTTCAAGAACTTCAGGGAAGTTCGTCCGAGAACTAAGGGAAGTTCTTCCAAGAACTTCAGGGAAATTCCTCTGAGAATTTAAATGAAGTTCTTCGGTGATCTTGGAACGTTCTTCCAAGAACTTAAGTGAAGTTTTGCCGAGTATTTCAGGGCAACACAACAGGTTCTTTCTTAAAACTCAGGGAAATTTCTCCTAAAAATTCGCCCTGAATTTCTATAGAGAGCTTTCCTGATGCTTTCGGACGAACATCCCTGAAGTTTTCGGAAGAAGTTTATTTTGGTTCTTGGAAAAACTTCCCTGTAACATTCGGCAGAACTTTCTTGCACTTCTCGGCAGAACTTCCCCGAAGTTCATGGAAGAATTTCATTGAAGTCTTTGGAAGAATTTCGTTGAAGTTTTAGTAAGAACTGAAGTTCTCGGAAGAACTTCCCTGAAGTTCTTGGAAGAATTTCCCTGAAGTTCTCGAAAAAACTTCCCTGAAGTCTCTGGAAGAACTTCCTTGAAGTTCTCGGAAGAACTTCCCTGAACTTTTAGGAAGAACTTCTCTGAAATTCTCGGAAGAACTTCCCTGAATTTCTCGGAAGAATTCTCTGAAGTTCTCGGAAGTTTTCGGAATAACTTCCCAGAAGTTCTCGAAAAAATTTCCCTGAAGTTCTCGAAAGAACTTTCCTGAAGTCTCTGGAAGAACTTCCCTGAAGTTCTCGGAAGAACTTTCCTGAACTTCTAAGAAGAACTTCTCTGAAATTCTCGGAAGAACTTCCCTGAAGTTCTCGGAAGAATTTCCCTGAGGTTCTCGAAAGAATTTTCCTGAAGTCTCTGGAAGAACTTCCCTGAACTTCTCGGAAGAACTTCTCTGAATTTCTCGGAAGAACTTCCCTGAAGTTCTCGGAAGAATTTCCCTGAGGTTCTCGAAAGAACTTTCCTGAAGTCTCTGGAAGAACTTCCCTGAAGTTCTCGGAAGAACTTTCCTGAAGTTCTCGGAAGAACTTCCCTGAATTTCTCGGAAGAATTCTCTGAAGTTCTTGGAAGTATTTCCCTGAAGTTCTTGGAAGAAATTCCTGGAAGTGCTTGGAAGAACATCCTTGAAGTTCTTGGAAGAACTTTCTTGAAGTTCTCGATGGAACTTCCCTTAAGTTCTCGGATGAATTTCCCTGAAGTTCTCGAAAGAATTTCCCTGAAGTTCTCGGAAGAATTTCCCTGAATTTCTCGGAAGAACTTCCCTGAATTTCTCTAACGAATTCTCTGAAGTTCTCGGAAGAATTTCCCTGAGGTTCTCGAAATAATTTCCCTGAAGTTCTCGGAAGAACTTTCCTGATTTTTTCGGGAGAACTTCCTTGAAGTTCTCGATAGAACTTCCCTGAAGTTATTGGAAGAAATTCCCTGAAGTTCTCGAAAGATTCTTCTTGGAAGAACTTCCCTGAATTTCTCAGAAGAATTCTCTGAAGTTCTCGTAAGAACTTCCCTGAAGTTCTTGGAAGAAATTCCTGCAAGTTCTCGGAAGAACATCTTTGAAGTTCTTGGAAGAACTTTCTTGAAGTTTTCGATGGAACTTCCCTGAAGTTTTCGGAAGAATTTCCCTAAAGTTTTCGAAAGAATTTCCCTGAAGTTCTCGGAAGAACTTCCTTGAAGTTCTCAGAAGAACTTTCCTGACTTTCTTGGGAGAACTTCCCTGTGGTTCTTTGAAGAACTTCCCCGTTGTTCTGCGAAGAACTTTCCTGTAATTCGGCGAAGAGTTCAATACATCAACTTTTTGTTGCTTGATTGCAAGCTTCTGTTCTTCGATCATCAACATTTTCTCCTGCAGCTCAAGTTTCCGCTTCATGTTTCTTTCTTATCCGCCTACATGGTTTCAAGGTATTTAAATACTTTCGATTCCAGTCTCTGAATATCATTGGTCTCTACCGAGTTTTCTTCCTCCGGATGGTGTTGCAGTTGTTCTTGTGCTTGTAGTTGATGCCCGAATGACAGGAGGAGCTAGAGCTGGATACGCTCTTTCTGCTGGTGTTGATGATGGTGCGGAATTCGTTGGGATCTCATCCAGCCCACTAGTCATTCCGGTACTGCTAGCTGGAATGTTCCCATACTCCTCATCAACTAATTCGATGTTGACTTCGTTATAGTCTTCGTCTTCGTGTGGTGGTTCCGGTGCTTCCCCGTTAGATTGCAAATCCACCGAAATAGTCTAATGGAAGAGACGCTAAATAAAAAGGTGAATAAAAGATAATAATTGCACATTTTCTTACCGGTTCATTGAAACCACCCTCCTGGGTTTGACCATCGCCATTTTTGAGAACTATAAATTCTCTTCACTTGAAATCTGGGTTTTCTCTTTCTCTTTTGTCGCTTGGAATCCGCCGTCAAAAAAAGAGAATTGTTTCAAGAGAAAAACATTTTGAGAATTTCTTTTCTTGAAGAAATTTTTAATTAATTTCTTCAACCACCGGAATTCCGCTGCAGAGCTCTTTGATTATTGATATTTTCTTTGAACTCCGTGCTGCATCAATATCCAGGCAAACTACACGGTAATCTCAATATACATTATTGAGACTACACAGAAAAAAATCTTGTAGTAAAAACTACCATATTACCCGAATATGCCTGTCTTTGAAACTACCATGAAATTTCATTCAAATTTACTACGTTTATGGTAAAACCTTCAACATTTGTGGTATATTTGACAGACCTCATGTTGATATCAACCGCACCATGGTTGATCTAATCGCAGGCATGGTAAAATCAAACGCATTTATAGTCAGGTGAAAATTGTTGGTGTTTGTGCTTAATTTAACCCTCGAAATGGTAGTTTCTACTGCGGGTTTTGCGTGTAAGTATGCTCTTTTCAGGGAAAATATATTAGTATATTAATTTTTCTCTCTTTTGCGTACGCCAAAATCTGCATATTTTCTACTACGAGTAAAAATGCATAGTTTTGGCTCTCTCGGTTTTTGTAATACGTTATTTATACTCCGTTTAATGCAGATTTTAACTCATTTCGACACATAAAAAAACTACAAGGTACAGCCCAATGGGGTTGTGCACAAAGGTGACGTAGGACTACGCAGCAATCGTATTCCCATACACGTCAGGGCCATTCGCTAATTGATTTAAGTCAGTCCTGAAAAGGGCCAAGAAAATTCTATTGTACACTTTTTAGAAAGCATTTGGTGGCTCTTAATTATGATACGACCCCGGTTGTAGGTCGCGATGACCACTATCTCTAACGCGTAGAAGATAGTTATGGATCTGTTGGTTCATTGGTTGTTCAACGCGCTTTGCCATTTACTCCGGGACGCGGCGTTTAAAGCAATGCCATGTTCAGCTGGGGCGCGGTAATGGACATTTCAAACAGCACAAGAGAAAAATTCATCCAAACGAACTCTTCAGTTGGCAAACTAATTTGGTCGTCCTGAAAAGGACGGATTTAGTTGACGGGGGAGGAACAGTTCGCGATTGAACTTGGGCTATCCCTCTTGGTTCATCTCGCGGGATGATTGAATCTTGTCTCGTTGTCACGGGCGGCTTTTTCCCGCCAACTAGTAGGCTTCAGCAGCCATCTTTCTCGCAGTTGACGGGAGCATCGGCAACAACAGCCAACTGCACCAACGCCTCTCTGGGCAGCGACTGCTCGTCCAACTGCAGATCCTACTCTGCACAGCTTTACGACCGCCGGAAAACTAAATCAAAATGCGAAGGTGTACCCGTTATATAACATTCATGGCTGCCTAGGAGACGTTCCTTACTTAAATATGAAGTCTGTGCGCGGAAAGTACTGTGCATTTGGTAAATTTAGTCTTAAAAATCGATAATAAAAGTCATCACTTCATATTTGCGTTAATTTTATTAGTTGCATGTTAAAAATCAATAGTTTAAAATATTTAAATCGACGCGTAGAAAATGTTTCGATCGATTGGTGCAAACATTTTGGAAATCAATCGTGGAATGACTTAGTTATTAACGTTCAAAACCTATATATTTTTCGTGACGCTCCAAATTTTCGCAATTCGAACGTGTACCCCAGTATTGAAAACACAGACGTAGTCCTACGTCAAAATCTTTTTCGCATTTTGAAGAATGGCTCAGTTCCGTATCAAATAGTGAATAAGGTATGCGCACAGCAAAATCTAGCCATGGTTTATTAGCCACATCTTTTTTATTTGTCAGTAAAGTTGCTGAGTTCGATAGCGACGATTAACGTCTCAAATGTTTCGACGGATCACCGAGATCACCAGTACTTACCTTACCAATCAGACCAAGGCCGGTGTGGCCTCTGCTGTACATAGAAGTTGTCTCCATTGTAATCGGCCCATGGCTGTACCTCGCCAGCCTCGCTGTATGCGGAGGGTCCGCTGGTCGCCATCTACTTATTCGGTCCACCTTGCTCGTGCCCGCCGGTTCGTTTTCGAGAATAATTTTAACTGGGCTGTTGCCCAACATTCTAACGACATGCCCAACTCATCGTAGTCGACCGATTTTAGAGATGTGTACGATGGAAGGTTCTTTCAGCAAGGTCCTTCACTAGCAAGGTCCATGTTTCGTAGCCGTAGAGAACTTCTGGTCTAAGTAATGTCTTGTAGATGGTCAACTTTGTAGTACGGCGAGCTTCGTTCGATCTAAGCATCCTTCGGAGTCCAAAGTAGGAACAATAATGCGCGTTTGTATTTCTCTGCTGATGTCGTTATCGGCGGTCACCAATGAGCCCAGATACACGAATTCGTCTACTACCTCGATTCCATCACCGTCGATCTGAACTCGTGGTAGGAGGCTAACATTGTCTTCTCGTGAGCCTCTTCCCTTCATGTATTTTGTTTTCGACGCATTAATCACAAGCCCAATCCTACCAGCTACAGCCTTAAGTCTGATGTACTTTTCCGCCATCGTCTCAAAGTTACGAGCTACGATATCAAAGTCGTCGGCGAAGCCAAATACTTGGACAGACTTGCTGATGATTGTGCCACTCGTGTCTATCCCAGATCTTCGAATCACACCCTCCAATGCAATGTTAAACAACAAATACGACAATCCATCACCTTGCCGTGACCCTGTCCGAGATTCTAAGGGACTCGAGAGTGTCCCTGATACTCGGACGACACACATCACTCGATCCTTCGAGTTCATAATCTGCCATAGCTCATAGGTACTTCGCGTACCTGCAGGTATACAATAGATTTCACTGCGATCCTTAGTCTCTTGTCCAGCAATTCCTATCTCTACCTCCCTGTGGTGACGACTGCGGTAAGAGTAACTATAGGAAAGATCGGGTAACCAATCCCGGTGGGACCTTGATCATATGCTTACAGGGAAGGGGGCTGCCCTCTTCAAAAGATGCAGTCTATCTGAGCGTCTGTTCTTCATGTCAGGGCCACTCAAAACAACGGCTGTTCTCCATGTTAACACGTACGTCCCCAACTCCTCAGAAAAAGATAAAATCAAATTCAAAACTAATGATACTCCATCGTTAGCCATTGGATTTTCATGCGATTTTTTGCAATAAATCACAAAATTATAAATTATCTCTATTTGTGGATCTGCACTGGTTATTCCGAAAATGTGCGTAGTTTCGGATTCCAAGGTGGGAGTACTGAGGATTTCAATGTGGGAGTACTAAGTACCTGTCCAGGGATGGTGGACAGAATATTTTTAGATGTGAAACATGGCATGCGGCATATCAAACGTCATGATTTAGCAAAACTAGGTCACCAGAAGACATTTTGAGGATTTTTTTCCATACTGTCCACTAAAAGAGGCCCTACGGGATCCAAGTTACTTCGGAAAAGTGACCATATTCAAATCTTTTACAAAACCTGGCTTGCTATAAATCAAACTTTATGATCTAGCAAAACTTTGTCTTCGGAGGACATTCTGAGGATTCCTGACCATTCTGCCCACTTAGACAGGCCTTTTAGAGTGGCCCTGTGGGAATCCAAGTTTATCCTGGGAAGTGGCAATATTCAAATCGTTACCACAACCTGGAATGCGGCATATCAAACTTACAAAATTATAAAGTTTGATATGTCGCAAGCCAGGTTTTGGTTGAAATTTGATTATGGCCACCCGATCAGAAGGGAATATCAAAATTATAACAACTGGAGTTATTTATTTCAACACAATAATTGTAACAGTGCCTGTTATAAATTCAGCTGGTTAGTTGTTAAAATATCAAAAAATATAACAGAAAGTTTTCTAGTGTTATCAAAATTGTAACAGATGTTGATAAGGTTTTATCACATTTGTTACAAAACGAGATATAATCAACCGAGTCTCAGAATATAAATTAATAACAATCATTGTTATACATGAGATATACAAATTTTCGCCAGAAATTGCATTTGCACCTTTTTTTTTTTTTTTTTTTTTTTAAATAAAAACATATGAATAAGATTTTTTTTTTTTTTTTTTTTTTTTTTTTTTTTTTTTTTGGGTGTGGATTTTTTTTTTTTTTAATTTTTGTTGACAGTGTTTTGTGTTTGATGTCTGTTGTTTTTTTTGTGTTGTTTTTGTTTTTTGTTTTTTTTTTTTTTTTTGTTTTTTGGAATTTTTTTTTTTTTGTTGCGCGGGGGTGTGTTTTTTTTGGGGGGGGGGGTCTGGGGCGGTTGTTTTTGTGGTGGTGGGGGGGTCGGGTGGATGATGGGTGTGTTTTAGTAATTTAGGTGGAGGAAGAAGTTTGTTTTGTGTTTTGTTATTTATTTATTTATTTATTTATTTACTACGTCTTCAGCTATGCTGCACAGACTGAATCTATCTTAAATCTATGTCATATGCCTAATACTAGTTTTGAAACGGTCTCTACTTATACTAAAATCGAACGTTTCAACACCATTCAATAAATTGAAACACTTTTCAAGCGGGTGATTTTGTCCAAACATCGTCCGGTGTCTAGCAGTCCAAAATAACGATCGTTGTCGGGACCGACGCGCAGGAACGAAGAAGTTTACCTGCTGCAGAAGATCTGGGCAGTCAATTCGGTTGCTCAGTAAATCGAACGCGAACATTTTTTGTAAATAGATACGCCGCAGTTGCAGCGATTCCAATCTCATTAATTGGCGTCGATGTTCATACGGGGGCAGCCTAACCGGATCGTTCCATGGTAATCGCCGCAAAGCGAAACGTATGAAGCAACGTTGTATTCTTTCAATACGAGTAATATGAGTTTCGTGATGAGGTGCCCAGATTTGAACAGCATTTTCAAGAACACTTCGAACGAGCGAACAATAAAGTGCCTTCAATGCATACACATCACGGAACTCGGATGCATTTCGGCGTATGAATCCAAGCATGGCAAATGCCTTAGCAGTGGTTGCAGTGATGTGTTCGTTGAAGCTTAACTTGCAGTTCATTACTACTCCCAAGTCTTTAATTGAAGATACACGGTCCAATTTGATGCCGTTTACTCCGTAATCGTATATCAGTTGCCTCTGAGATTTACTGAAACTTATCACCTTACATTTCATCGCATTCATATCCATTCCGTTTGACCACGACCACCAACACACCAGCTCGCTATGGTGTCAATATCTTGCTGTAAAGCTGCACAATCAACCAATGAGCTGATCATTCGGTAAATTTTTGAATCGTCGGCATACATGAGGAGAGGCGAATTCAGACGGTGGCTCAAGTCGATGTCGAACAGAGTAAAAATCAAGGGACCGAGGTGGCTACCTTGAGGCACGCCGGATGGTGTTGCAAAACATCTTGACTTAATGGAGCTAAGCTTCGCGTAGGCAGATCTATCTTGTAGGTATGACCGTAACCACATGATGAGCCAATTAGAAAATCCTAGTTTCTCAAGCTTTTTCGTTGATAATTTGTGAGGTACTTTATCGAACGCTTTGTAAAAGTCTACGTAGATACTGCCAACTTGGCAGCGCTTTTCCAAACTTGAGTTCAGTGCGCTAACATATGCCATTAGGTTTGTAGCAGTAGAGCGATTCTTTAAGAGACCGTGTTGATATTGCGAGATTATGGGCTTAGCAGCAGAATACATTCTCTCGTGAATCAAGAGTTCAAGCGTCTTGGCTAAGCAGCAAAGAATCGAAATAGGTCGATAATTCTTTACATCGTAGATGTTTCCAGCTTTATGTATGGGTGAGACCGCAGACAACTTCCATACATCCGGAAAGGTAGTCTCCGATAGCGACAGGTTGAATAGCAAACACACAGGGGATGCAAGCAATTCAGCACATCGACGAATAAAAACGGGAGGTAGCCTATCTGACCCAGGACCTTTCGAAGGGTCAACAGTTTCTTAGTGCACTAGTTACATCTGCTACGGTGAAGGTTGGACACGGAAATTGTATATCGTATGATGGCAAGTAATTCAACAACTCCGGAGAACTCTGCGGAGAGTCAGCATCGTATACAGATTTGAAGAAATCAGCAAAAAGTTCGACTGAACCTTTGTGGCCTCGACTGGTTGAGTCATCGAAAGACATTTCCGCCGGGATCGACTGTGTGTCTTTTCTGCTTTTAACAATGCGCCAAAAATAAGAGGGATCCACCTTAACCTCGTCTTGGATTCGGAAAATATACTCACGAAAAGAAGATGATACACATTCAGCGTATTCAGCCTCGAGCCTGCGAAGATTTGAGCTGTTTTCAGCGATTCGATGACAATTCCAAGTGGATTGTTGGAGGATCTTCCCGTCACCGATCTATTCACGAAGCCGTTTGGCCACAGCTCTTCCATCATTAGCCGAACAACGGTATAATCACTTTTGATTGCCTGATTTGAGAATTGATTACGAAATGGTATGATTGTAGAATCAGAGTTCTACAAAGTTGTGTTGCTTCAAAGTTGTACAGATTCTGTTGGACGATGTGAGTTATTTTGTTCAAAGCAGTTTAATGGTCGGTATGGCTGCACGTTCTGTTTACATCCTGGTATTAATTGGCAATCAGATCAGATATCCTTACCAGAAAACGAAGTCAAGTTGTTTTCAACAAGAATATATGACCTCCTACCAGCCTTGGTGAAAACACCAAACCGTTCTGCACGAGAGCCGAACTTGACTGCAAACACACCACCATGTAGCTATAATTCACCACTTCAGTTTCGTGCTTATAGATGAACCCGCAACGCAAAAAAAAAACGACACGAGTGTACACGCTTTGCTTTAGACACCGTGTCTTGATTTTTGGGAAAACACCCGAGCCGAGTGGTTACGATCACAAGAAAACTCTCAACATACACCCAGTATGACACTGAGTACCACGGATAGAGGATTGCTCTTCGGATGATTCTAAAAATTTGATAATTTGACTTATAGGTTTGTTTTCTTGGCCGTTGGGTGACGGACGCATAAGTTGATTTAGTTTAACAAGCACGGCATGGGTAGAAATAAAATAAATTAACCACGCGTGTATTCTACAATCGGACACAATCGGAAACATTCGGCTGTGGTGTTTGCCGAATCATCATACACGATGTCTCAAGACAAAACACGAGCACTGGCATTGGTGTTGTACCCTCCGCGTTGCGTGTAAGTCTGGAAGCACGAAGTCAAAGCGGTGAATTTAATACACGCGCCAGCGTGGTAAAAAATAGCTCGGCGTGCAGTGTAGTGTTTGAACATGGCTGCCTCCTACAATTATTTCAGATTTCTGAACCATCGTCAAAGAATTTCAGAAAACGTTCGGGGAAGAAAACGTTGTTTACAACATTCATCTTGCTACTCATTTGGTAGAGTCTGTAAAGAATCTTGGAGCGCTATGGAATTCTTCCCTTTTTCCCTATGAAAATGGGAATGGCATGCTTATTGAGTTCCACACATCAAATAACCACCCAGTCATACAAGTAGCGTCGAAATTTATTCTGAACCATATCTGTCATCATACACAAATAACAAGCAACAATCCTACGAAAGTATGGATTGAAAGCCTTTGATCTTCGTCGCGACAAAACCCTAAATTTGACCGTAAAAATAGAACACTTCTCCCAGATGGCGTCGAGTGCGAGGAAGACGTAACCCGAAGCGAGTTCAACGATGTCGGAAAGTGGTATTGTAACGGGTTTAAAATATGTACTAAGTCTACTTGTGCGAAATTTTCATACGACGATTCGTTTAAAAATGTAAACGAAAAATTCTTTCACATTTTAAGAATCCTGATTAATACTCAAAATAATGTGTATATTTTGGGAGAACGACTAATTACTACAAAAGTATATGGTAATATGTATACTTATGAATATTCTGACCGTACAATACCTTTTCCAACGACAAATACACTAAAACAATGTGTGAGCGTAATAGTAAAACAAAAAGATGAAGATTCCGTTATCCCAAACTTTATTTCAATTTGCAAAACCAAAACGCAAACAGACTGAAAACTGTAATTTCACTAATTGTTAATAAAAATTAAACATGATATGAACAAACAGCAGAAAGTATTTGAAACACTCAATTCACAGCTACAAAAAGAGCATCAACTGAAGACAATAGTTAAACATTACCATAAACATAACAAAACGAAAATAATGATTCATTAAGTTCGGATATTTATTATAACAGGCTTTGTAAGAATTTTGATATAACGCCAACCTGTTCACATATCACTTTACAGATATATCTAAACATAACTCACGTAGATATAAATATTAACCATTGTTATAATTGCGTTTTATTTTTGTTATGTCTTTCTGATCGGGCACTTTCCCGGAGGAACTCAAAATCGCGGAGGCCAAAAGGGGGGGATGGGAAAAACCAAAAGCGCAAAGTTTTGCAAAACCATGAAGTTTGATAAATCGCAAGCCAGGTTTTGGTAACGATTTGAATATGGCTACTTTCCGGAGGAACTAGGATCCCGCAACGCCTCCCCAAGTAGCCAGTATGGTCAGAAAACCTCAGTATGTTTTCCAAAGACAAATTTTGCAAAATCAAAAAGTTTGATATGTCGCAAGCCAGGTTTTGGAAAAGATTTCAATATGGCCGCTTTCCCGGAGGAACTCTAATCTCGCAGGGTCACCCTTAGTGGCCAGTATGGTCAGAAACCCTTCCGAAGACATTTTTTTTTGCAAAATCATGAAGTGTGATGTGTCGCAAGCCAGGTTTTGGAAAAGATTTGTATATGGCCACTTTTCCAGAGGAACTTGGATCCCGCCTGGCCTCTTTTAGTGGCCAGTATGGTCAGAATTTCTCAAAATGTCTTCTGA
The DNA here is from genome assembly GCA_024533555.2 of Aedes koreicus. Taxonomy (NCBI): domain Eukaryota; kingdom Metazoa; phylum Arthropoda; class Insecta; order Diptera; family Culicidae; genus Aedes; species Aedes koreicus. The sequence goes on from JAHHFK020003766.1 coordinate 458,674, forward strand.
TGAGCTAGTTTTGCTAGATCATAACGTTTGTTATGCCGCATGCCATGTTTCGTATCTAAACTTATTCTGCACACCATCCCTGAACAGGTACTTACCCCAGTACTCCCACCTTGGAATCCAAAACTATGGACATTTTCGGAATAACCAGTGCAGATTTACAAACAAGGATATCTTTGTGATCTAATGCCAAAAACCGCATCAAACTGGCTAACGATGGAGTTTCATTAAATTTAAATTTGAATTTTCCTGTCTCTGAGGGGTTGGCGACGTACGTGTTAAGAGCGGCTGATCATCGTCCTCGTGCCAGCGTGAGGACTCTAAAAAGTGCTGTGCACGATGGTCCTCCGGCGAGACAGAGGGTTGGGGAAGGCCCAACAAGCCGCCCTTAAAAATACGTACCGGAGAGCATCAGTAAAAGATCGTAATTGACGCACAGAAATTTTCAAGTTGCCGTGAAAGGATAACGTATCACTGACGTTCTCACCACGGTAGAAGTTAACATAGCGGAAACAACACTGATCAAAGTGCTTCTTCTAAAAAAAAATGATAAAAATCGCCGATGAACTATTAGCTAGCTTCCCAAACCTTATGGAAATCTTTCTAAGAAAGAAAATTCAATATTAATCGACAAAACGCAGGACTGTAACGAGGCTTTTGAGCAGTTAAATTTCAGAATGGGACTAATATGCAATTTCTTTGGAGATGGGATAAACTGTCCTGATTTCGTTTAACATATATCTTCAAGAAAATAACTTGTTCTATCTGATTTGATAGTAGATATAAATGGAAGATATTAACTCAAAATTGTCGAAAATCCTTATGAGACTAATATGTGGTGGAGTGCAAATTTTTTTTTCCTCCAGATTGTGGGAAAGCTTCTGGGAAAATCATGTACTCACAACAACGTCACGTTTAAACATAAAAGTTGTATGTAAACAAAATCCTCAACACGCACGAAGCAACGTCAACATGAAGCTAGTTCCATAATATCAACCAGCAACAGCGACCAGATCAGTCTTTTCAAAAGCAACAGCCAGAGATACGTGACACAAGCGTTTACAGCACCGTTATGTTATTGTATAGTAGTAAAAGCGATGTAATCAGTGAAACCTCCGGCCATGGTGGTGGTTCCGCCCGTGTTGACCTAGGTGACGTTGCTGTTGCGTTGATAGTTAATGACAATATAGTTGCTGCTGCTATCTCATTAGGAGAATCGGTTGCACTGCACTGCCAAAGGTCAACAGCGATGAAAGGCGTGATTTTTTTTTATCACTGTCACGGAACCACACGTGACAGGACACTGATTTTCACTGGTAGAACAATATGGAAACACCATTGAAGTGTTTGGTGGTTTGGTTAGGGTTGTCCTGTTAGCTTATAATTTGCCTTTATCGCTTCTTTCTACAATTTATTATTGTAATGTGAATTTTAGTGCTAATATAATTGATACTTATTGCCAATGAAAACCAGAACATTTCTACATTCCATTAGATTAACCCCCAGAAACCATCTTCCCTGGAATGAACCATCAGCAAAACGTTACTGGAACCATTTCCAACCATTTCGTAGACATATCTGTTCTCTTGAAGACCAACACGCTTTCGACGATGTTGGCCAGTCCGATGTTCCAGTTCCGGTGCTAAATGTGAAGCATAAAAATTAATTGCCTCTCTGCGCACATACGAAATTAACACTTTTGTCTGGAGTCGCTTTATTACACGTCCTACGGGGTGGTGTGAGTGGGTGTAACGATCCTTTCCAGGCTGTGCATTCATCGAGCGCGAGGGAATTCCAGCGTCGGTTGCGTTAGAAAGGGAATGCTTCGAGATGGACGAATAAATAGCTAATTAAATTTTACGACTTCATTTGTACGACTAAGAATGTGTGTGTGCTTATAGAAGTGTTTAAACAAGCTTTACAACCAGTTAGAATTATAGAACCAAGTTGAACGAGTGTGATACATTTGGTTTAAGAATGTTTATGTTCGAAAACTGTGGGAAATCGGGTTTACATTTTTTTTTTCTATTCTATTTATGATAAGATAATAAAACCAAGTTCATGTTTAAACCACGAGACATGTTCAACTATCCACCAATGGCAATATATTAAGCCGATAGCCAAACAAGAAAGGGGCTGTGGACAAAAAGTATACTCATTTGAAAAGTTTGGTGCCTTATGAAAACACTTTCAAGCCTTTATAAATAGTTCTGTCGATTGTAATAGATACAGAATCACGGAAGCATAATTAATCCTGAATTAAAAGAAAGATTTCTTCCAGCCCACCTCCCCCTCTTTTTTGTGTTGTTTCTTCTACGCGGCGGGGGGGGGTAATCGGTCCTATCCCCTTGACGTTAGGTTTAAGATAATTGATGTATATAAATATGAAAACTTGGCTCTGTAAAGTTAAATCGATTGAGCCTGTACAAATAAATGAACTGAAAAAAAAATAAAAAAAAAATTTGAGCAATAAAAAAATAAAAAAGTGCCACTAAATTGATAAAGCCTGTGCCAACAAATAATGTGTGATCAGCATTAAAAATTTGGAAATGAGCAATAGTAGATGAGAAAACATCTTCGGATAATCTAAATGTGACCGGTAAATCTGTCAAATAAAGCAACAGCTATTAGTATGTGTGCAAATAAATATGGCTTGATTTCCGTCAAATGATGTAATTTGAGCCCTAAACTACTCGCTTATGTCTTGGATGTTTATTTGATTTTCCTATAAAAATAGTAAAATGAGCAATAAATAACTGAATAACCACAATAAAAAAAACCTCAAATGTCCTAGGTAGTAGATACAGTTACCCATCTTTAAATTCAGAAATAGTTTGAAATCGGGAAAACTTTCCCATGAAATAATCAAAAACACCATTTGAAAACTAAATGGGTTCGAGAGAGCAGAAAATAAATGCAGACATAAAATTGGGAATGAGTGATAAAAAGTTGTGATATGTTTTAGGACAAATTAAAAAAATTTCATATGGAAGTGGTAAAATGAGCAATGAATATTCAATAATGTGCAATAGACAATGATATTTTTGCAAATGGACTAATGAACGTTTACTTTGCAAATTAGAGTTGTTGAGCTTCTACAATTGATATTTTTATCAAATGATATGTTGAGCTTACCAATAACCATAAGACTGTCGCTTGTATGCAAAAAATATTGTCGGTAAAGAAGATCATTTAATATGGTCACTACTTATGAATACGGTTGAAAACTGTATCCATGCCAAGGGAAAGTACAAAAATCCCTTGCAGTAATCCCTTGAACAACCCATAAAATATAATGTTAGTAAGAATAACCCCTTCATAACTTCCCAAGAAATTAATCTGTTAAAACTGAAAGTCCTTATCATGGAGACAACGTCCATAAATACCAACATCTGTCTGTTCCTGAGCATTCTCAAGGTTTACAAACGCATAATCGTCATACTGAAAAAATAACTTGCTTAAAACGTCTGCACACAGTGATCGAAAAAGCCTTTTTTCACGGCGAAATTAATAATAAAGTTGTTCTACAAGGTTGTTTTTAAACAAGTTGTCCATGTTGTGGTGATAATTTCGTAGTTCCAAACTTTACCATTAGGGCGGAACTTTTGAACGAAACACAATAGAAGGGTGATGTAAAAAGTTTGTAGAGAATATAATTTCAAGCAGCTTTGCTCAAGTCACCATTTTTCTAGCTCTTCATTCGACCATGATAGAGCTATTTTTCTGCTTTAAATCAGGGTGTCTCTAAAAAATTAGTTTTTTTTTATTATAACTTTTTTGTTTCTCATTTTGAGAAAAAGTGATCTTGAGAGAAAATATAGAAAACGTTATAGCGCCCATTAACATATCATTTGATAAAAATATCAATTGTAGAAGCTCAACAACTCTTATTTGGAATGTGTACGTTCATTGGTCCATTTACATGAATATCATTGTCTCTTGCACATTATTAAATATTCATTGCTCATTTTACCACTGTGAAATTTTTAAATTCGTACTAAAACATATCACAACTTAAAGGGCGATACGGTCAAAATTTGGTCAATATCAACTTGACGTATTTCTTTCAATTTTGCATTTAAAAAATCTGAACACCCCTCATCGAGCCAAAAAACAAGAACAAGAACAAGAACAAGAAGGTAAAGACTCCAAATCGCGATGATAAACAAAATACGACGGCCAAAGCGCGATCCCGGGGGCTGTACACGACGATGCTGACGAAGTTTGACTGCGTGGTAATGGACGACGAAACCTACGTCAAAGCCGACTACAAGCAGCTTCCGGGACAGGAGTTTTATACGGCAAAAGGAAGGGGAAAGGTAGCAGATATTTTCAAGCACACGAAACTGTCAAAGTTCGCAAAGAAATATCTGGTTTGGCAAGCCATCTGCACCTGTGGCTTGAAAAGCAGCATTTTCATAGCTTCCGGGACTGTCAACCAAGAAATTTACGTGAAAGAGTGTTTGAATAAACGTCTGCTGCCTTTCCTGAAGAAACACGGTTGTTCCGTACTGTTTTGGCCGGATTTGGCATCTTGCCATTACGGTAAAAAGGCCATGGAGTGGTACACCGCCAACAACGTGCAGGTGGTTCCCAAGGACAAGAACCCTCCCAACACGCCAGAGCTCCGCCCAATTGAGAAATACTGGGCTATTGTCAAGCGGAACCTAAAGAAGACCAAAAAAACTGCTAAGGACGAGCAGCAGTTCAAGGCAAACTGGCTTTCTGCGGCGAAGAAGGTGGACAAGGTGGCTGTACAAAATCTGATGGCAGGGGTCAAGCGTAAGGCCCGGCAATTCGGATTTGGAAAAGCGGAAGCCTAACTGAATATTTTTCCTGAATTTTATACTAATAGAACTTGAAAAAGAAATTTAATTTGATTTTTTAAATAAACGATTTCACCGATCTACACGCGTTTTCCCTTGACCAAATTTTGACCGTATCACCCTTTATAATGACTCATTCCCAATTTTATGCCTGCATTTATTTTCTTCTCTCTCGAACCCATTTAGTTTTCAAATGGTGTTTTTGATTATTTTATGGGAAAGTTTTCACGGTATCAATTTATTTTTTAATTTAAAGATAGGTAGCTGTATCTGCTACCTGGGACATTTGAGTTTTTTTTATTGTGGTTATTCAATTATTTATTGCTCATTTTACTATTTTAATGGGAAAATCAAATAAAATTCCAAGACATATGCGAGTAGTTTAGTGCTCAATTTATATCACTTGCCGGAAATCAAGCCATATTTATTTGCACATATACTAATAGTTGTTGCTTTATTTGACAGATTTACCGGTCACAATTAGATTATCCGAAGATGTTTGCTCATCTATTATTGCTCCTGAATTTTTAATGCTGATCACTCATTATTTGTTGGCACAGGCCTTATTAATTAAGTGGCACTTTTGTCCTTTTTTGGTGCTTCTTATGAATTACTAAGTGCAGGTAAATATTTTAGTCGAGAATCACGGAGTGAATAAATATATGTATGTTAACAAATTAAAGTCGTTTCTTTAAATGTCGCTGCGAAAGTACTCGTAAAAGTGTTGACTCAGCAAATAGGAGAATCCTCCTATGCAGTCTGCGTTGAAGAAGATATAGAATACACTAAACGCGCAGTGCACATGTTATGGCAGGTATTTTTTTGACGTAGGACTATGTCTGTGTTTTCAATACTGGGGTACAGGTTCGAATTGCGAAAATTTGGAGCATCACGAAAAATATATAGGTTTTGAACGTTAATAACTAAGTCATTCCACGACTGATTTCCAAAATGTTTACACCAATCGATTGGGACATTTTCTTTGCTTCTATTTCCATATATAAAGCTATTGAGTTTTAACATTCAACTATTGAAATTAACGCAAATATAAGGTGCTGTCTTATAATGCCGATTTTTCAGAGTAAATTGACTAAATGCACAGTATTTTCCTATCACAGACTTCAAATTTAAGTAATGAACGTCTCACATGCAGCAATGCACGATATAAAACGGAGACACCTTCAAATTTCATTCATTCGCTTGGCAGCCATAGAGCTGTGCAGAGTGGCAATGGGCCAGTACTGCTCCGGCAGCTGGCGGTTGCAAGTACCCTGCAGGAGGGTACGCGGGCGAGCAACCAGTCAGAATGAGCGGCTGTCGCTAGTGAGTAGCTGGCTGGACAGCCATTTTTGATGCAGTCGTGCCAAGCTCGTGGCAAATTTAACAAATTTGGAGGGAAACATGTATGATCCAGTTGGTAGTCATATCATGATATGATGTACATGTATATGTATAGAATATATGTAGATGATGTAGATGAGACGCAACGTTGAGTGTTAAAAAGCCGTAATCACTATGTCTATACAGGCAGAACGGCATTTTTCGGGGTAGAAACATCTGTGTTTAGCGCCCTGATTCCCAAATTTTGGCAGAATGTCAATAACTATTATATAATGTATTTCACACAAAAAGGTCTCTTCAGGGCTACTATTCTGATTTTGAAAGAGTGTTAAACATAAATTTTTTTTTATAAGAGTTTGCTCATTGTATCCGCATGACACCTACCTAATTCGTAAATCCTGGCCGATCTTGAATTTCGCACAATTTCTGTTCGATAAATACCAAATATTTCTTAAAATCATGTTTCGGTACAGAAAATAACTCAGGGTCGTTTAAAGTTTATTTACCTTTTGCAATCTTCATGAATCATCATCTCTTCAAAATCCAATCAGTGCTTGAAAGTGTTTATGTTCGTTTTAGTGCGTTGGATAGAGTCCCTACCTTGCAATAGGAATCAAATATTTTTGACAAAGTGTTTGAAAGAGAAAGTGAAATGTCACAGCATATGGCTGCAAAGTATCAGAGCAGCAATCGGAGCGAATACATCTTTAAGCTATTTGAAATAATAGCATGAGTTTAAAGTTGACTTTCAAACATTTGGAGAAGTAATTAAGGGTTTATTGAATGCCTGCAAAAAAATTATCGTCCAAATTGATAACCAATTAACATTATGATTTTTATACAGTTACATATTCTTTAAAGAAACCTTGTATGTACTTGTATATAAAATACATATTTCGAACAGATCCTCAACTATCTTTCATGCCATAAAGAGCAGGACCCTCTCAACCATCGTAGCAAATACGACCGTGTCCGTATCATCATTCAAACCACACGGCAATTTTCAGAGCCACCAAATGCTTTCTAAAGAGTGTACAATAGAATTTTCTCACATACTTACTTTCTAATGCTGGTCTACGAACACTCACGCTATTTTGACCTGGACTACGTCCATCGGCTAGGGTAGAGGTCAAATGAAAATTTGAAAAATAGCGACCATCACGAATATTTGAAACATTTTGAACGCTATTAACTTCATTATTTCTTTCGTTGCTTCAATAAGTTGGAACTGTCAAGTCAATGTTCAAAAATATCATTAATAATTGACTTTCAATTCCCAAACCGACTTTCGACAATCTATAACGCGATAAGGATAATGGTCTCCAGCTCTAGTCGATCATATCAACACAATCACCACAGCCAGCACAGCCGTTGCCTTTTCATCATACCAACATTTAAATGCAGTCTAGCACCGCCAAAAGATTTGTAAAGAGCAAATCATAGAAATTTCTAACATTCTTTCTTATCTATGCCGATCCGATTTTGATATAGTCAACAGAAAAAGCATTCTCAATATGTGAATTGCATTTGAAACATCCGATCTTAGGGCAAAACATACGCGTTCTGCGGAGCAAAGCGCACACCAGCTGCCATAACGCAACACAACTTGCTAACAATTACGACTACCATCATCACAAATCGGTGACGCTTGGGGCGAAACAACGATGGACGCAAAAACGGCTTCAACGTTGTCGTTCAAGATTTATGATCCCTATACCCTGGCATGGTCCTTTCGAGAGTGGTATATCAGAGAGAAAAAATGCAAAGCTTCCGAATGATGGCTCAAACGATAAAAACGTTACAGAACATGCACCCGTCGTCCCATGTGTCTGAACGGACATAAATTATGCTCCGACAGCCACAACAACACCAACCAAAACATCCGAGCACATAAAAAGCGGACAAATGTGGCATGTTGTTACTTCATGCGTACACGATAGAGCTTCTCGTCCTCCACTCGCTGGGAACTCACGCGGAAGGATTGTCCACACACCCGAGGATGATCCGATCCTTTTAGTGTCCGGGTTTTTTGATAGTCTCTTTTGTTTGAATGTGTCTCGTTCGTGGTGATTTGCCTGATTCTGTATCTCGGATGGCCTTACTCCCACCACAGTAAATGCTAATCTTATGGACTAGTAAATCGTGTGAATGCACTCCATCGATGTTTAGTTAGTTTTATTGGCCAATAAAGCGGATTGATGACCCAAATGGTAGGTAAAAGTTCCATCATAATTTTTGCGAACAAAAGCACAATTTCCCATTTTCCGGAATTGGGTCAACCGGTGGCACCGCTTTCGGTTTCGGAACGGGAAACCTCTAAGCTCATTACTCGGTATTTTACATCGTACCGTGCACACAACTTTTAATGACACCTCCGCAGAAACCACAATCCTATTCCATGATAGCTCTCCAACTGCTGGGAGACAAACCGGCTAACGACAACGTTTCCACCGCAGTCGCATTGTGACGATAAAAGTTTGCCCACACGAAAATTTCCCGGTTTTCCTCCAGGACAGTCGAAAAAAAAAGAAAACAAACAAATAATACAAAGTAGGAAGAAAACAATCATTAGCAAGCATTAGAGGGAGCTTCTATTACGATGCCGCCTGAGCACGGCTAGTAGCAAGTTGAAAAGCGATTCAAAAGCACCATTTTCACCGTCATCAACAAGAGCTTACACTACTGCCAGGGTTGAGGGTTGTTTGTAGGGGAGTTGTTATTATTGCTTTTAATTTTGTTGGTTAGGGAAATGTACAAAGTTTTGTATTTGGAGACAACAGTATGGTTACGAAAAAAAAGATCGCTGCAGGGCTCGAAGGTGTGCCTCTTGAAAATCTACCAAATTCGTTCCATACTAATAAGCGTTTTACGTCGTTCTTTTTCTCCCCGCAGATTATCACCACTCAACATGCCCGATTACGCAGAGGTCGCCGGTTGCTCATCCTTCAAGAACGATCTCGATGGATCACCGTCGTACGATAACTACGGTGCGTACGCATCCACCACCCTCGTGGGCCGTTCAACTGGCCAGCATCCGGGTAGTATCGCTTCCTCCGTTGTGCAACCACCCGGCGCCCCCATGTTCGCCCAGAATCAATTCGATGGGAAAAATGTCTACTCAGCACCCACGACCTGCCACTACAATAATTTCATAAATCAACATCAATTGCGACATCAGCAGCAACTGCACCAACAACAGCCGAACGGATCCGGAGGCGGAGTGGAACTGAAGCGATCGTACGGCGCCGGAGGCAGCATGAAGAGTCAGAAGATGAACATCATCGAAAACCGGATGGCTGACATGATGAACAACCTTGGCCATAGCCAGACTTCTGTTGCATCCACAGTGGCCGTGCCTGGCCTACCCGGGTCACCATATGGTGGCTCCAGTGTAAGTAATCTCAATGCAAACAGCAGCAGTAATCTACTTCCGACCGGGGCGACCGGGGCCAGTGTCAGCGTTCCACACACGCCTCTCTTCGGCACCATCAAACGAACGACAAAATACAACAAAATAGGCTACAATAAGGATAATAAACTCAATTTCGGTGATAATGGACGCTCAACCGAGCAACCATTGTTTATCAAATCCAAGTACGACGGAACGTGGTCCTCAGTTCCCAGCACGGCGGCCTCGTCTGCAAACAACATAAATATGATTAATAATTCGCCGTATCACCAGCAGCACCAGCAGCACCATCAATCGCAGCAGTTGCCGTCGTCATCCTTGTCGTCGTTGGGCCATCACCATCAGCAACATCATCATCAAACACCGACGACAACTGCGACGACCCATCAGTTCGCTGGCAAAGGTCCCGGAAGCTCCAACATTTTAGATCCCCTGCCGAATGGTTGCGGAGCTAATAATTTAGATAATCAACCAATACAAACTAATAATCCCTGTAGCAATGGCGGCGGCAGCAGCAGCAGCAGCAGTGGCGGAAGCAACAATGGATCCAGTAGTCCCCCGAATTATTTAAGCAGCTTTGGCAAAACGGATAATGTGTAAATTTTGCAGACACCGGGCAGGTTTGGGTAAGATTCGTGTCCTGCGCGCAAATAGGCGACCCGGCGTGTCGGTCCTTGTTGTGATCTTCCGAGTCGCAGCCGTGCGGGGGACGATGTCGGTAATGTGTTTTACATTGAGCGTGCATTGTTCGGTTGGTGGGCGGTGGATGCTCGTTTGTTTGCTAACTCGATGGGGCTTCCTAAAATTGAGATGTTTACTGCACTGGGCAGGATAGGGCAACACGGTACGGCCGTTAGTTGATTGTGGAGCAAAAATTTCATTCACTCACGGTGTAACCGGTGACGTCATTAGGCACAGGATTAATATTTAAGACGATTCCCTTTGAACTCATTCAGCTCCATTCGAAAGCTCTATTTGGCATTTTTTTGTGCGGATCAGTTGGCCATGCTACAGTTGCTATAGGATTGTGCTGAACAACGTCAATATTTGACATTCTGACATTTGCATTCGATATATTCACAAACAAAGTGTTGCTGTGTAGGTCATGCAAATCGAGTCTCGAATTCATGTTTATTACCATCGGAAATATCGGATAAAAATATGTGTGCGAATCGGATTTATGGGAGCGGTACCATTTTCCATTCTTTATTGCAACAGGAATATTCAGGTAAATTATCAATGATTCGATTCAATCTGTGTGAATTCCGAAAGAAATTGCGAAACTTTTCAGTTCCAAGTGGAAACTTTTCAGTTCCAATTGATGAAAATGGACAAAATATCAAAGATATGGATGTTTGGCAAGACTGATGCACGACTGATAATTTTGAAAATCTCGCTCCACAACGATGAACAGTTTCTAATAATGTACTGGATCGATCAAAAGAAGCAAAATCAAAATTAAAAATAAGGAGTGGCTAATCATAATTAGGACATATTGAATTTGAATCTTACTTCTTTTATCTTTATCTTTCTCTTTATTTGTTGTTATCAACAGACACAATGTGGTCCTAATGATAGTTTCTAAGAACATTAAAAAACTTGGTTCTAATTCTTTGGCGAGGCAGACGAAAGTCAAACTCAGACGACACTCGATTGAATGCACGTTGTATACCAACAAGAGCTCCGTTGGCGCCCGTTGGTGGTGCACGAGAACGAACATGAATATTGATTTGATTAAGCAGCATCGGACAGTCAATTTTTGCCATGAAAAGATCTGGAACCAACATGACGCGTGATAGATCTCTCCTCACTTCTAGTGTGTCAAGGCCAATAAGTTGCATGCGGTGTACATATCTAGGCAGCTCACGTGGATTATTCCATGGTAAACGACGGAGAGCAAATCGCACAAACCTTCGCTGCACTGCCTCGATTCTATCAACTCCATTAAGATAGTTCGGGTTCCATACTGCTGAACAATACTCCACCGTGGATCGCACCAGCGGACCGTAGAGGCTCTTTAAGCAATAAACATCCGTAAAGTCCTTTGCCATTCTCATGATGAATCCCAAGTTGCTTTGGAAACAATGTAGCTAATATACTCCTTGTACATAAGTCTCGCATCGAGAAAAACTCCTAGATCCTTGACGCTCGATTCACGTTTAATAATGCTGCCTTCGAGGTGGTAGTCGAACATTATCGGTTTCTTTTTCCTTGTCAAAGAAACAGCGGAACACTTGGTTGGATCCAACACCATCCTGTTTGGTTTTGCACCACGAAGCGAAACTATCAAGTTGGTGTTGAAGAAACCGTGCGTCTTCGATGGACTTGACCTGATTGTAAATTTTCAAGTCATCAGCAAAAGATAACCTAGGGCCTTCCATACAAAGATTCACGTCGTTGAAGTACAACAAGGAGACAAGGGGCCCAAGATGACTTCCTTGGGGAATACCGGTTAGATGTCGTTCTGTTAGGTACGAATGGAACCAACGTAAAACGCTGCCTCCAAAGCCCAGTCGCTCAAGTTTCGCTAATGCAATGCGATGGTTGATCTTATCGAAAGCTGAAGATAAGTCTGTATAAATTGTATCCGTTTGGGAGCCCTTACACATAACATCTGTCGCATATATTGTGAACGTCAAAAGGTTTGTTGTCGTAGATTGCTTAGGCATGAATCGGCTATATATTGCTTGCAATGATTGAAAACTGCACACTACCAAATTGCCATGTAAATTTCTGTCTCCTGAGACCGACACATGCAAGCGTCCTTTAGCACATAAGAATGAGTTGAAAGAGATCAGAAAATAAATTTAATCAAACACATCTTTTGTTGAATTGCGTATGTGTTAGTTTGAGGAGACATAATTTTACACGAAATCTTTCTTTACGTTCCCCGATTTATAACAAACATGAATTACGTCTTGTGTAAAATTTAAAATTTCTAAGTGTGTGGGTCTAGAACTACCAACTCAAAGAGCATCGCTACAGCCAGGGATGCCAGATATACAGACATGTCTGTATTTATACAGACATTTGATCATGCATACAGACATCATACAGATTACAGACATTATACAGACATTTGGAATATGTTACAGACATATACAGACATTCGTTTCGGCGAACTTCCTGATTAAAAAAAAACAGGGCGTCAAGGAAAGTCACATGCGTCACAGTAAGCAAACGAATGACAGTCTGAAGTTGGACCAGTTTGTTGGCGAAAAAAACCAGTGAGGGATGTAGAAGTACAAATATGTGCCAGGCTGTTTTCACTGATTCAATTCATGTCAAAGACGTAGCACCGAAACGAACGGCAACATACGGCCATCATAACGAACGACCTTGGCGAATGGCATCACCAAGAATTGGTGGCAATGATGCGGTCTAAACCATTTGAATCAACTGATACCACTGCCATGAATCATTGGTTTTAGTAGTTAGGACATTCTATTGGAATGGCAATGAACTGTCAATTCGAGTTTCTTTTTATCATGATCCGAGCTTGCTGAAGTGGATGCTACTATGATTCACAGTGCCATTGTTACTAAGTTTAATGAAGATTTGATTCCGTAAAAAAATCAGTTAATATGGTTCGGTTTAGAAGGAGTGAGTGTTATGCACGGTGGAAAGCACTCTGTTACTGTACTTTTCAAAAAGGACTGTACAAATTTATTCGTACTGAAATGCATTTGCCATTCATTTGCACTGGTGTAAATGGATGTGTCGGGAAATACATAGCTTCCTCAGTAATAGTCCTTTAAGAACAGCAAAGTTCAACGACCTGCTGCACTTAATAGAGCTGAAACATTTATACATGTTACATCCATCCACGATCCGATGGCTTTCTTTAGAACAAGTTGTTAAGCGTATTCTTGAAGTACATCAGTGGACGCCAAGCAGGATGAAAAAAAAAAAAGTTTATGAGCGTCCCAGTGATCCATAAAACCACCTGTACTTGGTTGCACTTAACCACATCTTTCCGAAAATCAACCGGTTGATTCAACTTTTTCAATTTGAAGAGCTAATGATGTACAACCTGAAAATAGAAACTAGCAAATTGATATTTTCGATATTGGATTGTTTCTTTAAACCAGGATATTTAAAATAATTTACTAACCCTGGCTTTGTGGACCTGATCTCCAGTAACTTCTGCGAGTTGGAAAACTTGGAATGGAGAGTTTCAGTAGCGGATTCTCCAGAAAATCTGCATAGCGAAGAATTTTTGAACAAGTGCTTATCCTTACGTCGTTGTAGTGACGACTGAGCCTTTCCGTGTCTACGACAGTTCATTCCAGCAAAATAGGCTATTCCACATTCGTCGGCCGTTGTCAAGCAAATTTTTCAATTCACAAAATCAATAAAACCAATGCTCGCAATCGCACTGCCACATAAACCATGAAAGGCATTTTGTCGGCCAAAGAGTACGTTAAGTCGCACAAAAAGCAAAACGGAGTGGTTGAAATTTCATCTAATGTGAAATGTCTGTTCACAAACGACATGTATAACAAAATTTATGTTCCTCGAGCCTTTGGAATTAATGAATTTAGTAGTAGTGAAGTGAAGGTGAGTTGTTTCTTTAAATTTGTGAATGATTATAATAAATTATTTGCCTAGAGTTTTTCAAAACATCAAAAATCCTAAAGATCAACATATTTTGCTCTGTTCATATTTAGTGATTGAAAAACGATAGTGATTTAATCATATACAGGGTGTTCGGTTCCTTAGTGCAAATATTTTAAGGGGCGATAGAAGATCATATTTGAAGAAAAAAAATGTTCTACGCATATGATCAAATCTCAAAAACCACGAAGTTATTAAACTTTTTCTGTTTTGGTCTATGCTGGCCAGAAATTGGCTCTAACTCTAAAACTATGCCATCAAACACAAAACTGTTACTTTCATCGGATAGTTTGGTAAATTTCCAATTTAATAGCGTCCTTTTTACTTTCAGTAAGTTGCATTTAGACACATTTCAGGGATAAACGAATCTAAAACTTTTGTTTTTCTACGGATTTTCCCTTATTATTTCAAAAAATACGTAATAAAGTTTATTGTTTTGTTTAACCAAAAGATGCCTCTTAAACCGCTCTACAACTCTTTTTTTGACACCAACTTTCTATCTTGTTTAGTTTTGTCGCAAATTTGTACTAAACACATCTGGTTGGGTCGTTAATCAATGGTTGCGTAAAACACGAATTCAACCCACCGTGCGTTGCTGTTGACGTCTGTTTGCAGCGCGCATAGCACACTTGATCGCCACGTGGAGTGACGGTATGAAAAGTGTGACAAAAAAAAAACAATGCTGCGGACGGTTCAATTGAACGCATGATGAAAATTGAAAATGTCCTTTTTTTCTCGATACCATTGTACATTGAACTTGTTCATTGAACTAATTAGGTATTTTCCAATGATTATTCAAATTAAAACACTGATCTTCGTTTCTTTCATAAATTTATTTCAATAGTTGCTCAATGTGTCCTCCATTTTCTTGGATGCAGTACATGATCCTCCTTCCGGTCTCTTCCACAAGGTTAATATTATTCATTTTCTCTTGTATCTTTCGGGCAGCAATAAAAATTCGGTCAATTAGCTGTTCGCAAGTATTGATTGTCGCCGAATACACCTCTTCCTTCATGCACCCCCATAAAAAGAAGTCCATGGGAGTCAAATCCGGACTCCTTGGGGGCCAGGGAATCGGCCCATTCCGTCCAATCCACGCTTTTCGAGAAAAATGCATCCTCATCCCTTTTCGCTGTCATAATCCTGCTGAACTCAAGCCGGAGTGATTTATCTCTTTCCAGAAGCTCCTGAACTTGCAGCGTATGAAACGGATGCATATTCTCTTTGTTTAAAACGTTCCATACGCTCCAGTGAGAGACCGGTAACTGAGCTGCAACTCGCCTTGTACTGGTTTTGGGATCGTTTCTCACAGTTCTTAAAATTCTCTCCTCCATGGCCGGCGTCAGCGACCGGCGGGGCTGGTCGGCTTGAGTTGCAGTCCAAAATAACGTTCCATTCCGGAACCGACGGTGTGTAGACGTGAAGGTTCCTGTCTCAACGTAATGTTTACAAACTAAACATCTTACATACTTGTATTATTTTTACATACTTGCGTTTGGCAGTCGACGGTTGGGAAATCTGCGTCCATATTCTTGTTGGGCTCTCGTTGCCACACAGTTGGCAAAACCGTAACAGAGATGAATATCCGCCAGCTCTTCTGGAGAATACATGTTTGTTTTCTGCCAGCTGTAAATTTCTGTTTAGATTTTTCTTCTTTCATACCGTCACTCCACGTGGCGATCAAGTGTGCTATGCGCGCTGCAAACAGACGTCAACAGCAACGCACGGTGGGTTGAATTCGTGTTTTACGCAACCGTTGATTAACGACCCAACCAGATGTGTTTAGTACAAATTTGCGACAAAACTAAACAAGATAGAAAGTTGGTGTCAAAAAGGGAGTTGTAGAGCGGTTTGAGAGGCATCTTTTGGTTAGACAAAACAATAAACTTTATTACGTATTTTTTGAAATAATAAGGGAAAATCCGTAGAAAAACAAAAGTTTTAGATTCGTTTATCCCTGAAATGTGTCTAAATGCAACTTACTGAAAGTAAAAAGGACGCTATTAAATTGGAAATTTACCAAACTATCCGATGAAAGTAACAGTTTTGTGTTTGATGGCATAGTTTTAGAGTTAGAGCCAATTTCTGGCAAGCATAGACCAAAACAGAAAAAGTTTAATAACTCAGTGATTTTTGAGATTTGATCATATGCGTAGAACATTTTTTTTCTTCAAATATAATCTTCTATCGCCCCTTAAAATATTTGCACCAAGGAACCGAACACCCTGTATGTGGAAGTGAAAGGAAAGTTGACATTTAAATATTAAACTAGAAATTGCGATCTCTTTTGCGTTGGTTTTTTTTTTTTTTTTAAAAAATATAAAATAAACACCTTTTTTCGTTTGTCAGCATAAATATAGAGAATTTATAAAAAAAAAATTCCGTTGAAGCACCTTACAACCAAAATCAAAACCCTTATACCCCTTATACAGACAAATACAGACATTTCAATTTGATTGATACAGACTTTTGAAAAAGGTATCTGGCATCCCTGGCTACAGCATTCAATGCAGATATTCCTCTGTAGTGTTCGGCGTTGTGCTTGTCGCCTTTTTTGAAAACTGGAAACGTGTAGGCCGATTTCCAAAGCGAGGGAACTGTTCCAGTTGCTAGAGAGAGTTGGAACAAGTGACGCAGAGGTGCTAGTATGCCAGCACAGCACTTTTTGAAAATAACTGCAGAGATACCATCCGGACCAATCGATGTTGATGGTTTCATTTTAGAAATAGCTGAACGGATCATTGAATCATCAATATTGATGGTGTTTGACAGATCACAGGATAGTGGCACATTACTTGCTGCTAGCGAAATTGAACCCTGTGTCATTATCTCGGAACAGAACGTGCCCTCGAATTTTACTTTGGAAAGTTCTCAAATGTCCTCGGAATTCGATGCTGTGCGTTCTCCGTATGTTAACGTTGACGGTAGTTCAGATTATTTCCTTTGATCGTTGACATGTTTCCAGAAAGACTTAGGAGCTAATTTTAGCCTACACACTAAGAAATTATTCATTTTACACGAGAGGTAATTCATGTTTGTAAAAAGTTGGGGAACGTTAACAAAGATGTCGTGTAAAATTATGTCTTTTGAAACTGACACATACGCAAGTCGACAATAGATGTGTTTGGTTGAATTCATTTTCTCATCTCTTTCAACTCATTCTTATGTGCTAAAGGACACTTGCATGTGTCGGTCTCAAAGCACCGAAATTTACATGACATTTTGGCATTGTGTATCCTGCACATTTCTTAAATAATTTGCACGACTCTGGCGAGACATCCATTTGTATTCGCTGTTGATTTGCAGGTATCGGATTCGCAGTGAAACTCCCCCATGCTTAGAATATCGTCTGAATGCTGCTCTTTTTGAAGATTTAAGCTTTCGTAGTGCATAGGACTGCCACAGTGGATGTCTGGTCTTTGGAGGAACCCGCTTAGGAACATGGGGATCGATTGCATAGCTCACGATATTGGAGAAGTTCTGAACTTCAACATTAATATCGTCGGTATCAAGAGTAACATTCCAGTCGATGCTCAACAAAATGCCGAGAATGTTGTCATAATCAGCTCAATTGAAGTCGTAGCTGACGGGATCCGCAACATTGGGAGCATTCGTTGGATGCGCAACCTCGAGCGTGAGATGCCAACCAAGATGCAGAGGAACCGTTTAAACTAAAACGAAAGGAGCAACGGATATCCTTGGTGCCTGTTTGAAGTTGCTGACAAAACATAGATCGAGAAGCTTGCCATTTTCGTTGGTGACGTAATTGATTTGCCACAGAAGATTAGAATTATAGATATCGAGCAATCTGAGATTTCCTGGAATCGAGATGCATTCGGGTCCAGGTACAAAAATCCATTGCCCGAGGAGCACCATTTCAGGTCTGGGAAATTAGGATCACCTATCAATATAATCTCGTCCACAGCACCTGCTTGAGACGATATTGTATATAGCATATAGCGATTCAGCATGTTTTTTGATTAACGCAAGATCATGCGTTTTGTCCGGTGGAAAATATAACACACAAAAGAATCAGCTCGCGTTGTTCGCGGGTGACGCAATTTTTTTCAATTTTCAAAAAACTGACAGCGATAAAAATACTACAAAAAAAAACACTCTAAACTACATGTACCCAAATTTTCAAGAGAAAATACCCAATGGGTAATTTTCTAGAAGCGTTTTTTCCGTGATGCAATTTGATGTGGGACACCCTTTATTATATTATATGTTCATCAAATATAATTTTTTTACATTTTACAATTTTACAAAATTACATTTTAAATTTTGTCAGAATTCAACGATTGACCCTTAATACTGAGGTAACGTACTTAAACAGGGCTGTCAAATTAGAGGCCCGCGGTTTACTTGCTTCCTTCGCCCCATTTTGAAGGCCCGCGTAACAATTTTCACTTTCAGAAAAAGAAATGGTTCCAAGCGTAAGAAAAACATGAATGAATCCACCTATGGCGAGATCTGACCCTTTTTAAAAAAGTCAATTTATGATATGATTGAGAGTTGCTGGTCACATCGTGGAGGGTTTCGTTAACTTTTCCATATGAGAGCAATGTGGTCCTAGGTGCTGGATTTGGCCACCGTTGAACTTAGTACTGAATTCACATGTGATTTTAGGTGTCGATTTATAGGCATTTGTTTCAAGTCCAGAACTGGCTACTTCCTCTGGAGTAGTGCGCATGAGCATAATTTGCTACTCCGTTATTACCAGATCAGCTGTAATTACAGAGAGAACCAACAGGTGATGCTTGGGACTAAAGGTGCCGCCACACACTGCTTGAAATCAGTGTCATAGGGGCCAATTATCGAAGTTGAGTTGACCGTCACTTTGATCGACAGATCGGCGGATGTCGAGATCGGCAAAATTTTGTCGAGTTGGTCGACTAAATCAACTGCTCAGAAACTAGAGACTGTTTGAGCTCGGAGAAGTTATCCAGTACCAAACATCGTTGTACTAAAATATATTAGAACAGGAGCTTATCCAGTGCCAAACCAGCCAGTGAGCATAACCAGTAAAAATAGTATCCATAAGTGGATTTTAAGCATTATTTTATTCACGGCTTATTGTTATTAAATTGAGCTATTGATTTTTATTCACGAATTAAAGGTAAAATTAAATAAAATTGTTTCAATCTTACTGGCTGTAAGATGTGCATAGTAAAAGACTTCAAATTGATCAAGTATTGTGTCAAACACTTTCCTAAAGAGTCACAGAAGAATTTTCAGATCGAAGTTTTCATGGCTTATTGTTTTTTAATCGAGATATTGATTTTTATTCGCGATTTAATGATAAAATTGAATAATATTATTTCAATCTTGTGTGGATCAAGTGTTTGATACAATACTGGGTCAATTTGAAGTCTTTTACTATCCAGCGAAGGCTACGAAAGATGGAACCCAGTGCTGTGTGAGGATATCGAGTGGATTATCGGGTTCATTCGAATCCAATAGGGGGCTTCGTCAAGGTGATGGCCTCTCTTGCCTCCTGTTCAACATTGCTCTTGAAGGTGTTATGCGACGAGCGGCGTTTGACATGCGGGGCACGATTTTCAACAGATCCGGTCAATTTATCTGCTTTGCCGATGACGTGGATATTGTCGGCAGAACATTTGAGGCGGTGGCAGAGCAGTACACCAGACTAAAGCGCGAAACAGAGAAGATTGGGTTAAAGATGAATACGACCAAAACAAAGTACATGCTGAGTGCGGAACCGAGCACGACAGGACCCGACTGTGCAGCAGTGTAGCGATCGACGGCGATGAGTTCGAGGTAGTCGATGAATTTGTCTATCTCGGCTCACTGGTTACTGCGGACAACGATAACAGCGGTGAGATCCGGAGGCGTCCAGTTCAAAACGCTAATAAGACCGGTTGATCGCTACGAGCATGAGACATGGACAATGCTTGAAGAGGACTTGCGAGCACACGGAGTTTTTGAGCGACGGGTGTTAAGAACCATCTTTGGTGGAGTACAGGAGGACGGACTACGGAGGCGAAGGATGAACCATGAGCTCGCGCAACCCAGTATTCATGAGGTGGCAAAAGCTGGAAGGATACGCTGGGCAGGACATGTTGCGATAATGCCGGGCAACTATCCTGCAAAAATGCTGTTCGACGGGAATCCGGTTGGTAAAAAACGACGTGGGGCGCAACGAGCAAGATGGTCAGACCAGTTGGAGCAAGACCTAGGGGGTACAAAGTGCCCAAGGGATTGGAGAGGAGCAGCCATGAATCGGGCGTTATGGAGGGATATTGTGTATCAGGCTATGTTATAGTACTGTGACGCTATGCCATGTAAATAAATAATACTACCCAGTCGGTAAGATTGAAATAATTTTATTCAATTTTATCATTAAATCGCGAATAAAAATCAATAGGTAGCTCAATTAAAAAACAATTAGCCGTGAAACCTTAGATCTGAAAATTCTTCTTTGAATATTTAGGAAAGTGTTTGACACAATACGATCCATTTGAAGTCTTTTACTACCCAGCTAGTAAGATTGAAATAATGTTATTCAAATTTATCATGAAATCGCGAATAAAAATCAATGGCTCAATTAAAAAACAATTATCCGTGAACAAAATTATACTTAAAATCCACTTAAGGATACTATTTTTTTTTGGTTATAGTCACTGGCTGGTTTGGCACTGGATAAGTTCCTGTACTTATATATTTTAGTGCAACGAGGTTTACTGGCTGGTGTGGTACTGGATAATTTCTCCGAGCTGACTGTTTGTCACATTTGGTTGAGTGAGAGTTTGTTGTGATACGCGTTTTCTATCGGTTAGTGGTAGTTGGCTTAGCAAGGTAAGAAATACACTAAACCATTATATTTTTGCCATTAACAGAAAAAAAAATTTACTTACAGAAACAAAAATGTCTAATCCTATTAAAGACAAAACAAATTACCGTCAGTTCGAATGGCTCATCCAACTGATTAAAATTAATTTGGACATCACCACAGGCTTATGTGGCGTGGATCCAACAAAACTGATGCTTAGCAGAACTGGTAGGAAATTGACAAAGAACTCGATTCATTTGGACCACCAATAATGCGCCTTGTTTCGGAATAACATGAAGTAAATTTTATTATCTCGTTTGAAAACTATTATTTTTGTGATCCTTACATTGGCTCTCAAGCCTAGTCGGTTTCCACACTGAGAATCAGAAGAACAGTAAAAGTGAAGACCTATCGAAATAAACATAAGAACTCTGATTTTTTTTAAAGTTCTTCTAAACGCATCATTTCAGTACATTTGCACTTGGGATTTGAAAATTTACCCTCGAGTTAAGTGTTTTATGAAATCAGTCCTAGATTCTTAGAAGTATAGAAAAATAATATCCAGAACATAAGGCACATTCTAGAAATTTCAGAAGCAGACTTCCCAGATCATCAGAAAGAGACCTTCTGGAAAAAATAAAACTTCTCCGAAGGTCAAGCTGAAACTTCTCAGAAGAATAGGGAGCACTTTTTAGAGGTTCAAGCAGGAATACTCCAAACAAATCAGAACCAAACAAAGTTCCCAGAAGTTCAGAAGATAACTTCCTCGAAAATCAGAAGAAGACTTCTCAGAGCTTCAGGAAGAAGTTTTGTTTGTATTCTTTATTAAGATGACTTTTAGCCTCCTGGACTAGTTCGTCTCGATTCAGGAAGAATTTAAAAAAAGAGTACTTCTTAGAAGTTTGGAACTTTCCAGAGGTTCTGGAGTTCTTCCCAGGATTTAACTTCCCCGGAGTTCAGGAAGAAACTAACCAAGGGGCACTACCTAAAAAATTTCAAAAATTCCGAAACAAACTTCCACTTAACTCAAAACAATACGTCCTAGAATCTGAGGCGAGAACTTTAGGAAAAAACTTCTCAGAGATTCCGGAAAAAAAACTTCCCAAAAGATTAGTTGGAACTTCCCAGAAGTGCTAAAGAGTTCGGAACAGATTATTTCAGAATTTCAGGAAATGAGGATTTCTCGAAGTTAAGAAAGAAACCTTTCAAAAGAACAGACACAAATATTACAAAGCAAAGAGAGTACTTCCTAGTAGTGTGAGCTACATTTTCTAAGAAATGCAGGAACAAACTATCTCGAAGTTCAGGAGAAAACTTCCCAAAAGTTCAGAAGAGGACTTCTCAGAAGTTCAGGAAGAAACTTCGAACAAATGTAATGGATACTTCCTAGAAATTCTGGAGAGCGCTTTCCCAATGTCCAGGTCCTCCCTTAGCTCAGTCGGTAAAGGCGCAGCTACAAAGCAACACCATGCTGGAGGTGGCTGGGTTTGATTCCCGGTCTGGTCTAGGAATTTTTCGTTAAGGAAAATTTCTCGACTCCCTGGGCATAGCGTATGATTGTACTTGCCACACAATCATACTAATGCAAAAAATGGTACTTGGCATCGAAAGCTCTTAATTAATAACTGTGGAAGTGCATTTAGAACACTAAGTTGAGAGCAAGCAATAAGCTAATTGTGAAAGCAATAAGCTTGAAATGCTAAAGAAGAAGAAGAAGCTTTCCCAAATTTTCGGTAAAAATGTTTCCTCTGAGTTCATAATGAGACTTATCAGAAGTTTAGAAAGAATGTGCTAAGGAAAAAAACTTCCCCGAATTTCTGGAATAAACTTACCAGAGAGGGCACTACCTATAAGTTCAAGAAGGAAATTCCCGAAAAATTCAGGAATTCAGGAGAAAACTTTCCAGAAGTTCCTCGAAAAATTACCCAACAGTTTAGTTGGAACTACCCAGAAGTGTTAGAGAGCTTCCCTGAAGTTCAGAATCGAACATTCCAGAGTTTCAGAATGAGGTTTAGGAATTCCCAGAAATTCAGGTAGATTCTTCTGAAAAAACAGGAAAAAAACTTTTCAGAAACAAACGAGGAACTTTCTAGAAGTTCAAGCAGGAATGTCTCAGAAATTCAGGAACAAACTTTCAAACTGAGGTTCAGAAAGTGTCCGATTTGGGTCCTGTCGGATCCGTTACCAGAATATCAGGAAATGGCCAAATACTCTTGTTGGTTAACAAGATGTCCAATGACTTTTAGGAAAAAAAACATGAATTTTATGCCGTCGAACGGTACTAGTACAGGGTACAGGGCTCTGAAAGTGTCCGTTTCGAATCCTACTGGAGCCGATTCCGGAGTATTCGGAAGTCTCCAAATCTCTTTGCTGTCCCAAGGAATGAAGTTTTGGTAGTTTTTGATGAAAATTCATGAGTTTTGAGCCTTCGAACGGCACCAGTAAATGATTTTCTGAAAAGTTGTCAGGTTACTACCGGAACCGATTTCAGGTGCCCACGTACTCCAGGTGGCCAAATTAAAAAAAAAAGAACACCTGGTGAAGATGCTATTTTAAGCACCCATACCTTACAGATGATCGCAAAACATCAATAATTGGATCATTATTTGAATTTTGAAAGCGTGCCAAAGTCATTGATAATTTTTTTTTTACGCTAATGCACTACATATGTGTTAGCTTTTGCTAAGGAATTATGAAGGTTAAGTAATTCACAGTTTTATTAAAAAATATCTTCAGAAACTCTAGTAGAATATCATAAGACATGAAATGTTACTTCAGCTCCTCCCTCACTCATGAACATTCAAATTTTCCCGATCTCGATGAAGATTCGTCCTATCAATGGCTTCCCAGCTACCGACAAACGAAATGCCCCAGCTCCAACGGCATTTCCGATCCACTCTGGCTACAAAGTGCACTGCATGCCCCTTTGTTTACAATCATGTAATCCAAAGTGCAGCAAAGTGCAATTTGCAAAGCCGGCAAAAATCTAGACCGAAGGATCCAAAATCAAGTACCTACATAGCTACACAATCAAACGAGGGCAGCAGCACCTCCACCGAAAAGTGCACAGCAAAAGATCTACATCTGTATCCGTATCTCACCGAAAGAGGACATCCTCCACTGCCAGGAACGCCTCAGCAAAGAATAGCGAGTATCAAATTAAACACCCGAGCATTGTGCGGCAAGCGGTGCCATCCATTCAATAGTCGATGATGATGATGATGATGATGATGACGATGGCGATGGCTGCACTCTTGTTTTCCTGTTGATGAAGTCGTGCTCATCGTCGTCGTTCGTTACGGAGCACACACGACACCGAGTGGTTGTGGCTTCTTTCTGTCTCTCGTCTTGGTGGAGCGAAGGGTTGCTTTCCGGCAAATGTCATTTGTATCCCTTTCTGTGTGCAATGGCGTTTACTGGTAGAAGCCAAAGCACCGAGACCCGGTCCTAAAATGGGTTGATTGAGATGATTACGAAAAATGATGATGCTGCTACTGCCGGCATCAGGCATCCTGTGGTGACGAAGATGATGAACTCTCATTAGAGTGGTTCCAACGATCCGATGAGGGATCCGCATTGTTTGGTAGACTGCGTCGAGGGTCGTATGGTAATGGATCAAATGTGATGAATTAGCTAGCTTATGTGGAAATGGGCGGAACGATTCTCACGGGCTGGATTAGTGGTTGAATTTCGAAACAGCTTTTCCGCATTGGAGCCAAATGACCAACGGTCGACCGGAAAGTGTGGAACGATGCTTGTTGCAAAGTCAAAACTTGTTTTGACAGCTTTTATTCAGCTCAATTTTTCGTCGAATGTTGTATAAGTGGCTCATTTCCGAAAAAAAAAGAAAATCTCTCCAAAGAAACGTACAATTAACACGCATGTCCCAGGCGACGACGATGGTGAGCAGGGGTAAACTTTCACGTAGCTGTGTAATTAGCGTCAGATTCCGGTTGCAACCCGTCGGTGTGGTGCTTTCTTCTAGAAGATAATGATTGCACCTGCAAAAGTCACGACCAACAGCGAAGCGTGCACCACTTATCGTTCATTTCCTGGGGTCCTGTTGGAGCAGAGCTATGAGGAACGAAGCGAACGTGTTTGTGCTCCTGTTGCCATTACTGTAGTTAGTTCATCCTGGGAAATGTACTCGAAAGCGATTCACCGATTCACGACGACTGCCTTGGTGGAGATGTGTGCAGCTGGCAGTGCATGTATGTCAGCTTCGGGGAAATGGCAGTTAGCGTGATGGTGCCAACTTGCTAAGGTAGCAGAACAAAAGAGCGAACCTATTTCCCGCGGGGGAGGGGGGGGGGGAGAGGGGGGTTACCTCTGTGAAGTAGCATTTTTACTTCTGCCCCGGTGCATTCGTGAGAGGGATGGAATGACAGTGAGTGTGAATGTGAAAGTTGAAGAAATGCAAGGGATGTTGAGAGTAAGCTTCTGCAGTCGTTCATTTCGCGAAAGGGTTGAAGCGTTGGAGATTGAAAGGCGTTTCTCATTTGCTTTAAACGATCTCATAGAGTGTGAATTTGTGAATTTGTTTGCGTAACTGTACAGCATTCAGTTTTGAAAGAATAAGTATTTCCATTGGTGTGAACATGTATGGCAAACCTCAATGCAATTTATAAAACCCATGTTGTTATTCATCTACGGGTGACCCTAGGATATCTACACACTACCAAAATGTCATGAAAATTTCTGTCCCCTGAGACCGACACATGCAAGCGTTCTTTTGCACATAAGAATGAGTTGAAAGAGATGAGAAAATAAATCTTTTCTCGAATTGCGTATTTGTCAGTTTCAGGAGACATAATTTTACACGAAATCTGTCTTTACGTTCCCCGACTTTTTACAAGTGTAAAATTCAAAATTTCTGAGCGTGTAAACATAGCCAATAAAACACGCTACAGGCTGTTCATTCACGACTGGAGTGCCGGGCGCTTGTGCACTGCTTTAGTTCGGAGCTTTTTGTTGGTTTAGATTAGGGTGTCCCTTAAAAATCAGTTTTTTCATCTCTCACTAGTTTCAATTGTTAGAAAAAAATAATATTTCTACGAAGTGTAGAGAAAAATATGATGCATGTTTTTGCCGAACTAAGTATTTGAGTATATTTTATTGTTCAAAAGTTAGGGGTAATTTTAACGAAAAACATGTCCGATTGCACTAGTCGGCAGTGTTTCACTCCCTTCAAGTATTTATATATGTTGAATTTTATAGATTTCGTCACGCTGAATTCAAATATGGGCTCAGAAATGCTGTAACACGTCCAGTTTTTGAGAAAAATGTGATTAAAATTCACAAAAACACGTATTTCCGTAGTAATATGATCTACCTCATCAACAACCAGAATATTGGCTCTGCCCTTTGCAAGTTGGACTTGGATTTTATGGAATGGACCTCCCGAAGGTAAAAAATCTGGATCATCCTGAAAGCTTTTCTCAGATTTGCCTGGTTCCGAATCCAACTCATCAGCACGTCCAGCAATATTTGGAGATATTGGAACTGGCATTGCTTCGGAGTGCACTGTTGGCCTTGATGGGTATTCTATTTTATGCTTCAAAGCTTTGGAAAATCCATGAACTTTTGTCAAACAAAAGTAACAATCGCTCATGTGATTGGTTGGATTAGTCCACACCATAGGTTTGGCAAAAGGTAAGCCTTTGTGCGTACCTTTCATCCAACCAAGCAATGTTCGGTAGCATGAGCAACAGGAGTATGTTGGAACCCATGGAAACTCACGATTTGGAAGCTCCTTGTCAAAATACAGCTGATATGCTGTCTCCAACAAAGGTGAAACCCCTTTCTCTGTTCCTTCAGTATCACGTCTCCACAAATGCAACAACATTTTTGCGGATCGTTCAGACAAATTCGCGACATTTTTACAAAAATAAAAAAACGCGTCCGTAACACTCAAATAGCTAGCTTTGAATGAATAAAAAATGATTGTGCAAGGCTGAAGAGAGTCAACATGAGCATTAATTGACGCCAAAGCAAGACAGCAATAATGACACAAATTTTGTGCCGCAAATACGCCAATAGACCTTTTCGACATTTAATCGTCTTTTTTTGTCTAACATGCGGGGATTAATGCACGGTTTGGTTTCCCACAACTTCGTTGACTTCTCACTCGCACTGTTTCGATTCAAATCTTGCAGTAGTGTGCGCAAATTAAACGTCAAAATCCTCTATAAAATGCCGCATTAAGCTACGTGCTTGAGGATTCTTGCTTTCTTTTTTAACATATCTTTTCCTTATTCTCTCGAGCAATAGTGACTAACACAGAGTCTTTTGTCTCTGTCTATTCTTTTGTTTTTTTTGAGTGTTTGCGTGTTTTAATGCTGTCTTGCGCACTCCTATCCTAACTTAAAAATACGGCACTGCTGAATAGAGTATTTAATGAGGCGTTTCTGAAGGGCTCTGTGCAGCTGACTTTTGAATTTATGAATGAACTTTGAAGGTCTTCAGTTCCAAAACTGCTGTAAGAAGCAACATCAATATACTCAATATACTCAAAGAGGCACAGCTAAAGGGATCGTTCATAAATTACGTTATGCTTTGAGAGGGAGGTGGGGGGGGGGGGGTTAAAAAGTGACGATGCATACAAAATTTTTCAAAAATCCATACAAAAAATGTGATAAAGAAAGGAGGGGGTTAAAAATCTGTATTTTTGAGCGACTTAATTAATGGACGGATCTTGATTTTCATGAAAACTCGTTATTTTGTGAATGTAAACCCGGTTTTTACATCATTCTTACGTGTTACGAAAAATCCGTGTTCACGAATGAATTCAGGGAGGTCAATTTCATAAAATCCAAGCCAACATTTAAAAGGTGGAGCTGAAATTCATGTTTTCAAAATAGAAAATCTTGAATTTTATGAAAATTCGTAATTTTGTGAATGAAATCCCGGTTTATTTCATTAATCTTACGTGTTACGAAAAATTTGTGTTCACGAATGGATTCAGGGAGGTCCATTCCATAAAATCCAAGCCCAACTTGCAAAGGGCGGAGCGAAAATTCATGTTTTCAAAATAGGAAATCTTGATTTTCATGAAAATTCGTAATTTTGTGAATGAAAGCCGTGTTTATTTCATCAATCTTACGTGTTGCAAAAATCTGTGTTCACGAATGGATTCAGGGAGGTCCATTCCATAAAATTCAAGTCCAACTTGCAAAGGGCAGAGCCAATATTCTGGTTGTTGCTTAGGTAGATCATATTACTACGGAAGTACGTGTTTTTGTGAGTTTAAATCACATTTTTCTCAAAACTGGACGTGTTACAGCATTGATGAGCCCATATTTGGATTCTCGCCTAGCAAACAATAATAAGGTCGAAAAAAACACATGTTTTTAGTTAGCATAACCCCTTACTTTTGAATGATAAGCTGTATTAAAAAAACATTGTTCAACAAAAATGTGCGCTATTACGTTTTCCATATTTTGTTTTAAGATCAGAAAAAACTATAATAAAATTAAATTTTTAGAGACACCCTGATTTAAAGCAGAAAAATAGCTCTATCATGGTCGAATGAAGAGCTAGAAAAATGGTGCATTGAGCAAAGTTGCTTGAAATGATATTTCCTACAAACTTGCCTTTGACATCAACCTTCAATTGTGTTTCATTCAAAAATGAGCTACAGTTTGGAAACAAGAAGAATCAAGAAACAAGAAACAAGAATATCACCACAAAATGGAAAACTTCGTTAAGTACACCTTTGTAGAAGACACCTTGATTCGTAACCCTTTATTAATTTCGCCGTGAAAAAAGCCTTTTCCAATCACTGTGGGGCGTGAACTTCTCTTGTTGCGTAGCTTGGTTGTACTTGAATGGAGTTTTTGCAAAACTTCAAGGAGAATGGTTTTTAAAAATATTCTAATGTGGCATCTTATAAAATTTTGAATTGAAATTTAACCAGTTTTCGATTTGTCTGGAGTGTTAATAACAGTGTTTGTTTTTATCACTAACTATTATATGCAATAACCAGCATTTAGAATCAGCGTACGATTCGGATACATTTGGTGTCAAAAACGAGGTTTATGAACATATCCTTTCATAATTCTTCCATGACTACACGTTTCTTAAAACTTGAAAACTTTCTTAAAACTTTCTTAGAACTTGAGTTTTCAACCCAGCTAGTCACAAGTTATCCTCAAAAAAATTCAAGTCGTTACCATTTCAACCAAAATGATGATTTTAAACATTGTCAATCGCAGTACCTCCCGAAAAAAAGGGTATAACATAAAAATTACAAAATTATCACAAACCTCGTTACGGCTAACTGATTTTGATATAAATTTTTCAAAGACGTTTTCATCTTGATAAAAATATAGCATACTTTTTACTAATTGAGATATAATGCACTGGGAGGCACAATTTGCGTTTAGAAGTATAATAATTCTATCAATAGTTGATATGTTTTTAAAATTTTTGTTTTGTTTATAATAGATCTATATTATTGTTTGCTATAATTTTGTTACGCCTTGATGATTTTTGTACATAAGGTTACAAATGAATTATTCAAAGTATTGCCCATCACTAGCTACGACTTTTTCCCATCTTTCTGGTAGAACGTGAATACCATTTCGATAGAACTGTTCGTCTTTTGATGCTATCCAAGAATCAAGCCATTTTGAGATGTCATCATATGAGTGGAATTGTTGACCAGTGAGACCATGTGCCATCGAACGGAACAAGTAATAATCGGACGGTGCAATATCAGGAGAATATGGCGGGTGGGGTAGGACTTCCCATTTGAGCGTTTCCAAGTAGGTTTTCACGGGTTTCGCAACGTGAGGTCGAGCGTTGTCATGCTGAAGAATCACTTTTTCGTGTCTGTGCTCGTATTGTGGCCGTTTTTCGTGCAGTGCTCGGCTCAATCGCATCAATTGGTTTCGTTTGGTTTCAACAGCTCATAATAAATAACACCAACTTGGTCCCACCAAATACACAGCATAACCTTCGCAGCGTGAATATTCGGCCTAGGAGACGATGTTGAAGCATGCCCGGGCAGTCCCCATGAATGTTTCCGTTTTGGGTTACTGTAATGAATCCATTTTTTGTCACCCGTCACAATGCGATGTAGAAAACTCTTCCTTTTTTGCCGCTGGAGCAGTTGTTCACAGACGAAAAAACGACGCTCAACATCTCTTGGCATCAAATCGTAAGGAACCCAAGTTCCTTGCTTTTGAATCATTCCCAACGCATGCAATCGCTTAGAAACGGCTTGGCGGGAAACTCCTAATCCTGAACCAAGCTCTTCTTGCGTTTGACACGGATCCTCATCGAGCAATGCCTCCAATTCAGAGTCTTCGAAGTTTTTTGGCCTTCCTTCACGCGGACAATCATCAACACTGAAATCACCGTTTTTGAAGCGACGAAACCAATCACGACACGTTGTTTCACTTAGAACAGCATCACCGTAAACTTTTTGGAGCTCTCGATGTGCTTCAGCCGCCGTTTTCTTCGAATGAGAGAAGAAAATCAACACTTCCCGCAAATGACGATTATTTGGCA
Source organism: Aedes koreicus (assembly GCA_024533555.2). Classification (NCBI taxonomy): domain Eukaryota; kingdom Metazoa; phylum Arthropoda; class Insecta; order Diptera; family Culicidae; genus Aedes; species Aedes koreicus. Next base: position 489,170 of record JAHHFK020003766.1, read on the forward strand.
CGAAATCAGACATCTTCAAACAACCAAAATATATAACATTAAACCAAAATCACTGATTTGACAAAGCGGTTTGTTTACCATATGTCTGAGCTTGGTCTATGACGCTTGAGATGCACAACTTTCGACCAGCACTTACTACTGGCGCCATCTATTGCTAAACAGCGGGAACTTAGTTGCGCACCTAATATAACAATGACGTAGCTGAATGACAAAACATAAAATAATTTTGTTGTTTCCTTCTGGTCGGGCTAACTTCCATCTATTATCCTTATTACAAAAAAAAAAACCTGAACCTATCCACCGAACAGATCTGACACTTCTTACGAAATTAAATTTTTGATATGATCCATGGTCGTTTGTCAGAGGATTCAGGTAACTTGTCCATATTCGAGCAATCTGGACCTAGGAAATTGATTTAGTCAAAGAATGAACTCGTTATTGAATTCTCGTCTGATTTAAGGTGTCGATTTATAGGTTTTGGTCAAAGCTTCCCTACGGTACTTGAAACATATCCAGATGTACCCAATGTGTTCTTGGGTACTTGATAAACTTATAATTCAAAATGGCATTGGATACCGATTATTGTGATCTTCATACCATCCTCATTCCGAAAATACCCATACTGTGGCATATTTAACATATTTAACTAACACCGATGACCATCGTGGATTTTAAAATGGAGTCATAAGGAGTGTATCGAAAATAAGCTATCCACAAATTTTCTTTCAAATTATGTTGAAAGCCGATATTTTATTCACACAGAAGTTGATCCTTTATTGTACGAGGTTAAACTTGAACATAATGAAGACCGGATGAAATTTAAGTTATTCCTTCACGAATTTTCGAACTTTGGATCGAATGTTCTTCATCAAGTTCCGGACAAGTGTTGCATCGCATTTTTTGGACGCTTGAGCCTTACCAGTCTTCTTGAAGACCCTCTTTACGATTGCCCAGTAACGTTTGATGGGTCGAAGCTGAGGGCAATTTGGTGGATTGATATTTTTCTCAACGAAATCTATACCTTTTTCCGCAAGCCAATTGAGAGTGGTTTTGGCATAGTGAGCCGACGCTAAATCCGGCCAAAACAGTGGAGGTGTACTATGCTTCTTATATAAAGGCAACAATCTCTTCTGGAGACACTCAGATCGATAGATTTCCGCATTTATAGTTCCGGTAGTGTAAAAAATGGTTGACTTCAAACCACAGGAACATATTGCTTGCCATACCAGTACCTTTCGACCGAATTTCTCCACTTGAATCGACCTGTCCGCATCGCTCACATCCTCCCCAACGACGGCAGTAAAGTATTGTGGACCTGGAAGGGTTTTTGAGTCCTCCTTTACATAGGTCTCATCGTCCATCAAAACGCATGCATCCGGACGCTGCAAAAGACGCGAATACAATTTCCGGGCCCTTGTTGCTGCTCGCTTCTTCTGTTCTGCACTTTGTTTCGACATTTTCTGCTTCTTGTAGGTCTTCAGGTGGTTTCGCCTCTTGATACGCTGGATCATTCCGACACTCGTTCCTGCTTTTTTGGCCAAATCACGTATTGACATTGATTTGTTCTTCATGATTAGAGATACCACTTTCTGCTCCAGTTTCGGGTTGGAAGAATCGGGTTTTCTGCCTCTTCCTGGTAGCTCATCCAAAGAACAGTGTTCCCCAAACTTATTAATGATGGTTTTAACACTTGCATGATGAATTCCAAACCGCTTCGCCAATTTTCGCATAGTAATACCCTTCTCACTTAGCCATGTGTCCAGAACCTTAATTTTCACTTCCTTTTCAATACGCGACATTTTGAAAACGCAGAATTTGAACCGCACAAACAAGTAAACAAAAGAAAGCTGACAGTCAAACGCACAGCATGCAGTGTTCAGAGCATAACAAACCATCACAAATACATGCGTACAACGCAAATGTATGTGGATAGCTTATATTCGATACACTCCTTATGTCAACCATGAGCTGAGAATAATCAAATTGTTTAATATTCAACCCACTTTTTAGAGGCAATGGCCGGAATTTTGAAAATCAAAATGGCATCGGTTACCGATAATTGGAATCTTCAAATCATCTCCATTCCGTAAACGCTTATATGTGAATTTTGGACTGCAAAATGGTGTCAAACTTCAATTTACAGTTTCCACATTTTGTCGCTGTGCTCAACAAAGCCATATTGGGTAATATTTGACCAACTTTCAAATCCAAAACAGCGTTGGATATCGTTTTTTGTCATGTTCACACAATCCACATTCCAAAAATCCACATATTGTTAAATATTTAAGATATTTATCTAGTACTGATGGCGGCAATCTTGGTTCTAAAAATGTTGTCTAACTGCCACTGGGGTACCACGGAACATGACCGAGTTTGTGCAATCCTTTCTGGATACATAATATATTCACCATTGCACTTCATTTCAAAATTTTATGTGGTTTGAGGTGTCGCATGATGCGTTTTGGTTAAATTCCGGAATTGGCTACTTCTCAGGAGGTAGCCGGAGTATGTTCCAATGAGCCTAATGTGGTCGTGGGCACTTGATTAAACCACCATTGTACTTCATTTCAAATTCTCGAATGATTTGAAATGTCGCATGCTGGGTTTTGGTTTGAATACGAAACTGGTACATCTGAACATGCCCGGATGTAACCATTATGGTCCTGGATACTTGATGTTAGCATCATCGCATTTATTTATGAATTCACCTATGATTTAAGGTTTTGCAATTCTATTTAAATGACCCATATTCACCAGAACGCGTTCCTGAGACGTTCCTGAAAACAGTAGACCGATTTCAAAAACATTCGAAAGCGTTGAAACTCCCGGTTAAAAACTGGCTTTCGTTCATACCAATCTGCCCAGTGGATGCTAAAATACACGCCTTACTTTGTAGCGTCACAGATATTCACACACATATACAGTCACATACATACACACGAATCCATTTTGCATACTCGTCGATTGGAGTCCAATGCTTTACAAGACTTGGCCCGGGGACGGCGGAAAGATAGTCAGATTTTCAAGCGATTGGAATGCCTTTCGTTGTAAGAAGGGTCAAAATGTTGATACTTGAAATCGTTCTCATAAAGATGAATTTCAATTTGGATATTGACAGCACAGATCATAACACAAGTAACAGTTTTAGTTATATTTCAGCCGTGTAGCAATGCTCCCGGCATTTTTGATTAAACTACATTCAAAACTGTTTTGTCTACCAACACTTCCTCCGTGCTTCTTTAAAGCCAAAATTTGCACAAAGTGGCCCACTCAATAGACGGTTGTGAATACAAGGCAATAAAACCTTTGAAATGCCATAAAGATTTTGAAAATGTTCTAGTGAAAGATGTTATGACCACTTGAGAACCTTCATAAAACCTATTGGCTGCCATGAAAACCAGCATTCGGCCAAATGGCCACAGCTGTCAAACTTCAATGTGATATCGTGGTTGGTTTTTGTTGTTCTGCTTTGTTCGATTCTCAGCTCTTCTGATTCATTTGGCAGTAAATACAGCGTATCATGCTCCAAATTATATGCGCATTGAATTTTATGGTAAATATTGGCACAATAAGAGGCGAAAATTAATGCGCTTCGCAATTGATGCGAGTTAACAACAACAAAAACAAATATATTAGACACATTAATCATAAATTTCCAGAGAAATGGTCTCCGATCTACAGTTGATTAACATTATATTCAAAATTTGGTGCATATATTTTTCCAGATTTAAATTATTTCTTATATTTTAATATGGCGATTGGAAAAAATCACAGTTTTGCCAAAAAGCCAATTTATCTTCGCAATGACTTCCACAAAACTATTTGGTCATGTTTATTGCCGTTTAAAAACCCTCCATGTCAATTAGCCGTTTAATGGTTATAAAATGCTTATTCAACTGATAATAAGATAATATGAATGAGTCTTAAAACGGAATTTCAAAACAGAATTTTACGAGTTCATACAGTTGAAATAAAACCTTTGATAGTAGTAAAAGGAATTTGAGAAAACAAGAGTATAATAAGATCGTTGTAAACATGCTGTGTAGCTTATCATAACGCTGACTAAAACATGGAACCAATTGGCACCTCTGTGTGTCATAAATACAACCAAATTGATTTCCAGTGGCTTCCATAAAACTTTAATAAATCTTAGTAAGCTACATACTATAATTGTAATGTTTGTATTCTCCGTGCGTGGAGTAACGATTATGATGTAGAAGGAGATGTTCGCTCATCACCATGAGGCCCTTAGAGTGGACAGTAATGTTTGCTAGACCTGAAAGATGTGGATAGTTCCGTCAGTGTTATAGTCAGTGTAATAATGTTTGTAAACATCATAATCGTTACTCCACGCACGGAGAATACAAACATAACAATTATAGTATGTAAAACCCATAAATGGTGGAACTCATCAATCCATACTGATGGGGACCAGTATCACAACGCTTTGCGGTCTTTCTCTCCGAGGTCTCTACGTTAGGCCAGGTGCCCACTGATGTGGCGGAGATGTGACATCTGCTAGCATGCCAAAATATCTAGTCGACGTTCGCCTCGCGCCACAAGACTTTGACTCGATATTTTGACATGTTATGTGTCTTAGAGATGACGAGAGAAAATTTGAGTATCATCAGACGTTGTGTATAAAAATAAACCCAAAAGGAGAGAGTTTCTCTCCCATGTAGGAAACGAAAACGGAGTGTGTTCAAACAACCGCTAGCTAGAACCATCACAAGCAATATGTAGAACGTGAGCAAGATCAAGAGCGCATATTTTGCCTATGAAGGTGGCGGATTCGTCCGTGCCTTCACCTACCATGCATTGGAGATGTGACTCAAAGAATGCGTGCTTGGTTCGAGTACTACTATATCCAAGCCCTTCGCTCAATTTTCAATACTTCTGTTCAATTTTCACAACCTGCCGTACACTGACGGAACTATCAACACTTTCTCTTCATATTTTTCAGTTCAAGCAAACATTACTGTCCACTCTTGGGGCCACATGGTGATGAGCGAACATCTTCTTCTACATCATTAATAAGCTGGATGGTTTTGGAAATGTTACTTGGGAGTGAACATCCATTGATGACAAACGATGACTTCGAAACTCAGCGGTTGCTCTGGTCAATCGAATGTTGTCATTTCGAAATTCAAATTCACGCAGGTAGTTGGTCTATTTCGGGAGGTTGTCATAATTTTCAGCTCATATAAGCTCATATGTAGTTGCATTGATATTTAACGAAAAAAAGTAATACTTTTCTGATAAATAAATTTAATTAAAATGATGTCAGAAAAATAGTTTTATATGACGTACAAAAAACGGTGCATATTCTTTTTGATTGTTGAAGTATGTTGGTATGTCTTGTCACTTATTGACAAGAAACGGGAAATCTTCTCCATCTGAACAACAAATATTTCATAAAATAGATACGTTAGTGAAATTTTAGAGATGACACCTTAGACATCAGGCATGAAATAAGTTGTGAAGTGTGAGCAGCAAAAAACTCCTTTTATATATATTGAACAAACATTTAATATTCCCAAGTAACAATTTCAGTTCTATTCCAGCTGTATAGCACTCCTCCCGGCTTTGTTGATGACACTACATTCAAAACTGTTTTGTCCACCAACACCTCCTCTATGCATCTTTAAAGCCGAAATGTGTACAAAGTGGCCCACTCTATAGACGGTTGTGAAAACAAATAAAACCTTTCTAAGACCATAAAGATTTTGAAAATGTTCTAGTGAAAGATGTTATGACCACTTGAGAACCATCATAAAACCTATTGGCCGCCATCAAAACCAGCATAGGGCCAAATGGCCACAGCTGTCAAACTTCACGGCGATATCGTGGTTGGTTTTTGTTGTTTTGCTTTGTTGCTCTTCTGATTCATTCAACAGTAAATAATGGCTAAGAAAACAGTTCTACTGTTGCGGGAAATTATAATTGATAGCAAAATATATAAAACAAATTGAGTTTTTGTTATAGTGTATCATGCTCCAAATCATATGCGCATTTAATTTTATGGTGAATATTGGCACGATAAGAGCTGAAAATTAATGCGCCTTGGAAATTATGCGAGTTTACAACAACAAAAACAAAACTGAAAGAAATGTATTCCGTACATTAATCATGAAACTCCTGAAAATTGATGGAATTCAATAAGGTTATCTGAACGAATACCGAAGTTTGTCTCAGATCTACAGTTCAATTGTATTACATTTAAAATTTGGTGTATTTATTTTTCCACATTTCAATTATTTCATATATTTCAATATGGCGATTGCAAGAAATCACAGTTTTGCCAAAAAGCCAATTTATCTTAGCAATGGCTACTATAAAACTATCTGGTCGCTTGGTAGCTTTCCTCAATGCCAGTTAGCCGTTTAATGCATTTACTGGAGGCAAAATGGTTTTAAAATGCTTTTTCAACTGACCATAATAAGATAATATGAATGAGTCCTAAAACGGCATTTCAAAACAGCATTTTATGAGTAAATAAAGTCGAAATAAAACCTTTCATAGGAGTAAAAGGAATTTTAGAAGTCAAGGTTTTAAGATCGTTGTAAAGAAGCTGTGTAGGTTCTTATAAACCTGACTAAAATTTGATACCTATTGGCATCTCTTGCTATCATAATAAAGCCGAATTGATTTCAAGTGGCTTTCATAAAACTTTAATAAAACTTAATAAAGCTGGATGGTTTTGGCAATGTTACTTGGGATTATGACCCATCTAAAATCTTTCTAGAATTACCCATAAGTTAACTCACTTCCCAGCTTTCTTGACTCCCAGACATTTCAAAGTAACACGTGCAATTTGAAAATCACCTGATTATATATAATTTTTTTTAGAAACAACCTTTCCTACAAATTAGACAAGCAAACATTGGTATGAAGTAATGTACTCTGTCCAATAAGCTTAAGACCACCTATGTTTACGAAGAATTGAACAAAACGAAATAAAATGAACTAAAACATTGCTATGGAGTTGTCAATAATTAGTCACCCCATGCTTCGGAAATAGCTGATTTGAGTTCAGCGACAGAGGTGTAATTGACTGCTTACCATCAGCATAAAACGGCTTTCCTCTAGATTCAGATCAGGAGTTTGAGCTGGCCAGTCAAGCACATATGTTTTGTGATCCTCTAACCATTTATTGGACTTATTGGTTTGTTTGCTGATGAGAATTACAGCGTTGTTCTGCTCAAAAGTGAACTTTTTGCATCGAAGTCTGTACATGAACGGTAGAAGACGCGTTTCTAGCACCTGAATGTAGTCCTTGTTATTCATTTTCGACGACGTGAAGGTTAGGTCTACCGCGGGTAACTCTGGCTGAGCAACAAATATTTCATGAAGTAATAACATTAGCGAAGCATCAAGCAACTAATAGGTTTTGATGTTAGAGTAGCAAAAGCCACTTTTATATTTATTGAACAAAAATTTAATTATATGATCCTTCTAAAACGACTCGTGAATAAACTCACTTTCCAGCTCTCTTGACTTCTAGACATCCCCAAGTGCAACATTTGTCAAGGGAGAGAATGAAATTCTTCGTTTTAAATGGGTTGTTTGTGAATTACTTTGAAAGAAACTTGTCATATATCTGTTCTATGGCTGTTTTAATATTTTGAACCTTTGTGACAAGCAAAAATTTATGTGAAGTTATAAGTACATTTTTATTTACCTTTTAATAACATTAAATACGTGTCAATGGATTTGATGGAAATATGCGAGATTTATTCAAATGCATTACTTTTTTTTACAGACAACCATTGCTTGGAAAATTAACCTCTGCTTCTTAAATCCTAATGATCTCGCTGATTTCAAATTATTTGATTTGTTAGGCGAATATTGAAATCATCCTTTGCCAAGTTTAAGCTTGATTCACTTAACATCTGGACGCAAGAAATCAGCTCTATCTCAGGATTTTTTTTAGTAAAACTAAACAGTTGAGCAGTCAAAATAGGCCTATTTTTAATTCCTTTTCAGAAACAATTTTATTCCGTTTTGGTTTTGATGAAATCACGAACTCTTCTTGAGATACCTCGCGTCATTTTGTGCACACTGTGTTCGTCAACTTGAGCGGCCATTTTATTCAACTCATCCCTGCAGCATTCCGAGTCACTTTTCCAGTGACTATTAGCTCCCGCTTATCGATTGCCCAATATTTCTCGATTGGTTGTTGGGGTGAGATTTTTACGACTGCCATTTTATTAACTCAAGTATTGAAAAATGTGTATGCATCCATCGGGGATTTCGTTAATTTGCCGTGCGAGGTATTCAGATTCAGACGATGCACGTGCAAAATTTTGCTGCGTTGCTACTTTTAGATGTTCTCCATGTTGATGACTGAAGAGTAAATAAAAAGAGACTATACTCTGCACGCACGCGTCTACAAAATGAAGGCGGTTCAGATTTTCAAATGCACGACTATATGAAACGCGTCAAGTTTTAGTTGACAAAATTTAGGAAAACGTAACATTCGTTAGCAGAAATCTCTCTCGAGGATAGTACCGTAAATTTCAGTTGCCGTTGAGATACAGTCAGTTGAATAAAAACCCCATCATGGGACACGTGTTGAAGGGACACAAAAAATAAAATCAATACAACTGAAAGGGCCTCAGGTAACTCCGGTAGTAAGATCACAATTTTCCAAGCCAGAGGTGGGTCCGATTCCGATTTCGTGGGAATCTTGCGGGCTGAAATTCTGTTGACTTGATTGGGCATAGAGTGTATCATTGTGCTTGCCTTCAAATATACAAATTCGAGCATTGGTGTTAGAATAGAAAGCTCCAAATTAATAACTGTGGAAGTGCTTCTAGAATACTACGTTGAGAGCACGTGAAAGCTCGTTGAAAAGAGCGTCAAAATGACTTAGAAGAAGAACGATTGAAGGGTCTTTTTGCGATATGAGTACATCAATTCGAGTTTCAGTTGGCAATGACACATTTGAAGTTTTCAATGCACATTTATTGAACCAAACTAAAACCCTGTCTTTCCTCTACTCAAGCAAAGTTCTATTTTTCTCCAATCGCAATCCCACTTACTGCTATGGGAGTGTCATTTATCCGACTGATTTCTCCACCCTCCTACTCTACGGTGTGTCGCTCTCCAGCAGTAAAGACTCACTTAAAACGTACGTTCCCTTGAACTTTTCGCTCCCAAGCCTCTTGAGCAGTTTTTCATCCACCTACCAACCGACACTTTTCATGCCGGCAAACATCGTCAACTTCGACCTGCAGCAGCTAGTTTGTTACTCATTAGTGTAATGAGAAGCTGGCTCTGTCATTATTCATCTTTTTCTCGCTCCATTTTTACCGGGGCCCGGACACCGGAGTTTTTCTTTTAACTAAACGATAACGAGTTCAACAACAAGGGAAATAAGTCATCAGCATACAAATGCACACATTCCCATGAGTGGGGAAAAAACAACATGCCAGCTGCTATGTGCGCGCCTTTTTTGGGTCAATGTAAAAAGCTTATTAAATTTGATTGTTGCGCCGTTCTATACTACAGTTCACTAAAGGGAAAATTAGGTTAGATGGAAGTTTATTTTGTATTCCTTGTAGAATAATCGAATAATGTCGTTTGTAAATACAACAAAAATGATTTCTGTATACCTGAAGGTATTGCCATTGATTGATGCTCGAGCAAGTTGTAGAAAATTAAAACATCGAAGACAAGTGTACATTTGTAGAATAATAGAAAAAAATTACACTGTGTTTAACTATTGAAAACCCAATGCAAATATAAGCATATGAACAAACATATCTAATCAAAAGTTTTCAAGTATAAGTTCAAACCTCTTGTTTGCTAATCTATCCAAAACAGGAATAGTGTGAAAGTGCTTCAAATTGTAAAGTAATCAATGCAAATAGCACAAAACAAAAAACCCTTTCAAACTAAAAAAAAATGTACAAAACAATGAATAACCAAAGTAGGATTCATAGAAGAAAAAAATAAACAAACAAGTTAAGCACATAGCGAATGAAAACATGAATAGAAGCATATCCAGTGATTGTAGAAGAGAAGAAACAATTAATCACTATCAATTCCACATGTGGGTGAGAAAACAAAACAAGCTTTTCTATCTGTGGCCATGCGCTTTCGTTTTTTTTTTCATTTCCATTATCAAAAAAACACAAAAGAAGGCTTTTTCTAAACTTTAATCTACACCTATACTCTCCAAACTGGTAATGAAAACTGTTGCTCACAAAGAAAACTAGGTGAAACTGCTTGATATTGAGCGATCGGAATAGAAGAAAGCATCCCAGCTACATTAAAGCAAAAGGTAGTTGCTAGTTAAGTATTAAATTGAAAGTTACATTGCTGTGTAATACAAAAAAAAAAAAGAGGAAACACTCAAAATGCAAAGATAACAAATGGAAAATCGGTGGTGAAAGAGAAAAAAGGAAATTTGTGATGGCCAGAAAGCCGTCAGAGAGGCAGCCTGGAGAAAATATATGAATGATACAATAAAGAAACAGTATTTTAAATAACAATTCTTGTAGTTTGAATTTTATTTAAATATCCGAAATGCAAAGACACCAATAAAACCAGTAGGTTTATTATTTATTTTAAAGCGGAAGCAATTGTTGCAGTTAGTAAAATATGTTAATTTTGCTGTTCTCAAATCCCAAGAAACATTCTTAGTTCTATGAATTTATTCGAGAAAACCTAAAACCAACATACCTTTATAATATCCATCAAAACCTTATCATGATCATTGTAAACCCACCCTGGAAAGTTCATTGAAGGGTACTTTTTCTAGATATTCCATGACTGAGTAGCTGCTACAAAGTGTACGATGAGGACCTAAAATACACACTTAGAAATTATAAATTTTGAACGAGACGTAATTCATGATTGTAAAAGGTCGGACCACGTAAACAAAGAGTTCGTGTAAAATTGTGTCTCCTGAAACTGACACATACGCAATTCGACGAAAGATGTGTTTGGTTGAATTTATTTTCTCATCTCTTTCAACTCATCCTTATGTGCTCAAGGACGCTTGCATGAGGTGGTCTCTGGAGGCAGAAATTTACATGATATTTTAGTAGTGTGTAGTTCCAAAAACGGGAACTTAATAAAACTACAAAAAAAAAAGGTTTTTTTTGTATTTTTTTGTTGTCTGGACCCAAAAATTATTCTTCTTGTCTGTGAAATAAAAAAATAAAAATTATAAATTTTTTTTTTTTTGGAAAAAAGAAAAATATTTTTTGTGTAGTATTTGTTGTTTATTTTTTTTTTTTAAAAAAAAAAAAAAAAAAAATTGGGTCATCTATTCGGATTAGTTTTACAAATTCTGCACTCTAGGAGAAAAAAATGTTCAAATGTATGACAGATTTTATTTTCTATTATAAAAAAAGTATCAATAGAGAGTATGGATGAATCCAAGCTAAGCTAAAGTGAGGTTAAACATGATAATACGAAAACTGAAATTGATAAGTATTAATAATTTTCTGGATATTTTTTAAACTGTATGGAATTGGTCAGTATCGGAGTTCTGCTTGTCGTATGAATTTGATTACATCTTTGTATAACTCTATATTCTTTGATTCAAGTAGCTCATGTAGACTATTAAATTGCAACTCAAAGTCGAATTTGGATCTTAATGTGTTAATCTTGGACAGTGGATTATGAGATGGTCAACAGTTTCCGGTTCTTCGCACTGTTCGCATTCATCATCATCCGCCAGTTTCATTTTTGCCAACCAGAATTTGGAAAAATCGTGTCCAGTCATCAGCCTATTTATCGTCCTGACGTCTTTTCCAGGGAAATCCTTATTTGAGTACCACGGTATGTGGCTAAATACAGGTTGTAATTCGTAGAATTTTTTTCCTTTTTCAGTCGAATATTGTTGGTACCACTGAGTTGTCTGCTGTTCATTTAGTAACTTGAAGCGATGAAGAGTATCTTTCACGAAAAGTTTGTTATCGAAAGCTGAAGCCTTTCCCCGTCCCAATTTTGCGAGTCCGTAAGCGATTTCATTCCCTTCAATGGAGACGTGGCTTGGAATCCACTGAAAAGATGTTCCCCATGCTTGGGCAATGTTGAGTATTTCCACGATTACGGAAGGGCCTGTGTTCTCCGATGCAGTCGGAAGTATCGGAAGCTGGAGGAAGGAAACACGTCGACCCTGTGCTCGCGAAAAAGTCCGTACTGTGCCGGTGAAATCGCATTCGCCTGAAAAGTGTTCTCCAGGCTAGCAGAAATCGCGTACGTTGTGGAAGTGATATTTTCCGTCGGTGAAATGTTTGGAAAAGTGGTGAAAACATATTTTTTTGCTTGGTTCTCAGCCTCCATTGGCAGTGAAGAGGAGTTTTCTTGCTGAAATTTTTTTCGCTCAACCTCTCCCTCTCGCGCTGAACTCTCTCTTTGTCTGTCGCTCGCGTTCGCACTGTTTGGGAGAAGCGCAGTGGTGTTGGTGTGAGTTTGGTGGATTGGATTTTTTTTATTCACCCACCCCATGCGATTCATCAAAACGTAAAGATAGAGAGGTACGTGGTTGTGTGTGTTGGCAGTAGTTTGCATCGCATCAGCGACAACAACAACAACGGTATCATCTTGCACGACGTCTGCGGCAGTAGCACCTCGTCGCGCGTCGCGTTGTTCTGCGTCGCGGATTACTAGTGTGCGTGTGCAATTGGTTCCGGTGAGCTGAAGTTAGAAGAGTGTTGCGTGTCGCGGGATTCAAAAAACTGCATACAATCAATTGCTCTGCTGTGTGTTGGTGATTTTTCCTCAAGCGAGCTCAGGTCCTAAGTGTCGTCGTTCGCGGGTATTGTGGGGGAAGATAGTGTGTATTGTTTAGCAACCGTGTAAAGTTAGCGGTCATAAGTGAGTTTATTTTTCTTATTGAGTCTGTTTCCTGCAACCAAGTGACAATATCTAGGACTAGATTTTAGAGGAAAATACCACAACTGTGCCAAAGTGAATTTTGATTCGGTGTGCAGGCTTAGTTTGTAAATTAATCGGTGAAAGAAGAGTGTATTAGAAATAGATATCATGTTACTAAAGGAAGGTTTCCGACTCGTTGGCGACGGTCGAGTTGATGTGAACGAGCAGCAGCTGCGGGTCCAGCAGGACTCGACCATCTAGGACATCGAGGAGAGCTGGTTTGCAAAGCAACAAATAATTTATCTCTACCATATTTTGAAGACAATATCTATTATCCTGTTTTATTTTGTCTATTTTGTTTTGTTTTGTTTTTCGTTATGCTTGTCTATTTTCAGTCACATTGGAGCGGTCTATTGCTTTTGGCGGATAGTGTAGGTATGTACTTTCAGCGTATCGTTAACCAAAACGAACCCTGCTGCTAACCTTTCCCAAACTATCCAACATCCCAGTGATTTCTCGTGGAAATGCAGAGGATTTCTCGGCTTCCTTCAAAGCGAGTATCATGTCAACACGTTCCTTCCCATTCCCTACTTGGCCAGCATTTGGGCACGGCCGGCGCCGGTATTGCTTTATAATGGGTCACCAGTTTTTACACATTGAAGATGTATGTTAGTCCCAGAAATCATCTTTCAAATACATAACGTAGGGCTATAATTGACATGGACGCATATATGCGAAGCTGAAAATGCCCCATATAAAATAGCATAGACATTATAGTGAAAGGGTGTTATAATATTCAATGATAATAACAATTTTCACTGTATTATCATGTCTGCAGATTGTGGTCCTGCTGCAATTGTAGACGGATCCGTGCTTCCACCGTGAACCTTAGACAATGTATCATAACCACGAGAAAAAAATATTTTAAATTATTTTTCAACACCTGAGAATTCCATGGATGATCTGAAATTGTTCACCGTATAAAGAATAGTATATCTACAATTTCAATGTGCTGCTGAATTAATGAAAAACGAATTGATGTGATATAATCACAATGAAACTGACTCTTCGGGTCTTCACAAAGAATCCCTACTGGGCCCTTGCGGCACGTCAAGCTGACCAGTTCAGCGCAAGGAGATAATGGCACGTATTTAGTAGTATGAATTTAATATTTAATTATAATTGCTTGGATCTCACCATTCATGTACGATGTTTCGGAATAAGCCGGATTTTCCCTTATTCGCAAACACGTTCTACAACGTTGTCCAAATCGCCTTCGGAGCGGACTTGCCCTTGATGTACTCCAGTTGCGATCTTCTCCACCAGCAACGAGTTGCAACGTACTGCTTGGTGTATCTGTTCCGCCAGTTTTGTCTCCATCTGTATCTTCACTTGGATTTAAACCTTCACTCGGGATTTCGTCCACTTTGGTCCGGATGCAATCCGATCAGCTGACGGTCCTCTAAGAACCGTCTTCACACAAAAACTCCAGTTTGGGTTTTCCGCATGCATTTTTCACCCGGAAGATTTGATTTCAAAGCCGCAGAATAAACGGAAAAAAGTGACAGCTCACAAAATCCTAACCGTGTGTGGGCAGTGCTTGCTGCGATCAATCTAATAGCACCAGTAAAACTAGTGCTTCAATAATCACTCGTGGGCCAGTGCATTATATTTAAACGCAGGCAAAAACAATGTCGAAAATATTCTACTTCACTAGTCAAAATAGCGATTCAACGGAAAAAAACGTGACATTTCCTGAAATCTCAACCATCCGCGATCATCGCTTGCTGCGGTCCTCTCTGTTTCTACGAATTCAATGATGGATCCAAAAAGTTTCGATTTTTTCGGCTTTAATGTAGACACACCTTAGTTTATTATTATATAGGTTATGTGTCCCTTGACTCAGCCTAATTTTCAACGATCGATTACATTTTTTTATTGTAACCCATAAAGTATTTGCGCTGGAAGCAAAATTTAACTAGTTGTCCATACGCTTAGATAAGTTTAAGAAAACCTTTGGTAGTATATATCACGAAAAGTTATAAAACTCATTGTATAAAGTCAGAAACTTTCGAGAAATGTGTATTTAATGTCGGAAGCACTAAATTGGGCCTATTCGTGGATGCAACTTCGTCCCATTTGATGGATTTGTTATTAAATGTAGTCTTCGTACGGTTTTCTTTTCTGATTTTCTAATTTAAGGCATTGCCAGCTGTATTGGGTGCACCCAACACAAAGTTTCACAAAAGAAACTTTAATAAAACAGCTTAGAAACACTTAAGTGATTCTCACTTATAATTTATCGGCCATCCGATAATGAAAACATTATACTTCACTCTACAAAGATTTGTTTCCTTTGGTTTATTTTTAGATGAGCCATTTGGAAAACACACAACCGAAGCCCAGACATTTTTATTGAAAATTTTACCAGTAACAACATTTTTAATATGTTTTTCATACAGCAGGCCATATTTGGGAACATATAAATAAACATGTTTCTAACATTGGGTCTACAGTTTTCTTATTAATTAATAACTTTTAGCCCCTTATGTGAGCAGTAAGTTTAAAACGTTTGATCATTTTCTGTACATTGTTGCATTACTCGGTTTATTGGTTCAATTTAGCCAAATTTAGATCATTCGAAGATCGTGTAGATAATCTGTTCAGCTTAACCAGTGATATCATGATGTCAAAAAATTTAAGTAAATCAAAAGTTACGCGGAAATGAACAACTATAAATCGATTAATAATGTCTCAATTGCTTCGGGTGCAATCGATCATCCTGATAGCAACATGATTTTGTTGATTATCGCCGAATTAATGAAACATTTGGTACATAGGCTGAATAAAGGAGCTAGGCGGGCTTCAAATGGTGAGTTGACAACTTCGAAAGAGGGTGCGGCCGACCTCCCGTCCTCACAAGTTCCTACCTCACGCCTCCACGAGTCTTATGACCACAAAAGACTGCCAGATGACACATGGAGACGCTGGTTGGCGTAGCCTGGGCAATGTTGTCAATCTGACAATAGCAAAGTGCAACCCCTCACTGAAGATCGTGTACCTTTTAAATCATACGGTATGTTTCCCATTCTCATTTGATCAATAATTTCAGCACACTTTGGAATCATTTTTGCATTCCAAAACCACGTAAGAGTCGGGAGCAACACGACAGGCATCAAAGACTCAATTTGTTTTCCAGCATTTCAGCATAGCATTTGATTTAAAATTGCACTTCTGAATTTCAACTACTATTTTCATGAAAGACTGGCATGTGCTTATAAGCAATGTAAGGTTATATTTTATTATTGTGTTTAGTGGCATTATGGTAAGATAAGCAATTTATTTCAGGAATCATCAAACCGGACTTTTCGTTCACTCCAATTGCTATATTTGAAATGATACTAGAACAGTATAAAGAAAAAATATTACGACATGTCTTATAAAACAATATATTTTATTGAAATGTTATCTTTGATATTTGGAATTATCTATTCTGTTTTGAGCTTTTCCAGGACAAGAAGGATATTAATACATATCTAATTTATATTTAAATATCAGTAACAATCCATTGGTAGTATCATTCAAGTTTGAAATTTGAATAAATTGGCATGTTTGTCTATAATGATATCCTAATATTTTGTGTACAAAATATACTAAATATTAAATAACATATAACGGGGAAAGGGAGGGACCATCAGGGCACTCAAGTAAAACGATTTGGATAGGTAGCATGGGACTTTCTCCTCCCTATTGTTAACATTTCGCGGAACGAGGGCGGGCTCTTCGACCCCATCTATTGGGTTTATTCTGTCATTCGAGGGCTCGATTCTAGTGCTGTCTGTGTGACCTTGCTTTTGGAAGGAGATTCTCTTCCCTATATTCGCGGGTTTCGCGTAAGTGTCTCTGCTTACGGGCCCGCACAAACGTTTTTGGCCCTTCATACAGGAGCTTAATGATTACAGACAACTATAGAATCCTGATCAAATTGATTTTTAGATTATTCCACTGCTATGGAAAGTTACCTTGCTTCAATAGATGGTAGTATAACATCATTATCATCATCATCATAAGCTGAATGAAGGAGCTAGGCTAACATTACATCCCGTTACCCTAATCAAAGTAAATAATAACCTATGCTATCTTACAGCCATGCCGTTCAACCTAGTTTTAAAAAGGGTGGGTGGGGGGGAGGTTTTTTTTATTGGGTTTTTTGATTATGGGGATAAAAGATCAAGGGGGGGGGTTGTTTGGGGTGGGGTTGGTGGGGTGGGAAAAAAAAATAAAAGGTGGGGTATGGGTTTCTTTGTGTTTTGCCTTGAATTACATGTATACCTACGACAATGATGTTAATAGTGCATTCCAGCAAGGCGGAGCTCCTGATTTAAATTCTGTGAATTTCAGTGTACTGGCGAACATTGAAGCATGTGTATGTATGCGAACATCCTCACTATAACTTGACCTCTCTATGAACCTCCATAGCAAAGCATTTCATTTGACTATATCGTCAAGCATCAGGAGTCATCTGGAAGTAGTCATAAATGCAAATGGTAGACATATAGGAAGAAAATAAAGTGTAATCTTCAATGATCATTTTATATTAATAACGGGGTATAACTTAAAAATGGGAATAAGTTAAACTCTCACATACCAAACCCCAAATGTGCACCGAGAAAAAATAGATTATGTGAATCAAAGCTCTCAGTCTCCCCGACATAAGGCCTGTACTCGAAAAAAATGCACCAGACAAAAGTGTTCGCCAAAAATTTATTTTAAGTCGGATTTTTTTCAAACTTTCAGGAAATGAACTAATACATATGGATTATGTTTAAGCAAAATGACTTTTTCAATTTCCTTTCCATCGCTGAAAGCCCGCAGCTTTCCCTTAAGACCCGTCATTACATTTTGTGCAATGGTGGAGCCAACCTTTTCGGTCACTTTCATCCATTCTTTCGTCAACTCCAGCTCGTTCTTAAAAACCTTGGACGATTTTCGATCTTTGGCCTTCATTTTGGCCCAAAATCTTTCCACCGGACGAATCTCTGGTGCATTTGGGGGGTTGGCGGTTTTTGGTACAAAAACAACGTTATATTGTCTCTGTACCAATCCAACGTCGATCGCGCGTAATGGCATGTTACCGCAGAAAGGGCAACAGACGCTTCTGGAGGCACTCGGTGCGGTAAATTTCGCTGTTGATGGTACCCGTTGTGATGTACGGTTTACTCAGTTTACCGCATTGACATATGGCCTGCCAGAGCAAGTATTTTTTGGCGATTTTGTCCACTTTCTTCTTCCTCATGTCTTCCGGAACATCAAACCGTGATTTGCCAACGTAGAACTCCAGCCCCGGTTCTGCTTTGCGTCTGCCTTGATGTAGGTTTCGTCATCCATAACCACACACATCGGTTTCGTTAACCACTCTCGATGCAGCCTCCTTGCGCGGGATTTGGCCGCCGTGTTTTGTTGATCACGCCGGTTCGGTGCTTTTCTGCCCTTG